>CM035226.1:52063379-52663379 GCA_020226215.1 Sindora glabra
TATAGAAAAAAATACAGCCGAAAATTCAAAATAAATCAAGGTCATGAAAATGAACTAAATAAAAGTGTTAGTTTGGTAAGACCAAATCAAGAATTTAAAATATAATTCTGATTGTGATTGTACACAATTATAAAGAAATATTAAATACATAATATAATTGGATGAAAAGTTTTTTATTTTTGTGTGATAGTAAAAATAGTAGCCAACGTAATATATATATATATATATATATATATATATATATATATTATATATATAATATATATATATATATATATATATATATATAATTCTAAGATCAAATTTTAAATATGATAAAAAATAAAATTCTTAAAATAACATAAATATCACAGATATATTAAGATTATTATTGCATAATTGTGACAAATTTTAAAACCATACTTTTGTAGAAAGTCTCTCCCATCATTGGTTCAAATATTAGAAATGAGTCCGAAATTGTCCCCCTCAGAAGATTCAAAATACGACCGAAAGTTTTGACATAATTTCTTCGAGATGATTCGGAAGGAGAAGAAAATTATTATAACTGGTTATAAATTAGTTTTAGATAAAAAAAAATTGATGGATATTTATTTAATCTAAAAAATATTTTTATAGTAAAATTATGCGAACAAAAATGATTCTTCCAAATATACAAAATAAAGATCCTTTTCAAGGGTCCGTTGTTTTCCATACGTGATAGTGAGATGGAGGGTTCTAGAAAACAATGGGATTAGGGGTAACTATTTTCACTTTTGTTTTTTGGAAGCTTCTCCTGGCCATAAATGCCCATCTATTGTCAAGTTGGCAAATTGAATTAGAAATTTCCATCATGATATATTACCAGCAACCCCCCTTCTCTTACCCTTTTCTTTTTGTGAATCCCGCCCATTATCATTTTTTAAGTCATTTTAACGTATTTGATGAATAAATAAGATTCCTATTTTACTAAAAAAAGAGATAAATTGATAAATACACAAGAGTTTTATTTTTTGAGAACTCTCATATTTCATTATTTTTATTTTGTATTTATCTTTCTTGAGTAACAATTTCCATTTACTCACAATATATAATAATTTTTTTCTTCGTTTCCATGTCTACATCGATTCGCGTATATGGAAACTTAAATTAATCCATTTCCGTACAAAATAATAAACTTGGCTAGCTACTATATTTTGTGCACTATTATTCTTATTATTTTAATAATAGCTTAGATTGTTAGTATCGCCTCCCTAACATTATTTTCTTCCAGTTGATCAATTATATAAATAATGGACCTTTGGAATAAAGGCTTCAAGATTGGTGGGCGTCTCTGGAGTCGTTTGGTTCATACAGAAAATAACTTCTCATGAGAAATTAAATTTTCTAAGAAATTACTTACTATGTACACTTCCTAGAAAATCTTTAAATGTTGTTTGGTTGACATAAAGGAAGTCACATATCCCAGGAAATAAATTCTTATATTTTGTTTGGTTCAACTTTGAATTTCCTAGGAAATAATAATGAAATGACTACAATATTCTCAATAATAATTTAATATATATTAATAAATATTAATTAATTTTAAAGATGTGATAGTGCTAGATTTTTTTAAATAGGTTCCAATTTTATGATTTATGAATGTTATATATTAAAATTACTCTTTTTTTAACTGTGTGAAAGCGGTGGTAAATTAAAAATTTTTAAAAGTCATAAATTCTTTATTAGTTAACCAATGTTTGCATGACCACTCATTTTCAATCTTTTTCATTTGTTCTTTCAATAGAAAATAAGAAAATGTGGGTTTGACGAAGTCTACTCAGTTAAAAACGTATAAATTGAGCTCAAATTTTTGAATGACCATAACTTTATATTCGATTGTCCGTTTTAAGTGAATTTTTTTTTATTTTATGTAACTTTTTGAGATTTACATGCTTGCAAAATATCAAAGGTGTTTTGCTTACTCTGATTTGGCAAAAAAGGCCTTTTTCAATGATTTTTTAAATTTTTTTTAATTTCTTATTTTTTTAACTTTGATCTTATTTTTATCAATTTAAATTCATTCGAATCTCATATTAAAAATTTTCTCCCTAACTCTTTTGGTATCTAGTAGTGTTATAATAATTTTTTAACAAATAAAATTACTAAAAAATAATTTATTACTATTTGCAAACTAAATAGTAATATTACTATTTCATTCCAAAATAGTAACATGTTATTATTTCTTTTCAAAATAGTAACACTAACTAAAAACTTCAAATAAATGAATAAATCATATCTAATTAATAACTAAACTACTAAATAATAATATGTTACTATTTCATTTCAAGACAGTAACATGTTACTGTTTCGTTCCAAATAGTAATACCATCTAGAAACCTCAAATAAATGAATAAATCATATCTAATTAATAACTAAACTGCCAAATAATAGTATGTTACTGTTTCGTTCTAAACAGTAACATATACTGTTTCATTCCAAGACAGTAACATGTCACTGTTTCGTTCCAAGACAGTAACACCAATCAAAAATCTCAAATAAATAAATAAATCATGTTTAATTAACAACAAAATTACCAAATAATAGCATGTTACTATTTCATTCTAAGTTAGTAACATGTTACTGTTTCTTTTCAAAACAGTAACATGTTACTGTTTCCAACCAAAAATCTCAAATAAATGAATAAATCATGTCTAATTAATAATAAAATTATCAAATAATAGCATGTTACTATTTCATTCCAAGACAATAACATGTTACTGTTTCTTTTCAAAATAATAACACCAATCAAAAATCTCAAATAAATGAATAAATCATGTCTAATTAATAATTAAACTGTCAAATAATAGCATGTTATTATTTCGTTCAAAGATAGTAATATGTTATTATTTTATTCCAAAATAGTAACATCAATTAAAAATCCTCAGATAAATGGATAAATCAAGTTTAATTAATAATTAAATTGCCAAATAATAACATGTTACTGTTTTTTCTCTAGACAGTAACATGTTACTGTTTCTTTTCTAGACAGTAACATGTTACAGACAGTAACATGTTACAGACAGTAACATGTTACTGTCTAGTTCTAAAATAATAACATCAATTAAAAATCATAAATAAATAGATAATAATATATTACTTTTTTTCTCTAAACAGTAACATGTTACTGTTTCATTTCAAAATAATAACATCAATTAAAAACTTCTAAATAAATGGATAAATCAAGTCTAATTAATAACCAAATTGTTAAATAATATGTTACTATTTTTTCTTTAAACAGTAACATGTTACTGTTTCATTCCAAAACAGTAACATTAATTAAAAATTTCAAATAAATAGATAATAGCATGTTACTATTTATTCTCTAGACAGTAACATGTTACTATTTTATTCCAAAACAGTAACATCAATTGAAAACTCCAAATAAATGGATAAATTAAGTCTAATTAATAATCAAATTGTCAAATAATAATATGTTACTATTTTTTCTCTAGACAGTAACATGTTACTGTTTCGTTCCAAAATAATAACATCAATTAAAAATCTCAAACAAATAGATAATAATATATTACTATTTTTTCTCTAGACAGTAACATGTTATTATTTTGTTCTAAAATAATAACATCAATTAAATAGATAAATCAAGTCTAATTAATAACTAAATTGTTAAATAATAGTATGTTACTATTTTTTCTCTAGATAATAACATATTACTGTTTTATTTTAAAACATTAACATCAATTAAAAATTCTGAATAAATAGATAATAATATGTTACTATTTTTCTCTAAATAATAATATGTTATTGTTTCGTTCAAAATAGTAACATCAATTAAAAATTTTTAAATAAATAGATAAATTAATTCTAATTAATAATTAAATTATTAAATAATAGCATGTTACTATTTTTTCTCTAGATAGTAACATGTTACTGTTTCGTTCCAAAATAGTAGCATTAATTAAAAATTTCAAATAAATAGATAATAGCATATTACTATTTTTTCTCTAAACAGTAATATATTACTATTTTATTCCAAAATAATAACATCAATTGAAAATTCCAAATATATGGATAAATCAAGTCTAATTAACAATCAAATTGTCAAATAATAGCATGTTACTATTTTTTCTCTAAACAGTAACATGTTACTGTTTCATTCCAAAACAGTAACATCAATTGAAAATCTCAAATAAATGGATAAATTAAATTTAATTAAAAATTAAATTATCAAATAATAGTATGTTACTGTTTATTCTCTAAACAATAACTAATTAATAAAATTTTAATTCTAATTGATGTGTGTGTGTGTTGTATATATATATTTAATTTGAGTTATAGTGCTTGAAATTTAATATTAAAAAATATTTATAAAATTTAAATAAAATCTGATTTTAATATTCAAATAATTTCAATCAATAAATAGAATATATAATTATATAATTCAATTAATATAATATATATTAAAATTTTAATTTATTCAAAATATTTATATAATCAAATTAAATATATCATATTATATTGATATTATTTAATAATTAGAATCTAACTTTTAAATAATAGCAATAGATAAAATAAAAAAGAAGTAAAAGAAAATTATGTAATAAAATAAATAAAATAATAAGTGGGTTATAAAATAACGTAAGAATTAAATAAAAGTATGCTATTAATTAATTTATTTAAATTAAATATTTAAATTATTTCCATAAAATAATAATAATAAAATATATCATGTAATATATATATATATATATATATATATATATATATATATATATATATATATATATATATATATATATATATATATATATATATATATATATATACTTAATTAATAAGCAAACTGCAAAATAACAGTAACACCAACTAAAATGGGCATTCACGAAATGAAACCTGGATAATCAATTAAAAAGGTAAAATTGGTATTAATCAATTTTAGTAAGGATATTTTTGTTTATGAATTAATTAAAATATAGGAAATAGAACTTACCTAGGAGGAGTAGATAAGTGATTTTCTGTGTTTTATGGGAAATACAAGTTCCCAGAAAGATTTATTTCCTCTCATTTGTGCAACCAAACAACTCTATGGTAGTTTATATCCTGAGAAATGTAATTTCCTATATTTTTGCTGCAAACCAAACGACCCCTAACTCTATATAAGTTGATCAAGTACTGGTTATTTAATCAATGTTGTCAGCCAAAAACAAGTTGTGTTAATTAATGAATTGGATTTTTAGAGGTATTTTTATTGAAAAAGGCTTACTATTTATTGCTTATACTCTAAACAAAATTAAATTCACAGTTAATAAAAAAGGCGTGGAGGTATTTGAATGTTCAAAAAAGAAAAACAAGTAGAAGATTTATGGTGTGTTTATTTTTGAAAGATATTTTTTATAAATAAAATCTCATGTGCTTTTATATGAATGAATGAGTAACATATTATTTTCATACTTTATTACTAAAAAAATGATATTTAAAATTATATAATAAAAAAATAACTTACTTTTTTTAAAAAAGAAGAAGTTATCTTCTACAATATCTTTCTATATTTAAAATTGAATATATAAAATATCTTTTACTATCTTAATAATTTATAATTATATCTTTATAAAAAAAAACACTTTTGAGCTTCCCCTGCGTTAGGTGTGCTAGCCAGGTCTAAATAAACAGCCTGACATAAATTTGGAATTACAACTCATTTTAAAGGTTTTCTATTGCTGATTTTTTATATTATTATTTTTTAAAGGATTAGTATATATAAGAGCAAAAGTCTCCGGTACACGATGTGAATGTCGTGCTCAATATAAATACAATTTCGAAAGTCATAAATGCTATAGTGGATTTTTACGTAACTTAACCAAATAAGATTATTAGGTGATTTCAGATTATTAGATGATATGAAACATGCCTCTATCTTCAAAAATAGAAATACATTTTTTTTAGCTACACATTTGTTAGTATATCCAGTACAGATGCCTTTATCTACTTATTTAGATTGAAGAATTGAGTATATAACATGACATTTAGTTGAAAAATGCGACAAACACTCGTTATGTGTGAGTATATGACAGACTTTGAATAAATTAGTTAAGTGAAGCTGATTCGCCGATTAATTTATTTTGTATGAAATAATTAAATCTACCAGCAATATAAAAGACCTTGCTCTTTCAAAAAAAAAAAAAAACAAGAAAGAGAAGATCTGATGCTCAGCTGGCACTTGCTCTAACCAATCAATAAAAAAGGCTTATAGGACAAGTCAAATAGCAAGTATATTTTGCGAATAAGCAGTATTTTTTTATAAATAGCTCATAACTCCAAAAAGATGAAGACTAATAATTTTGAACTTGCATATCATATTGTCAAAATCCTTTGCTTCATTTTCTAATCTCTTTCTAAAAAATATTGAGCCTAAACTTGTAAATTTATACCTAAAGAGTGTTGAATGATTTATTGTAAAAAATTTTATTGAAATTGAAAGGAAACCTTCCTTGTGTTTGATATCTCGGTGTAAATTGGTTGGATCTTGTAAAAGTAGGTGGCAAATTAAAATTCTAGTGTAGATTGAATATATCTTATAATGTTAGATTTTGATTTGAAATCCTAATATGATGTGTGAGTTGGATGAATCTTATAAAGTTATATAATTGTGACTTTGTTCTTTAGAGAAGAATAAGTGAAATTGCTAGGTTGTGAGAATTAATTTATATAATTTAATAATAACTAATGAATACTTCAAGTGAAATTTGGTAATTTAAAAAGAGAAGAGTAAATTAAAAAAAAATTCTTTTGAACCATCAAGTCTTTATAAAAATTTTGGTATTCTTTCTTCCTTTATACTCTTTTACATTTTCATGCACTTTATATTTCATATTATTATTTAATATTTCTCTTTTAATTTCAATGTGCTTTTGTGTTTTGATCTTGCATACTTTTCAAACTAGATATTATTACTTGATATTGATTTTTTGAACTCGTGGTTTTTATTTGGATTTGATTTGGACCTATTGGTTATTGTTTTAATGTTGTAAAACTATTTTACATATTTTTCAAACAATATGCTCACCACTTTTTTAAAAAAAATTTCAAGAAAAATTGATTTTATTCTTTTCAATCAAAAATATTTTAAAAGCCAATTCATCTTTTGGCCTATTTTCTCTACCAATTGATATCTAAACTTGCTATCACTATTTTAAAGTCTAATAATTTTATAAGTAAAAATCTTATAGGAAATGAAGCTTTTTAACCACTCACATGGACCGAAAGGACATTTGACAACTAGGCCACTACTTTTTTAATGGCAACGATTATAACTATTGAAAATTTAAAACAATGATTTTCATCAAATCTACCACCATCAATGTGTGTAAAACAATCAAGGAAGGATATGAAATACCTATAAAAAATATATGAAAAAGGATAATTCCTAAACTAAAAGCGAATTAGATTGAGGATGATTACAAGAAGAAAGCACTCTATGCAAAATTTATAAATACCATTATATGTGCTATAAATCATGGAGATTTTAATAAAATTTCAAAATGTACTTTTATTAAAGCTATGTAGGGAAAAGTATAAGTTATATGTAAAGGTACAAATCAAATGAAAGTAACTAAAATAAATATATTTGTACATAAATATGAAATATTTATAATAAAAAACAATGAGAAAATAGAGCATATATTTGAGAGATTCTCAACCATTATTAATGATTTTCATGTTTTAGGAAAGATCATCATTAATAGAGAAATAGTGATGAAAATCTTAAGAACCTTACTAAAAATATGACAATTCAAATTAGATATCATACAAAAAGAAAACAATCTCTCTATTGTTCCTTATGATATACTAAGACTTAACCTATGAAGAAATATATAAAAGATGATTAAGAAAAGAAAAAGAAAATAATATCTTTTCCTAGACTTCAAGTCAAGCAATTAAAAGAAGGAATTTTCATAAATCAAACAAAATTCATAAATGAGCTCTTAAAAAAGTTCGAGATGGAAAATGCTAAAGCAATTGGCACACTAATGAATTCTTCCATAAAATTAGATAAAAATGAAAATAGTAAGTCGGTGATGAAAAGTAGTATGAAGGTATGATTGACTCACTTCTTTATTTAATCACAAGTAGATTGGATATCATATTTATTGTATGCTTATATGCTAGATATGAATCAAATCCCAAAAAATCTCATTTATATGTTGTTAAAAGAATTTTTAGATACTTGTTCACAATAAAGAATTATGACCTTTGGTATCCCAAAGATAGTTCTCTTAACTTAGTATAATATTCAAATGCTAACTTTGTAGTGTGCAAGTTAAAATTAAGAAAAAAAAAGTACAAGTAAAACATGTCAATTTTAAAGACAAAAACTAGTATCATAGTATAGCAAAAGGTAAGCTTCAATTGCTTTTTCAATAGCTAAAGTAGTAGACATGGTAGTTGGAACTTGTTGCATTCAAATGTTATGAATAAAGATGCAACTTGAAGATTGTGATTTGAAATTTAATCCTATTCTCATTTTTTGTGATACAAATGCTATAAATTTTTTAAAAAAATCTATTTAACATTAAAAAATAAAGCACATTAAGATTAAACATTATTTTATTAGAGATTATATGCATAAAAGAGATATTTCACTTGAATTTATAAGTATTGAAAACTAATTAATGGATATTTTCACTAAAACTCATCGTATGGATAAGGTTTGTTGCATTAGAAAACAATTAGTTATAGTGTGTTTTGATTGGATTTATTTGAATTATATATTCCAAATGTGCATTTATGTGCTTATATGACATTATGTGCATCATGGACAGAATTAGGATTAGAATTTTAAGATACGATATTAAAGGTAGCAAAGAGGCAAGCTTCTTGCTATTGGTACCTTTAGTAGTGAGGATTATTTAAATTTTAAAATTTGACTACTATTGGATTGCACACAAAATGTCTATTTTAGCCAATTCTCAACTACTTCATACTTCAATATTCCTATCAATGTTTTTCCTTTATTTTAAGAAATCATTCTATTCAATTTCTTCTAAATTGAGGTTATGAAGTTTAATCCTATTTAAAGCTAGTTATTAACTAGTTTAATGCACTATTATTCATTTAGGTTTAATTACTTCTACTCTTAGGTCAAATTTTTCAACAAAATTATCCCTTTTTAAATCCGTAAAATTTTCAATTCATTATTCATTATCTCACATAAATAGAAAACTTACTATTTTTACTTAATCTGATTATTAAAGCTAAAACTTAAGCTTCTGGTCCTTGTTCCTCTTTATTTAATTTCTTTATTTCTTTTACTCAAACCATTGCATTTTTTTATTTTCCTTAAATTCCTATTTCCTCTTTTTGCAAAGCACCAATCACTTTTATTTCTACCACTTTTGTCATAATCTTCCTAAGCTATGATTGGCATGAAATCCATTTTTGGTTTCCACCAACCTATTTTAATTCTATACTTGGTATCATTACACAAATTCTTTCAAGCAAACATGCTTTATAGAGATTATCAAAGTTATACATAAACATGAGTGCACTTTTTTTTATAATTATAATACCCTATAAGGCTTAACATATCTTCATTACAAATTTATCTAAAACTATGGCTACTTAATAAGATAACAAAGAGATTTACTACTTCTAAATTAAAGGTGGAGGAGAAGCTTTAATAATTGTATTTGAAAAAAAAATAAACATAGAAATAGTGAATGTATGACTCAGTAAGTAAGTAATTTGCTTAACAAAGTAAATATGATTAATAAATAAATACGAGTATCATAATACCCTCTTTTATTCATAAGTACTCATATTCAAGAGATTTCCATATGAGCAATAATAATATTTCAAAAAGAATAATAATCAATTTATAATATCAAAGAAACATTAATCCCTCCTTATTCCTCCTAGTTATCTCACCTTATCTTTTCATAAATCTTTTTCTAAAATTTGGCACTAATTACATATTCATTATCACCCCATCTTTTTATATCAAATATACCTAATGGCATTTTTATATCATATCATTTCAATGTTCACATCATAAGTAACAATAATATAAATTAACAATAGTATCAATTTTATCATAATATAATAATATCAACCAATAATTCTATGCCTTTAGTGACCATAACCCATTTATTCAATAATGATCACAACCACACAAGCAACATGACTTAATCTTAAAAAAAATAAATACATAACATTATATTTCCATTACATAATTCCAAAGAAATAATTAACCATATTCATAAGAGATTATATCAAACAACACAATAGTAGAATTACTAACAAATAATTATAATTAAATAGCTCCATACTTAATATACTAAAGATAACAATATAAGTATATGACCTCTCTCTCTATATATATACAAAGGGAATTTATATAAAGAATACATAAAAGTAATATTTAAAAATAATTCCCTACTTACTTTAAGGCATATTAACCTCATACATATGTTTACATTCTATATTCAATGTAAAAATATGCATTATTTGATCAACTTTATATTTAGTACTTATATAATAATTTCCTATGTATTGAGGTATATTGGTTGACTAATATTATGTGCAATGATCTACCAATGTTGTTAAAACAAGAGTGCATCGATTAACCATTGTGCACAATCAACTATTACGTTCTAGAAGTGCACAAATTGAATTTTTGTAGGCGAGTGGTTAACTAATAGGTACAATAGTCAACCACTAGCCTAAGCTTTGCATAAAAATAAAAAATACTATTTAACCTCCAAACCAACTCTTTAATGCACCAAGTTCCCAACTAAGCTCCATAAGATCATGAACACAAGCTTCTAACACCCCCAATAAAACTATTTTCATCATTTATTATATTAATCATCACCAAAATCCCTAGTTTCTGAAATTACCCACATTAAAGCTTAGAACACTCATAAAAACATGGATTTAAATAAAGATTAAGGTAAATTGTTTACTTATTAGTTATGAAGGAGATAAAATAAAGTTTGAGAAAAGACTATATTACCCTAATAAATATAAAACCAAAGAATTTCAACTCAAATCCCTAATTTATTCCTTTTGACCCAAATTTCTTTCAACCAATAATTAAAAGTTTAAGAATTAAAATCGATTACCTCATTTGAAGATGAATATTGATGAGTAATTAAAAATGAAAGCTTAAACTTCTTTGTTGAAGTTGAAGTAAAGGAATTTAAAAAAGTGGAAAGAAAAGAACCGATTTGGCTCTAAGGCCAAATTAAGGCTTTAAGTAGGACAAACGAGTTATAAAGGTGAAATAAATATTTTAGAGATGAATTAGGAATTTTGAATATTCTCAAGAGTAAATTACAAAAATTAACTATTAAATCTCTTCTATATACATTATACTTGAATCTAATTATGCCATAACTCATATTTAACTTATTTCCCTTGTTCATATTATAAAACCTTATTTTTATCAAATAAAAACTCACCCTAAGTACATGCACAATAATTAGATAAATTACTATTTTCACATAAATATAAATAAAATTAAAAAAATAAAGTTAATCCCAATTTTTAAAGGGCACAACAACTTTCTTCATAGCTTTTTTCCTTTTCGATCAAATAACATTATTTTTCCCTTGTTCTATGTTTCTACCCTAAACTCAAGTCTAATTACACCACAATTTGAATCTAATTAACTTATTTAACTTACTTGAATTTAATTATGCCATAACTCATATTTAACTTATTCCCCATTTTCATATCATAAAACCTTATTTTTATCAAATAAAAACTTATCTTAAGTACACTTACAATAATTAAATAAATTTTTATTTTCACGTAAATATAAATAAAATTAAAAAAATTAATCCTAATTTTTAAGGGATATAACAATTTTCTTTATAGTTTTTTTTTTAATCTCTTTCTCGATCAAACAACATTATTTTTCCTTAGTTTTATATTTTTATCTAAAAGCTCAAACATTTTTCTACTTTTAACCAAAATGGTGCAAAATCCCAATTTTGGTGACAATGATTTTATAGACACCTTTATTAGTCTCAAGTTTTATATGATGAGTTTTAATGATGATAAACAAGTTTTACAATAGCATTGCATATCTTTGTACTAAAATATTGTAAAATCCTTAATAAGATATGTTATATTATGATCATAATAGCCATGCTTGACTATGTGCTAAAAATTTATATTTTACGCAAACATTAGTAAGCATGTGATTAATGTGTGTGTGTGTGTGTGTGTGTGTTGTGTGATAGTTTTGCATATTCTTATGCCAACTTATGCTATTTTATTTATATAAATTATGCATATTAATATCTTAATATATTATATTAGACTTACTATATAATTTATAAAGTTATGAATTTTATATAGGAAAATTCAATAATAAGAAAAAGACTTAAAGTGAATGAATGGAAGATCTTATCATGCTTATCTAAAAAATGAACAAGAAAAAAATCAAGAAAGAAGATGTTATTTAAGTATTGAGCAATAAGAAGGTTAAAGTTTTAGAAGCTTTGAAGTATTAAAAAAAATATAAGGACTTCATTAGTATAATTTTTTTTTTAAACTTAGACTTTCTCATAAAAGATTTTCATGATACAAGAATCAAACATATTTTTTTAAAAAAATCCTAGCTTGATCAAAAACTTTTTAAAAAATAGTCCACAATCATATTTTTATAAAATAGCCTATGTGACATTTTTAAAAAACTAATGAAATATGAGTTTTTTAATATTTTTTAATTTTGACCTTTGATCAATCTTTTAATCATATCTCACAAAACAACTTATGATTTAATTATGAAGCATTTTTCATGTGAAAATGGACTCAAATGACTTTCTATGAGCAAGTCATATGCTTAGAATGATCAAGATATGAAAAAATTATGATTTTTTCAAGTTGAATCTAAAAATTAGTTTTTTGCTTTCTAGTCTTTTATCATTTTTACTTATTATTTTAATCATATATCATAAAATATATGTGATTTTACTATGAAACTTTTTCCTAATTTGCTTAAAATGATTAATATATGAAAGAGTTATGAATTTTACAAACTAAGTCTTAAAATCAAAATTTACAATCTAGTCTTTCAAACTTTTGCTCATTGTTTTAATCATATTTCAAAAACTACATTAGTTATGAGTATGAAACTAGTTCCATTTGAAATTAAACTCAAGTTTATTTACTAAAAATAGACTTAAAAGGAGAAAATTATGACTTTTAAAGTTAAGTTTGTAATCCTTTCTTAGAGAAGTGCTTCGTCCCCCCTTGTAGAAAGCTTCTTTTGTGTAAAAATTCTATAAAATAACAAAAAATATAGCTAGTTTTCATTTTCAAATATTCTAAATAGCTATAATTCCCTATGGGCTTCTTATATAGGCCAAAAAAATTGAATACAATATTTATAGAGTATAAATTTATTATTTAACATCAATCACTCTTTTTTTATCAAAATTATGATTTGAGCTCCTCATTTTAAAATCTTTCTATTTTAAGTGTTTCATTTTTTTTTCCTCTTATGAAAGAGTTTATTTGAGTTAATATTTATCTTATATCACTTTCTAGTTATAAAAAGTGAGGTATTGTTTAAAAATTTTTTGAAAGGGTAAAGTATCTCTTGTAAAAGGAGAATTTACTTAAGAAAAAGTAAAGATTTATAAAGAGACTTCTTCAAGTACCTAATTTAAACTTGAAAAAATAGTAAATTGAAATACATGCTTGGAAAGCAAATGTATATCTTGAAGAGGATATTTAAAGGGAACTACTATAAATTTATGTGTTTAATCTCTCTACTTTTAGTCTCTTTACACTTAATGATATGCTTTGTTTTTATATGTGAAATTTGTTGGATATATTGTGCTAAAATGTTTATCTTGATACTTAAATACTTGAATGATTAAAAGAAAAATCTATCTATGTATATGCTTCTTGATTATTTATCAATGCATATTTGAATAAGCTACTTTGCATAAGTATGTTAAATTATTATATATTATGTACAAACCTCTTTATTAAATTATTTTGAATTTACTTCTTAATGATTTGCTTATGCATGGTTAATTAAGTTGATTTAATTTAACTCTTTAAATTATTATATCATGAGTACAAACATCTTCATAAAGTTTTCTTGAATTTGATTAAATTAAAATTATCTTCATAACTTTCCAAAATCAAAGATTTTTCTAAAAAACATTTTAAAAATCTTGAAAGTTTTTAAAACATCAAATTCTTCCCCTTTTGAATATAAGTTGCCTTAGCTTATAGCCTCTGCTAAAAAAAGATTTGAACTTTTTCAAAACAAAAAAATGTATTCAGTAGTGTAAGATAAATCTGTAATCTATGGAAAAAGCTAGAGTTAAATGCTTCCAATGGGTTAGGGAGAGCTTTTGTCAATGAAATTACTAATCTATAAAAGACACATGAAACTATTATATGCAAATTTAGAAGGATAAAAAGAAGATATGTTGATAATCTTCGTGAATGGCAGGGAAGAAAGGATCAATGCTAGTCTAATGAACTAAGTTATAAGCATTTTAAATAAAGGAACACTTATCAATCCTTGTAGAATAATTAAGAATAATGGAGATTATAACTCCTAGTGTTGATTCAAAAAGCTTAGTAATGGCATAAAAACCATAATCCTAAAAGCAAATTAACTTAATAAGAACTAAAAATCTTTAACTATAATATTTGTTAAGTGTTATACCTAGAAGGTAGTTATTAAGTACTATAAGCAATTTTGAAATTTTCTTGCTTTAGGTGATTGAAACCAAATTTAAAATCAATTACATCTTGTAATAAAATAAATCACTATCATGAAAAATAGAATGGATAGTTCTTTAGGGTTATAGTAAATTTATCACAAAAATTCTCAAGAATTTTTATATTTATTTATTTAAAAATAATAGAAAGGGAGTTTCTGATGAAAATATTATGAATGAAGGATAGTTAAAGAACTTGACCTATAAAAAGCAGAAAGATATCCTTACTAGTATGACCAAAAAAGCTATAAAGCTGAAAAATTACTTTGCCAAAATATATAGCATGAAGAGGAAATAAGTTATGAAAAAGTTCCTTAAAAAGATAATAAAAAATAAGAAAGATGAAGAAAATGCTTAAGAAGCTAGAATAAATGAGAAGGAAGGAAATCCTGTGATCCTTTCTATTAAAAGAATCAAAATAAATGAAAGAGAAAAGAAAACCTTTCTATTAGAAGAATCAAAATAAATGAAAAAGGGAGGAAAAGAATAAAAGAAGATGAAGAAGAGGTTAAAAAATAGATGAAAAAAAAAAGGAAAGGACAAAATAAAAGTCTATATGAAAAAAAAAAGAAGTAAGGGAATTCAAAAAAGTTATGAAGATTTTAAGAAAAATAAAAATGGATGGTAAAAATAAAACACCCAAAAGTTGACAATCAAAAAAGAAAAAGAAATTAAATTGCATGCTTGCTTTTGTTGTCACTCCTAATTATTGTGAAACTAAAAGAAAGAAGCAAAAAGAATTTGAAATTATTAATGTATTATTTGATAATGATAACAAAACTAAAAGTGGTGAGAAAATTGATGAGGAGATTCAAATGGAAATTCCAGATAAAATCCCTTATGAAGAAAATGTGTTGTTTGCTTAGACTCAAAAAGATGTTAAAGCTAAGCATCTTAAGGAGGAAATCATAGATATCCTAGAGATATACAATATTATAGAAGAAAAACTAGAATTGGAAAAATAGAAAGAAGGGAAAAAAATAACTAGAAAAAAGGAAAAAGATAACAAACAAAGCAAGAAAGTTGAAAAAGAAATTATAAGAAAGCCAATTGATATTAACATTTAAATTGAATCAAAAGTGAATGATAAAGAAGAAAATTCTAAAGGAATTTGGAAGCAAGAAAATGAAAATAAGGAAGAACTAGAAAAAAGAACAATTAAATCTAAAGAAGAAATAGAGTAAAATAAGATTGAAATTAAAGCTTATTATGAGGAAGAAGAAAAAGCATTAGTTTAGATGAAAACTGCCCTTGAAGAGATCCTTATAAGAAATATTGAGATGCAAATGGACTAATCAATTCTTGACTAAAAAAAAGCACAAGTTCTTAAAAAAGTCAATTACTTTTCTTACCAATATATTAATGTTACTTATGTTGGCTATCAAAGGCTCTATTAAATTTTAATGATCCTACTGTATAAATAAATATATTAAAAACCTATGATAGAGAGACGGGCAAGCTAATAATGTCAGTATAGTTTATGTTATGCCCAACTATGATTAGATTCTTAAATGTTCAAGATAATGAACTTGGAAATTGAAACATATAAGTTGAAACTTCGCTATCTAATCTAAATGAAGCTATTTTACGATTACCCTAGGTTGATAAACCAAAATCACAAATTTTTTAGCTTTAATCTTTTTCCTTTCCAAACATCTAGAATTTCTGACTAGTCCACTTCTCTATTACTTATCTAGATCCAATAATGATGAAGTTAAAGTTGTTATTCTAAAATCTAGTTGCCTAATCCTATAAAAATATGGAAGCAAGACTTTCTAATAGCAAGAAAGATGATGTTGTAAGGATTGATAAGCTAGAAGAAAATGTGAAAAGGCTAACTGTTGAGGTTAATCATGGTTTTAAGAGTTAAAACAATAGATAAACTTGATAATGTAGTTTCTAATGAGGTAAAACAATCCCTTGCTCAACCCAAGCCTTAAAAAGAAGTAACTTGATTTTTTGTAATGCACGTAGCATCATGCATATTGATTTTAGTATAAAGTAAGGTTTCTAGAATGCTTTAGTGCATATGTGACTAAAACTATTAGAATATTATTCCTTTTGGCATGCAATTTTGGTAAAGTGATGCTTGAACTAATTAGCAAAAGTTATATTATAACATCCTATCTCTTTGTTGATGCTCTAGTTTATTTTTTGCCATTGTCATAGATGTGTTGATATCTTAAATGCTAATTGATTTCTTTATGCTAACTTCCATTTGCTACATTTATTCCTTTCAACTTACTAGTTTTAGAAATAGAATTTTGTTGTTGACATTTTTTAAATGCCTTACACATATTCTTTTACTTTTGATACCATGTTTTCACTCTTTTGCCTTAATTGTCTGTTTATTCTTGATTTCCCTTTATTTATTTTTATGAAATATTAATTCATTTTATTTAAATGTCTTTCTTTTTATTTACTTTTGATTTTCATTACCATTGGTAAAAAAACTTAAAATCTTTTTAATAATTTTGCTTCACAAGGTACTTCATATTGTTCATTGTTTTAAATTTTTTAAGTTTCATTCTTATTGTATAGCACTATAATATACTTTGATATCTTTAAAAAGGCTTTAATACATTTTTTTCATTAGTTTAAATCTCTAATACATTATTTTTAAGGCTCTGTTACACTGTTTTGCTACATTAACTTGCTCTTTTAAAAACATTTTATTAACTAGTTTTTACTCATTTTTCAAAAACTTTAATGCAATGATATTTGCATATTTTTTTATTGGTTTTTTACTTGAATATTATTTTTAATTTCCATTTTGTTCTTCCTTTACTTATTTATGTACAAGACTTGAGAGTGTTGCATATCTCTATAGGGAGCATTCTTACTTAATTCATTTAAAATATACCTTGATACATTGTGTTCTAATGCAATGAAACATTATGATTTGTTGGTAAAAATGCATGCTTTGTTAAGTGCTCTAATGCCTTAATATTTTGTTTAAATCCTTTGCTTCAATAATTTCTTTGTATTCATTCAAAAGCATGTGATAGCTTATTCAATTTAAAAACTTTGAAAAGTTTATCATCATAAA
This sequence comes from Sindora glabra, assembly GCA_020226215.1. Lineage (NCBI taxonomy): Eukaryota > Viridiplantae > Streptophyta > Magnoliopsida > Fabales > Fabaceae > Sindora > Sindora glabra. The sequence continues at coordinate 52,081,158 of CM035226.1, forward strand.
AAAAAAGGAAGAATGAAAAACCAAATAGAAAACTAAAATTTTAAGCTTAATTATTTTTAATATTTTCATATGAGATGATAAATTGGATAATTATTTTTATAGGTTCATCATTATACATTCCAATTTATATGGGTTTATTTGATCACTTTATTAAATTCATAAGTCCACAAAATTGTTAAGTCTTTATTCTTTCATTATTTAATCCTAATTCTATTTTAATTTATATTTTCCCATATAATCATATTATTGACCTCCATTTGTTTGAATTTCAAATATGAAAATTTTGAAAACTCAAAAAGCTTTAAAGCCTAGCTAGTTTTTAAATTAAATAGGTTTTATCACATTTTATTAATATCATTAGTTATTAACATATTTAAATATATTTCATTCAATGATAAGTCAAAAAGTAAATAAGGAAATTGAATGTTAAATTAAATAGCAACATGTGCTTCATTATTCTATCAAAGAGAAGCAAATGAAAGGCTTTCATAAAAATTCTCATAGAATCAAGATATTCCAATAGAATAGAATTCCAAAATGCAGGTATTTTTTTTAATTCATTAAGGAATTGAATAAAAAAATATATCTGCCTTATGCAACATGTTAGGATTATTTAGTTACTATGTTTCCTGAAGCAATAATCATAAATGGATCAAAATAGTTAGGATGCAATTTATGTGAAAGATTAACTTTTAACAAAATATTTCATTTCATGCTACGAAGCCCATAAAGTTGTTGTGTAGCCTTTACGCCTGATAATTATATTGAAGCACATAATTAATTAAAGGTCACAGGGTGTTTCAAATAAGAATATTTTGTTTATTTTTATTTTCTTTCCTATACATAGACCAAATGATATAATGCAAGCAAAAGTTCAAAGACTCATAAAGATATAGAATAGCATATAAATTATCATGCTTGCATATCTACCATTTGAGCATTTGCAATAGAGCAGATATAATTTAAATGGAAAAGAATTGAAAATTTCCACCTAAACTTACTTATTTATGGGGTTTTTTTATAAAATAACAAAACAAAAAAATAGATTCCATTTCTAATATTATTATGATATTACATTATATATTAGGATATTCTACATTCGAATTCGATTAAACACGAACACCAAAAAAATAAATGAATCTATTTGATGAGATAATCCAGAAAGACTATGTCTTCATACATAGGATTCTAAGTACCTGGATTAGTTGAAAATTCGATTCTATCTGAACTACTCATTTTCAAATGATATCCACATTGTTAACAATAACATAATTTCACAATCAGTAAGGGGATAAAATAAAGTATTAAAAAATTTCTTTCTTCTTTTCTTGTTGCTTGTCTACATAAAAAAAAAAGTAGAATTATGACTCATTAGAAAATTCCTCAAATTTACATGTATATGACTCAATATGCTAACTATAAAACAACTTATTAAAAACATAAGATAGCCAATAAAAAATGTTACAAAATCCTTCGCTTTTCAGGGATGCCCTTAATGCCGAGGAACATGTACTAAGACATATATGTTAATCAAATATTTATATTTGAATTTTATATATAAATATTTGATAGATAAAAATTATTATATTTTATTCATTTTATTAATATATATTAATATTATTATATTTAAAATGGTTCATTTCTCCTATTAGTATTAATGATACAATACAAGTCAAATCCTAAACGTAGAAATAGAAGAGAGCAGACCTTCTTCTCACATTCTCCCTTTTGGGAAGGGAGGATGAGAAAAATCCTATTAATTGTAATTTTCTATATTAAAATATTATGTTTGCTTGGAGAAGAGGTAGTTTTAAGTTGTAATTATTTTTATAGAAATTCATTTGAATTATCTTATTATTATTATTGATAAATTTTTCTTTTAACAGAATTTCAAATTTTGCTAGCAACATGAAAAAGCAAGAAGTTTACTCTTTTGAGAAAAAAAGCTAAAGAGAGAAAAATTAATATTAAGCTATTGTCCGCCTTGACTAATTGATAAAAGAAGCTTGTAAGACAAGCTAAACTAATTTGGGTAGCAAGTATACTTGGAGAATAAATAGTGTTTCTCTATAAATAGCTACAATTTATAAAGATAAAAACTAATGATCTTGAACTTGCATATCATCTAACTAAAACTCCTGTGTTTCATCTTCTTCTAAAATTTTTCTAGAAAATATTAAGTCTAAACTTGCAATCTACATTTAAAGAATATTGAGTGGTTTATTGTAAAATCTCTCATTAAGATTGTGAGGAAGCCTTCCTTATATTTGAAATTCTAGTGGAAATCGATTAGATCGTATAAAGTTAAGTAATGAATTAAAATCTTAGTGTGAACTGAGTAAATCTTACAAAGTGAAATGATGATTTAAAATTCTAGTGAAAATTAAGTGAATATTGTAAAATTAGGTGGTTGTGGCTTGGTTCTTGAAAGAAGATAAGTGAGATTGTTAGGTTATGAGGATTAATTTATGAAACTTGATCACAACTAATGGATATATCAAGTGAAATTTGATAACTTGAGAAAATAGAGAAATAAACCCTAAAAGTATTCTTTTTGGACATTCAAACATTTGTAAAAATCCTTAATGTTGTCTCTTCCTTTCGATTTTTTTTAATATTTTCATGCACTTTACATTTCATATTATTATTTAATATTTTCCTTTTTAACTTCATGGTGCTTTATGTTTTGATCCTACATGCTATTCAAAATTGATATATAGATTTGATTTGAACCTATCTGATTATTGTTTTAATATTGTAGAAACGTTTTAGATTTTTTTTGAAAGAAGCTTTTAAGAAAAATTGATTTTATTATTTTCGATCAAGAAAATTTTAAAAGTCAATTCACTTCTCCTCGACCTATTTATTCTATCAATTAGTAATAGATGAATCCATCATTAAATGACACAAGTTGCTTGCTAAAATAAAATTAGCAAAGAGAGACATCCATCACTAAAACATTACAAAACCCTTCATCATTAATTATTTGCAAGGCTAATTGCATATCATTACTAAATTTAATAAGGGCTAACTACCCTTGCTAAAAATGCTAATAAAATAAAATTAGTAAGAAAATTGACATTCCTTGCACATGTTCATTGCTAATTCACAAAATTTTTGTAGTGAATAACACCATTCTTATATTTAATAGGGTAAGTAATGTAAGAATAAAAGTCAGAAGGAGTATTCAAAGATAATAATATTTTTAGCACAAAAATAATAAATATCTTAATAGTAATAATTTGACATTATTAAAATAGATTATATAATCAATAATAAAATTATAATATTAAAAATTTTATCATCAAAAGAATTACGAAAAAATTTTATAGAAAAATTTAATTTACAAAATATCTTAAATAATACAAAAGTATTTTATTTTAAATTTAATCATTAGAAATATAATTATAATATTATTTTAATAAAAAATTAAAAATTAATATTATTTTATTAATTATTTAAAAAAATGTTAAAATATGTGTCTGGTGAAATAATTCATCGGATCACTTTTATTAGAGAATATAAATTTCATTATTTGATAATATAACCATTCCTTAAGGGGACGTATTTTCATTCTAGGAAGCAAATTTTTTATCCATTCTTATATCATTTCATTTTATCATTACAAAATGTACGTGAAAATTTTAAGTTCTCTTCACTGTTGATAAGAAAAATAGAATTGATGTGCATTGAAAGCAAGAATGGAAAGAAAAAGTTGGGGGAAACTGCACTCATCTATTTTTATAAGATAAGATCTGCAGTTGGATGTCTTTCTCATATCCTATGTTATTTTTTCGTTTCTTCAAATGAATAGGGACCATAATAAATGAAATTAAATTAAAAAAAAAAAGGTTGGTGCGGTGGAGGTTGGTGAGACTGGAAAAAGGAAGAGGAGACAAAATAGAAAGTTCATGGAAATGGAATCATTAGAAAATGTTGCCAAGAGTAATTTAAACGGTAAAACAAACTGCCTTTTTCCTTTAGTGTTTTAAATATAAATTAACTCAGATGGATTAGAAATTTAATAGGGGTTATAAAATATGGTCAAGTTGGTAAATGGGATTTTATTTTAACCATAAACTTTGGTGAACCTTTTTAAATGCCAATATGCTTTATTATCCTATTTCAGATTGTTAACTCTTCCTCGTTGATTTTTCAAGCGCGAAGATGAATTTCTTAAATGGGCAAATTTGAAATCTACGCAATTACTACTATATGAGTTCTTATAACAAAAATAAATATTCATTTTAACCCATGGAATTTTTATAAGCTTTTATTAAATTTGATTAAATGGAGTATTTTAACAGAGCGCTTGGGATCCTTTCCTACCGTAGATGCCACAAAAACAAAGACAGTGAGATTGGATTTGGTGCTCTAGTTTCACCTAAAGAATTGTTACACAGGGCTTGAGAAATTCAGTTTCATTACAAAGTTTGAAGACATTGACCAATATCAAAGTTGTACGTAGCATGTATCGAAGAGGAACCATCAGGAAACAATAACGCAAGTACAATCTATAAAAGAATGCTCACTATTCCAAGACTACATCTTTAGAAGTAAGTGAAATATTGAAAATTTTTTATTTGCCAGATCGCATGAATCAATTCAATAACATCGCATTATGGAAAAACAGAAAAAAAGAAGAAGAAGTAACTAATGGATTAAAAGAAAAATACAAACCAAAGGCATTGGATATAGGAATGATAAAAATACCCATACCTAATGAATTTTATTCAAATTAATAAATATTTATATAATAAGTCTTACCTAAATTAGATCTATCCCATAATATTTTGGATTTGAATTTATTTGTTAAATATCTAATAAATTTAAAGTTTTTTTTATATCATATTAGATTTATTATAATATTAATTTATATAATATATGAATTAATCTTTTATAAATATTCAATGGGTCTTATATCTTTATTAGGTATTACATTAAGTCTATTTGAATAATATATTTTATAATTAACCTATTATTATATAAAAATTAATATTATCTCATATATATATATAAGGATATTGTGATGGTTCATTTAAGATAAATAATATTAAAATATTTTATTTATCATAAAATAATATTAAAATACTTAAATTTATATTAAATTATAAAGATATTTCAAAATAATATTTATTATTTTATGATATTAATTTATACAATATAAAAGTATCTCATAAGAATATAAAATAATAAATAATTTTTCATGAATTGATCCAATATAATTTTTATTTAATAAATTTAATAATGATGCAACCCATATTTATGTTAAAACTAATATAGATAGTATAGATAAATTAAAATAAAAATAAATGTGAAGGAGAAATGAATATGATCTTTCATAATTGTAAAATATAATTATTAATAATAAGAAAAATAAATTTTATTAATTTATATAATTATCATATATTATAATATTATAATTTATACAATTAAAAAATTACAATGAGAAATATAAAGATATACACATATGTAAATACCTATATTATTCTCATTCTCTAAATTTTCTATAAAAATATTATATTTTATAAAAAAATTAATGTAAGATATTAATATTGGTAATTAAATAAAAAATTTTGAAGTTTAAGAGATTAGATACTTAATCTTGTTAAACTTATATATTTTAAAATTAATTTAAAAATATAATAATAATTTTTTTTATCCAAATGAGTCTCGTCAAATCTTACTCATTTATGTTCTATCAAATTTTTTTAAGTGTTGAGTTTAAAATAAATTTAATTTTTTAGATTTTTTATTGATTCAATTTTCGTTGAGTTGGGATCAAATCTGTCCGGATCTGATTCATTGCTATTCTTACTTGGATATCAATACTTTATATTGGCAAATTCACGCAGTACAAAGCAGATCAGAATAGAGAGGGAAAAAGAAGGGGGAAAAATAATTAACTTCAGCTGTTCTTATGGGAAAAAAAAAAGGATAAAAAGGTGCTTTATTTATAATTATATATGATGAAATGTTAAGATTTTTAATCAAATTCTAATTCAAAATTGCCAGCTTTATCTCAATTTTTTTATGATTATTATTATTTTATGTAAATTAAGAGAATGAAGACGCGGGAGAGGGGTTGGATGAACGTCAACAATGCTACATGTGACCCCAATGTCCCTACACAGGGTCATCAACAAGATGATCATCTGGAGAATAATGGCCCTGAGGTTGTGGAAGCATATCCACACATTTTCCATAATTATCCTCACTTTGTGCTAAATCCGGTCCCGAACCAATCCTATGTACATTAGCAGCTAAACATAGATTGAAGGCTACCTGTCTAATTGGTTCAACAATATATAAAATAAAATATAGGACCAGTTAAAATTATAATGTATTTTCAAAACTTAATCACTCATGTAAATTTATGTTTAAGTTGAATAAATTTTGAGGAAATATTTGTAGACAATTAAAATTAATTTATTTAAGTGATAAATTAAATTAAATCTAAGGGGAAGTCCTATTTAAAAATATTCACTTTCTATTGAAATATATATTAGATATTACTTTAACGAGGAATATTTTTTATTATAAAAAATTTGATATAATTAAATAAAATATATAAAAATAAAAATAGTATAAAATTATTAATTGAGTTCTTAAACAATATAAGAGTTCCAAGAATTGAACTGAAAAGAAAAATAAAATTGAAGATAAACTATTGAATAATTTTATGATACAAATGCTGCTTTCTGTTGCATGTTATACAATAAAAATTTGAGCCATTCACAAGATCCGACACATTTGTTCAAAATGATAATGTAAAATTGATTTAAATGTGGAGTGAATTAAATTTAAATTCAAAATAAACATTGGCATAGGTTGGTCCAAAAGGCATTATTCAAGTAATTTTTATGAGATATATAAATCAAGGTAGAAAATATTATAGAAAAAATTAAAGAATATGTTCAAAGTTAATGACTTAAAATAATTATTAATACTATGAATTTGTGGGATTAAAGAGAAAGATAATTTAAATAATATTTGTGATCAGTAAAAAAAATTAAATGAGATATTAAATAATTAGAAAGAAAATTTTATTTAAATAAAATATTTAAGCATAATTTAATTTGAAGTATAAACTATAAAATGAAACGTTATTTATTTTATAAGTTGGTGTGATATCAACTTTTAATTTGTAATTTAATCAATGTTTGATTTTTGAAATTAGTAATAATAACTGATTAAATATTTTTAAAATTCAAACTTTAAACTAAATCAAATGGAAACTAATGTGTAATTAATTTCAATTCAACATTACATTGTATTTATTTAAATAGTTTAAATTAGTGGGTTTTAAACACTTTTACAATAACAATATTTTAAAAATTATAATCTAAATAATATATTATAATTTAGAAAGACATATTTTATATTTTTTATTGATAAAAATTATTTAACAAAAAATAAACATCAATCTATCAGAATTTATTATCCCCTTATTATAGGAAAAAAAATTTGTAATTATAATTTTGATCATAAAATTTAAATTATTAAATTAAATAGATATTTATCAATTTATTTATAATTTTAATTATTATTAACACTAATTATATTTTTTATCATTAATTTACCATACCAAATATGAAAATAAAATAGAATTATATTTCATTTCTAACTGTATCAAATAAAATTATAAATTAATTATTTCTCATTCCTATATTCATTTTATTTCATTTCTTCTAATACCATCTAACAAAATTTGGTATAACATATGAATAACTAAAGTTGTTATCAAATGTATTCAAGATTCTTGGGTATAATTTACACAGATTAAGATCCGCAAAATAGTTTTAAAACATAAAATGAAAAGAGATATCCAAAATTGCAATTTGATTCAAAATTTGATTGCCTGACGTCGTTCTTTTCAAGTTCCATCAAAAGCATAAAATATTAAAACTTTGTCTAGGTTTCCCTTTTCCCTTTCGGTATGACACGGGTTGAAAATTAAAATATTTATTTTATGTTGTATGTTAGATTATACAGCAACAGAAACCTACTAAAGTATATTGATATAATAGTAATCTAATAGGATAATTAAACAAAAGGGTAATGATATTAATTAAATTTAGTAAAAATAATATTATCTTTATATTTATAAAGAAAATAAAAAAACTTGAGCAGAAAATGAATAAGTAACTTTTTATATTCTATAAAAAGTAAAATTTTATAAAAATTTTATTTTTTTCAATTTATTAAATGATAAATAATCAAACAATTCATATTTTTTTAATTTTATAAAAAATAAAACTTACTCATATTATTAATATACATCAAACTACTTAATAAATTTTGGTAGGCAATGGAATCGAACATAGATCCTAGAAATCCTTAAGCCTTAAAGGGATAGATGATGATCACTAAATCAGGAGACCATGCTTAGATTTTAATTTTTATCCTTATTCACATTCGACCCACTTTTTATAAATTGAAGAAATAAAACACATATAATAGGTGTTAAACACGTGTGAAGCAAGAGCCCAACTTTTGGGAAAGTTAAGGTAGGAATTATAACTTTTATGGACATTATATTTTTATTTTTGATAGGTTATATATGATTTTCTTTGAAGATAAAAAAAATTTATGGTTATTTTTTATCAAAATTTTTTAAAATTAATTTTACCTGATTGAAATGATTTCAATTTATTTATAACTAAATTCTATTATTCAAAAATTATATCAAAAACAATAAATTTAATTTATTTGTAAAATTTTTATTTAAAATATTAAAAATATAAAATTAAATTAAAAATAAATTTTTATAATATTATAATAAATACAATGTTGAAAAATATATTTTCATATAATATATATTTTAAGTCAATGAAATAAGTTTTTAATAAAATTTAGATTAAAGATGACAAAAAAATCGAGTTTGGATCTATCCGGAACAAATATTTTATATCCATTAGATTAAATTTTACAAATTTATTTCACAATTTTGTATTTAATGATAATATTTTATTTATATTTAGAATCGAAATTTAAATCTCATTTTCAATACATATAGTATTGCTATTATAATCATATATATTGATTATAGATTTGAATAATTTGATATATATTTAAACTTAACATTTTTATTATGTAGGAGGTTATTAACTTAGGAAAGATAATGGAACATGGGTCTTTTTATACAGGAAAGGAAAACTACTTAGGAATTGTTTTATTTATACAGGAAGTAAATTTTTGTGAGAGGTTAAAGTTTTTAGTAAGTAACTTTTTATGTGAACTTTCTTGCAAGTATTTAAAATTATTTGATTAATACTAAGAAAATGATACTTTCTAAGACATAACTTTTTATGTATTATTTGGTTTAACTTTAAACTTTTTTGAGAAGTTAACAAAATTACTACTATACACTATATTATTATAATATATATTAATAAATTATTATTATTATTTATTTATTTTCTTAGAAATTATGTATATAATGTATTTTGCATCATAATTTTTATTAACTTATAATTTTAAATTTTTATGAAAAATTAAATTAACTCATAACTCATTATTTTATATATATGTATATTTTTATCTTAAAGAACTATTATAGACAATTAAAATTAGTTTATTTAATTTTGACCTCATAAATAATAACAAATCAGAAAAAGGTTACTTATTAATACATAAAATCTCATAAGGAAAATAAATGGATCCCACAAAAATCTCTTAGATGACAAATTAAATTAAACCTAAACAGAAGTCTTAAAATTAGTTTTTTTTAGTTATTTATTAATTGTTATTTTCCATATTTTTATGAAATTCAATATTAGATAGAACAAAAGTTTTAAGTTTGAGATATTAGTATAAATATATTAAGTCCTTTATTACTTAAGTCAGGTGGATGATTTCCTTAGGATTAGTGTATATATACGTACCTTATTGGCAACTTTAAAAAAAATAAAGAGCTCATTTATGCCATTAAAGACAACAAGTCATCAGAAAAAGAAATGAGAAGCTCTCTTAAAGCTTTCCTAATAAAGATCAAATATCTGAAACCTCTCACCGCAATAAAGAATGCTCATTTCCAAGTTAAAAATTTTAGTTAAAACATTGAAGTTCGCAAATCTTCTTAAGCTTCTTTAAGTCCTCTATCAAAGTCAAATATTAAACCTTTAAGCCAAAATCAAGTTTCTTCAAGCATTCCTTTGAAACCAAAATTCTAACATTCTATTTGAGATTAAGCTTCTTCAAACCTTCATTTCAAACCAAGATTCCAACATTTAATTCAAGATCAAGCTTCCATAAGCTCTTATTTAGAGCTAAGATTCAACATTTAATTTGAGATCAAGCATCTTCAAGTCCTTAGTTGAAGCCAAGATTCAACATTCGATTGGAAATCAAGCTTTCGTATAGCCCTTTTTTAAAGTCAAATTCAACCATTTAATTTGAGATCAAGCTTCCTTAAAGCTCTCAATTGAAATAAAGCATCTACCATCTAATCTAAAATCAAGTTTCCTGAAGTCCTTGATTAAAATTAATTAAAAAGAAGAATTAGAGGAGTTATTTTATTATTTTTTTAAGAATATAAAATTAGATATTGTAATCTACATTCTTCAAGAAATTAATAAAATTATTTATTCTGCATAAATTTCTTTATGGAGAAATTTTATGCACATAAATTTCTAGCATGCCCAGTAAGATTATTTTTACTTTTCATCTTTTTTCTTCAAAATCAAGTTCAACTGATGTCTTCAAAGAAGCAAGTTTTTTGCTACTCATTGTTCAAATCAAGACTAAATCCTCTAATCAACTTAGTAAGTTTTGTTCTTCCAAGTCCTATAACTTGAAACAAAGTAAAAGCTCTTGTAGATTTATGTACTAAAAAATTGCAACATGAAATCTTGTTCTTGTTTTCATAAGTTCATCATTGTTGAAATCACTTTTGCCTATACCTGTGGTAGGGGCAAAGATAAGTGTAGCCGACATTATCAATGATGTCTTAGTTTAATCTATTCTATTTGAAAGTTAGGAATTAACAACAAAAATACAATTGTTGGCGGAGTTAGCAAAGCTTGTAGTATTTATTTTGCTTCAAAGAACCCCAACATCCAAATTGAAAGGAAAGATTGCTCTCTTAACTCTTTTGGATTCTCAAGTTCAACTATAATATCTATCATGGTGACAAGTGCAATTTTGTCTAGAGAAGTAAGTTTCAATTATTATAAAGACATTCAAAGTGCTAATTAAGTTCATCTAAGAAAAAGAAGTTTTAAGAGACAAATAGATTTCTACCATCTTATAGAAGGTTAGTGACCTTTCAAATTGTATGATGGTTTAAGTGATGTATTTGAAGATGAATCACACCAAGAAGATGAAGAAAAAGATGCAAAGGAACAAAGCAACTTCAAGAATGAGCAATCTTCTTTAGATCGTGCCCTTACTACTAGTTAATTAAAAGAATTCATAAAAAAAAGCTATTAAAGACCAAGTAGAAAGGGGCATATAGTTCTCCTTTTCCTATGTTAAGCCATATAGCCAAAAGATTAATATTCTAAAAATGCCTTAAAATTATCAATTGCCTAAGTTTCAATAGTTTGATGGAAAAGGAAATCCTAAACAACACATTGCTCACTTTGTTGAGACTTCTAACAATGTTAGAATTGATAGAGGCCTTATGGTGAAATAATTTGCATGCTCCCTTAAGAAAAATACCTTTGATTGATACACAAACTTATCACCTGGATCAATTAATAGTTGGGAGTAACTTGAGTGTGAGTTTTTAAATCAATTTTATAGAACTTATCATAATTATTAGTATGCTTAAGCTTATGAAGATACATTAATCAAAAGATAAGTTAGTTATTGATTATATTCAATGGTAGAGAAATCTAAATCATAACTGCAAAAATTAAAATTTTAAAATCTTCTACCATTGAAATATGCATACAAGGGATGAATTTGAGCTTAAACTACATTCTTTAAGCTATCAAGCCTCAAATATTTGAAAAGTTGGCAACAAAGATGCATTACAAGGAGCTCGACATTGCTACTAATGCTAATAAAAAGTCATCAATCCTGAACAAGGTAGGAAAACAATACAAATTTCACACAATCAATAAGTCATCGTCTTCGAAATATGAAACCAAGCAATCAATTGTTGTATCTGCTTCATCGATCAAGCTAACTATCGAGTCAGATAGGAAAAATAGTAAAGTTATTAATGCTTTAGGCAAAAGAAGGAATTTCACATTGAAGGAAAAACTAAATAAAGAAGATCCATCTCCAAATTCTGACATCTCTTTGATGCTACAATTTTTGTTTAAAGTTAACTTGATTAAGCTACTAGAAATAAAATAACCTGATAAGGCAAGCAAAGTAGATAATCCAAACTTTTGCAAGTACCATCAATTAATTGGTCATTAAATTGAGAAATGATTTGTATTAAAAAAAAAGATCATGTAGTTGGCTAAAGAAGACAAAATTAAATTCGATGATAATAATGTAACTTATAACATGACTATGATAACTTTATCTTCACCAAGCATTGATTTTTCTCCTCAAATGATCTGATAATGCTAAAAGAAAAAAACTTTCAAATAGAATTGATTTTTCTCCTCAAATGATCTGCTATCTCTTGTTTCACTAGGGCAAGTACAATAACGAGTTAAAATTTGCCTCAAATGATAAAGAAGGATCAACTTTAGCCAAAGACAAGGGAAATAAACAAAAAAGAGTCCACAAACATCCTCTAGAGCAAGTCCAAGAAAGCAAATTATGAAGATTATAAATGAAACTTCTAAAGGCCAATGAATTGCCTTTGCTTACCATATTACCTCAATAAATTAAAATCAACAAAGCTTTGAAATCATCTTGATTGCACGACACTAAATTGCACATTGGTCCTTACTCACAATAGTTAAAATTGTAACAATAAATCAAATTCAAGTCAACTAAGTTTTAAAATCAAAGGCAAAATTGTATGTAACTCCTAATTTGCACAAGTTGAAATTGCAATGATTAATTGAATTAAATTCTTAAATCCTCTTAATCGCATGAGCATAATCTACAAGTTAGTCCTAACCTACATGAATATAAACTATGAATGGTTAAATCAAATAAAAAATTGAACTATGTATAACTTAATCCTTTATCATATGTAGTTAACTTAATAAATTATTAGGTGCAGTCATATAAATAAAAAAAACTGTTCTCATATAATGATAATTGTATATGAAATTATAAATAAGATTTCATATTCAAAATTCAACATATTTAGAAGTTTAATGAATTACATATTTTCTCTTCAATTGCTAAGATTTGATTCACTCGTTGTGAAATTCTCCCTATATCTCTAATACGAATGCATGTCCAAGAATGAAATCCTCCGGTTGGTGTTATGGATGACGATACTGTCACTCACAATGGGCAATAAGGGTCAGAACGGGGCATGACAACAAAACATCCACATAAATGGAAAGCTAAATTAGATGCCATACTTGTCTCGGCGTAAATCGTTTATGCACAAACATTTAGGAACTGCAATGAATCATATGGGTCCTTCAATGCGACAGAGCCACTACGTGGGCATGGATCAGACGCGCTTGGGATCCTTTCCTACCGTAGATGCCACAAAAACAAAGAAAGTGAGATTGGATTCAGTGCTCTAGTTTCACCTAAGGAATTGTTACACAGGGCTTGAGAAATTCAGTTTCATTACAAAGTTTGAAGACATTGACCAATATCAAAGTTGTACGTAGCATGTATCGAAGAGGAACCATCAGGAAACAATAACGCAAGTGCAATCCATAAAAGAATGCTCACTATTCCAAGACTACATCTTTAGAAGTTAGTGAAATATTGAAAAAATTTTATTTGCCAGATCACATGAATCAATTCAATAACATCGCAATACGGAAAAAGAGGAAAAAAGAAGGAAATAATGGATGAAAAGAAAAATACGAATCAAAGGCATTGGATACAAGAATGACAAAAATATCTATACCCAATAAATTTTATTCAAATTAATCGATATTTACATAATGAATCTTATCTAAATTAGATCTATCTCTTAATGATTTGGGTTTGGATTTATTAATTAAATATCTAATAAATCTCAAGTTTTTTTTGGATATCATATTAGATTTATTATAATATTAATTTATATAATATATGAATTAATATTTTATAAATATTCAGCGGGTCTTATATCTTTTTTAGGTATTACATTAGATCTATTTGAATAATAGATTTTATAATTAACCTATTATTATATAAAAATCAATATTATCTCATATATATATATAAGGTTATTGTGATGGTTTATTTAAGATAAATAATATTAAAATACTTGAATTTATATTAAATTATAAAGATATTTTAAAATAATATTTATTATTTTATGATATTAATTTATACAATATAAAAGTATCTCATAAAAATATAAATTAATAAATAATTATCTATTAGTTGATCCAATATGATTTTTATTTAAAAAATTTAATAATGATGCAACCCATATTTATGTTAAAACTAATATGGATAGTATAGATGAATTAAAATAAAAAAGAAATGAATATGATCATTCATAATTATAAAATATAATTATTATTAATAATAAAAATAAATTTTATTAATTTTTATAATTATCATATATTATAAATATTATAATTTATACAATTAAAAAATTACAATGAGAAATATAAAGATATACACATATGTAAATACCCATATTATTCTCATTCTCTAAATTTTTCATAAAAATCTTATATTTTATGAAAAATTTAATATAAGATATTAAAATTAGTAATTAAATAAAAAATTTAAAGTTTAAGAGATTAGGTGCTTAATCTTGTTAAACAGTGAATTGGTGGCGGAGAGATGAAGGGATTTTTGTTCTGTTTCTTTGTTGGATCCGAATGAACCCGAAGCAGACCCGAAGGCCCGGTGGATTTTTGCAGGCCAGGCTCGAAACGGACCCAATGCAGACCAGGACGTATTTGGATCCTATTTATAGGGTCTTACCACTTCGGGTCGGGATGAAGACCCGGTGGATTGGGTTTAAACTGCATATTAAATTTAATGGATTTTATAATGATATAAATATAATTAAAATATAAATTATCAATAAAGTGAAGTTTTTTTATTTAAAATTAAATATTATTTAAAATATTTAATTAAAAGTGAAATAAAATTTTATTTTTGTCTCCAACAAATAGTGACAAATTTCTGAGAACCTGTAAAACAGAGTCTCACAAGGTGGTGGAGACCGCCAAATATATTTCAATGACTAAGGAAGGAGCAGAAGAAATTACAAATATATTAGAGTATTAGCTTTCTAGAATGAGGATGAATATCTATTTAAATAGTGTCAATATAACGGTGAAAGATATAGATGAGAGTCAAATATCTGTATAAAAGGAGGATTATATATCCTAGCGACTGAGGAACTATCTAAACAGCTAGAGTTATCGGAATAGCTATGATGTTTGATTGGATATTGGAAATCCATTAAAAATATCGCTATCAAAGAATTATGGGAATTCTTTGCATATTTCGGGAAGCTACATACTTTGCCCTTGATCGAAGATCTTGATATTGATAAGGATGGGTTTGGGAAAATAAAAAATTATTTACCTGCTACAGATTATTTTTACGCGGGGTTCATACGAGAATTTCAATTGCAATACGTACCCTTCATTTTGTCAATTCATATTTCCCATTTCAATAGACGCACAACTTGCGAAAGCATGCATCTTTGTATGCAAAGCACAAAACCAACATAATAAATATGTTGAAAGTATTTAACTCAAATCAGACGTCTCTTTAAGGTTTTTTACTATCTATTATATTTATGATTAGATTTTTTATATTCAAATATATACATTCAGTAATTTAATTGCTTCTATTATCATAAAAAAATATAATAAATATAATTATTGATGTAATCCGTTGTCACTTTTGAAAAAACTTCTTGTCAGCAACCTCAATTCCACATTAAGACGATACATTTTTTATAAAAAATATTAAAAATAAATTTTATATTTTGTATTTATTGAATTGAATTTTATAAATTTATTTTACAATTCTATATTTATGACAACTTTTATTTTAATTCAGAATTCAATTTTTATCCTATTTTTAATGCATATAGTATTACTATTTTTTAATTAATAAGAATGTCAAATCATTAAATGTAAAAAATAAGGATCAAGTTTTAAATGCAGTGAAAAATATAAAATTAAAAAAAATTGAATACCATTTGAATTAAAAGCTTTCAACAAAATTATGCAAAATATATTAAATGATTAATGTGTTATTTTTTTATCCAAAAGAAAAAAGAAAAAATCCAAACCAGTTACACATTTCTTTAAATAGCAAAATTAATTGCTTATATTTTAAAAATAAAGATAAATATTCATAACTCTTAAAATACCAAAATTAGTATATTCAAAACGAAGAGGATGGAAGATACGCATGGTGTAAATCTAATGAACAAAAATTATAATTTCTGCGTTCTTTTATGAAATGTGAATTTTATATTGCAGGTGATTTCGTTTATATGGATCATATGATAACTAGTTTTACGTGAATACATATTTATTTATTTTTCCAAATTCAACCTTTGAAAATTATGGAATGGGAATTACCGAATTTCTGTCCTAGAACTACCAAATGTGTGTCCAAAATATAGCGTAATATCGTAGTTTTTTTTAGCAAAGTGCGACGATCTTGAAATTTGCCTACCGTACTACTAGCCATTGAAATGAGTTTCATGTGAAGTGGGAGTGCGCTTTATAATATTTAACTTATATAAATATAAGCACAAGCATGGTCCCTCAAAGCGAAGAACCTTTTTCTTTTTTCTTTTTCTTTTTTTCCATAGAAGAAAGAAAGAGAGGGAGAAAGGGTACCACAAAAGGATAAAGAAGACCGGACTCACCGGAGCACATGGGATCTATATCTATAGGTGTTAAATACAGTGTATTAATACTCCCTTATTTTAAATTATTTAAATTTTAATTATTTATATAATATTACGTATAATAAATACAATTTGATAATTAAATTTAATAATATATCAATATACATTAAAATTTCTCCCATATATCTTAGGTATGGGAACACAATAATTCTAGGAACACACTAACTTTTGTGGCTGCCATTGTCTGAGAGATTATTTCATGCTACATGTGTTTCGTACTCGTTTACAAATATAATTAATAAAATAATAACATAAATGCAAAGAAAAAAAGACACATGATAATGCTTGATGTGTCATTTCTGAAAATATAATTATATTATCGGTGCATAAAATATAAATTCTTGGCATTCACAAATAAAAAATACAAAATACATTATGTATAATCTCTAAAATTAATGGATGCATTTCAAGAATGAAATTGCAATACAGCTGGCCTAAAATGGCTTCACAGTGTAGTAATTCAACTTTATACACACATCTCATATATTTCTTTCTTTTTTCTTTTCTTTTAACATCTCATACTCTTTGTAAACAAAAAGCAACAGGTTATATAAAATATAGAATTGCAGTCTTTTTTGTTGTTGCAATACAAGGATATCAAATTTTAAGTTTCAATGCAATTTTAGTTATTTTAAAATATAAATCCGCATGATTTTAATCTTTAAAATAATTTTTTATGATTTTCATAAATATTGAATTAATACAATCTAATCATACCGTTTAATTTCTATCAACTTTTATTAAGAGGTATTGACGTGAACCGTGATTCCTCTATTTTAGAGGTCTAGAATTCATCACAAATTTTTATTTTTTAATTTCACTCTTTTTCTTTTAGTTTCAATCTAATTTTGGTTCCTAAAATACAAATTATATAATTTTAATTAATTCATATAAAATAATCTATTTCAATTCTCTAAATATTTAATTATATTAATTTTAGTCCTTACCTTTAAATTTTGTCAGGGTAACAGAATTTACACTGTGACAACCCATTTGGAATTTTTTATCCACAGTTTCTTCTCATTATTTGCTATTTCTTCACGTTATTTCCACATGAAAACTAGCATTTATTTTTTCCTCTTGTTTTCCCCCTTTCTTATTTCTTCTCCGGGCAATCACCTCCGATTCTACTGCTTCTTCTTCCCCAACCTTAGAATGAAGGTTAATACAAGAATTCATGATCAAAATTGATCATAAATCGTGGAGAACTTTGAAACATATGAAAAATTGCAATTATGTATTTAATACTCATTGTCTACCATATTAATCTTTTTAACTTTGAGTTAAAAAAAAAAAAAAAAAAAACTTGCTTAGCTCGTACCTTCTTCTACACTTTGTTCAAAATCACCGGGGGTGTGGCTCGGAAGGTTGAGAACGTTACAAGAGGTAATTTTCTTTGGTCAGAGATAGCGATGAAAGGAAAAATTACTTTGGGAGGTGGTCATCTTCTTGCAGGCCAAACAAAATGGGGCTAGGGAACCTAGCCAATTTATTTTCAGGCGGAGTTAAAACGTCATAGGATTAAGATTATAATAATTAAGTATTTAGAGGATGAAAATAAATTATTTTAAATAAGGAATTAAATCAAATAATTTTTATTTTGGGAAAACTAAAATTACATTCAAGTATTTCGTTTTGTTTTCTCTTTTTAGTTTCATTGTTGATGCAGTTTTAATATTACAGCTTGATAAATAACCTTATCATTGCGCTAATTAATAAGTCATATTTTTCTATGCAATAAGGTGAGAAAAATTAACGTTGACACGGAACACTAAAATTATATAAATTAAATACTCAGGGTATTAAAACAAATTATTTTAAACTAAAGATTAAAGATATTAAAATTGCACAACTTATACTTCAAATGCATGAAAATTGAATTTAGGTTTAAAATTTATTATGAAATGAAGGTACTTTGATATTCGGAGGAAGTTGGGTGTGGGTCTATTTATTTATCATTTTTAAAAATAATTTTATTTTCTTAATTTTAAAAATAAAAATATTTGTTTAACAAATTATTTTCAGAAATTTTTTTTTAAAAAATTATAATTTCAAATGAATAACTTAAAAAAAATAAAAATAAAAATTTGATATGTTAACTTATTCTTTTGTTCTCAATACCAATTTTATAATTGAATAAAATATTATTTATTTATTTATTTAAATATTATTTATTATTTATTATTTTTTAAATTTTAAAAATAATTTTTTTAAAAAAATTAAGAAATAAAAATACATTGAAACAGACGCATATCCACCTGATGATACAAAACGCCTAATAACGTCATCCAGGGAAGGATCCAGCGCTCCGTTAAGTGAAAATACGGCGCCTCTGAATGAAAAGAGTAATTGGGACAGTTTATCTTCCGTCGATCACTCATTGCCTAGGTTCAAGGCGATGTGCCCGTGAAGCAAGTATTAATTAAGCAGCTTCCGTTTCGAAGAAAAGAATAGTTCTTCTCCTCGATAGTAGTCGCTATATCCCACCCCCCCCCCCCCCCCCCCCCCGGGGGGGGGTTCGTACTTAGAATTCTGATTTCTGAATCTTATCAATTATGGGAAGGTGATATCTAGAACTCTCAATCCTAGAGAATTAAGAGTGATTATAAAAAAAATATATAATAAATGCAATCATGTGAAATTTTTTTTAATAAAAATAACTACATCACTAAATATATACATATAAAAATTAAAAATTAAATATTAAATATAAAAATTTTAAAAATATTAAATAGTACTTGACTTAAAGATTCACAACAAATTATAACATATATCATGCACACCAAATAAAAATATAAGTATCTTAGAGATAATATCAGATTTTTTTTATCCTTGAGGAGGGGAGATAAGGCGGGGATTCCCCTATGTACACTGCTCGGAAGAGACACACTTTAAGCGTGCCATTGTGCTTATATGTAGGTCGTGAAACATGTTTAATTTGGCTGTAAATTAAGCATGGTATATAAGAATGACGATGTTAAGCATCCTGTTGGCATTAAATCAAATAAATCATACATACTCTGAGTCTCTCAATTGGTCTCCCATATTCAAAAGATTTTATTACAGCAGAAATTAACAACCAACTCGAAGAAAGAGATGGTGAGGACACCTCGCACTGACAAAAATGGACTGAAGAAAGGAACATGGACGCCTGAGGAAGACAGAAAGCTGATTGCTTCTATTACTCGGTATGCTTGCTGGAATTGGCGCCAACTTCCCATGTTTGCAGGTAGAGGTGACAAATGGATGGATTAAGATAGATATGGATTGGGTTAAAAGTAGATGAATCATTGTTAATTCATTTATCCATTTATAACCCAATATAAAATTTTAAATGATTCATGACCCTTGAATATATGGTTAACTTAATTCATCCATTTATCCATGAAATTATTATTATTTTATATTTTATCATTTTTATTGATATTATTTTTTACCACTATTTTATATTTATTGATATTATTTCAAAACAAACTTATCCTATCAAAATTTTTATTCTTTATTTTTATTTACTTTTTAAAATTATAGTTTTTTATCTCATTTTCTTAACATTAATTTTTACAAATTATTTTAATATTAAACATAGTTGATTAAATATTTTAATTTCAATACACATTAAATAAAACTTATTTAATTTAAATAGTTGATTAAATATTTTAATTTCAATACACATTAAATAAAATTTATTTAATTTAAAATAGACATTATAATGAAATTAAAAAAATTCAAAATTATGAACTATATGTATTCTTTTACAATAATAAATTGTACTTTTAAAATTATATATATATCAACAATTATATTTTAATTTATAAAATATCACCTAAAAAATAAAAATTAACCTTGTTGGTGTGTTGATATTTACAAAATATAGTTAAGAATTCAACATATAATTATACGGTATATTACATGTGATACTTAATATTATAATATTTTTTATTTAAAAATTAAAAAATATAATTTTTTGATTATTTTTAAGTTTTAAAAGTAAAAAAAATAAATTATTATAAATTTTAGTACAAAAAATTGGACTTGATTTTACTTTTTCATAAAAGAAATTGACATTACAACATATATAATAATATTATAATATTTTATTTCAAATAATTAATTTTAAATATACTTAAATTATATTAAAATTTAAAGATATTTTATTATAATTTTTTTTTAATTTATAATATTAATTTATACAGTGTACAAATCTATCTTTTATAGGTATAAATGATTATTCATGAATTAACCTAATATGACCTTTATTTTAATGAATCAATAATGATCTGACCCATATTTATCTTAAAATTAAAATGGATGGATATAAATAGATTAAAATAAGGATAATTATAGATGGATAAGTGGATATGAGTCAAGATTGTCAGGTTTATTTACAGATAATTTTTAAGATCTGTATACATCGTTCAGTATTCTTCAACTAAGAATTATGAACTACATAATAATTTTACATTTGGGTTGGGTCAAATTTGGCATCCTCATCATATGGTGTTTTTAATTATATCGTTCTTATAACTTCAAAAAGTAAGTGATTGACTATACAAAGTAATAAATATGCGATTTGAGATGCATGGAAGGATGGTCCATTGTACATACTCCCATGTCGTAATCAATACTTATTTTATATAATAATAATTAAGAATTATTCCATTGTATTAAATGAGCCTACCTTAATTGTTTATAAGTGGACACGAGTTATAAAAGAAATAATGAGTTATAAGTTTTAATGAGATATGATTCTCTTAATAACTACTATAAACCTTTTATAAGAATCAATTTTAACTCGATAGTTATTTTAATATTTATTACATTCTTTCTCCATAATTTTTACCATTATAGCAAAATTACATGTATTTCAATATAATTATAAAATTTTACTTATTTTCTTAAAATTTTATATATAATTATATATTTCATTCAAAATATTGTTATTAATCCTCAAATTTTACACTATTAAAATATTAAAACACATTTATTCTTCCTAATCCTGATTCTAACTCAACCCTAGATCAGTACCATATATAGCTAACGCTTGGTATCACCATCTTTCATCAATGACTTCAGAATTATTGTCAGAAAGGGATTAGAATATGGTTTAAATAATATAACATTTCCATGCTTACCTAAAACGAATCGTATGAGCTGTCAGCATTTTTAGTAGTATTTAACGTTACATATGAGACTTTTTGTTTAATATCATGAATTTAAATTTAAAACATTACATGTATATATAAAATAAATTGTCATCTCTGTTAACAGAAAGAAAAGGAGAATCATATAATTTTTTAAATATTTTTTATCATTTAAAGTAAATAATTAAATAGATATTATCACTTTAAAACTTGTTTTCAACTATAAAACTTACAAAATAAAATTTATTTGTATCTTCCTTCTTTTTAATTTAGATTAGACTTCGTTCTAAATTTATAAATCAATGTATAGACTATAGAGTATAGTAATTTTGTATATACTTTAGGTATGGCAGTGTAATCAAACACTATCAAAAGGCAATAAAAAATGTCATGAAATTAAAAATAGGATTTAAAATTAAATTTTCAATATTTCATATTTACTAAATTAAATTTTATAAATTTAACTTATCATTTTATATTTAATAATAACTTTTCAACTATATTCAAAATCTAATTTTAAATCTTAAATTTTTTTTGAATTGGCTTATACAAAAATTAACAAATAAAAAATATGATATCAATTTAGTAAAAACCATGAGGTGCAATAAAAATTCTTGAAAATTTGATGAATATATATTTTCAAAAATATGAAATATCTTCATAATGATTGAAAGTATTTTAATTGAGATTTTCAAAGAAGTTTTCTTTGATCAAAATGTTTGAAAAACCTTGAGCCTTCCTTTTTAAAGATATAATATATTTGAAACAAAAGGAAAGTAAAAGAAACTAAGAATTTTTGTAAAGATTCAATTGTCTAAAAAGAATGACTTTTGGGTCTACTCCTCTTTTCTCAAGCTATGAAGTATCACTTGAAGTATCTACTAATTTTTCACTAAGTTATAATATATAACTTTACAAGATTCTCTAAATTTATATTAAAGTTGTTACAACTACCTAATTTTACAAGATTCTCACAATTTCTATTAGGATTTCATAATCATCTAACTTTACAAGATTCACTAATTTCCAATAGTATTTCACAAAGATACAAGAAGGACTTTTCTCACAATTTCTTGAAAAGATTTTATAAGTTTTCACTCAATAACACTTAGAGTAGATATGCAAGTTTTGATTTTAGAGTGAGAAAAAGAAGAAAGGTTCAATTTTTCTAATATGAGAATTAGAAAGAATTTGCAAGTTATAGTATAATATTTATTCTTCTTCTAAAAAGACATGTAACCTATTTATAGATAAAAGATGATGAAATAGCTTTCATTTTAAGTCATCTTTTCTTTAACTTTAAGTTGTCTTAAACTCTAAAATTGAATTTAGGCTCCAAAGTTTGAAATTTAAATTTTTGGCGTCAAAATACTTTTATGCTTCAAAATTTTAAAATTAAAATTTTTAACTCTAAGGTTTCTTTTAGGCTTCAAAAATTTAAAATTTGAAAAATGACTCTATAAAAAATTGGCTTACTTTAGAAACTTTCTAAAATATCACATGTACTAAAAATATTGTGTATGTATTACATATGTCAAAGTTCAATCACTTTTTCACTTTTTCTTAATTTTCACCCAGGATAGTAATCACATTGTTATTTCATTGAAAATGGATGTTCTTTTAGAAGATTGGTTCAGTTGGCTTATATTGCGTAAGTATTATTTTAAATTATTCATTCAGCTATAAAAAAGCGTCACAACAACATATATAATTTTTAAAAATTTTTTATTAATTTAACACATGTTGAATAATTTAAAATTTGAAATTCTCCCTCATTTTGATTTTTCCACTCTTGAACAATTAAAGGCTTAAAATGACTATTGAATATTAACCATTGGATTCAGTCATCTTTTTTTTCTGAAAAATAATTATTAAATTGTAGCTAATAGGATAATTATTTGGAAAGCAATTTTAGGATTTTCAAAATAAAAATAAATGGAAAATCCTAAAGTATTTTTGTTACATAGGAAAATATACTTTTATGAAACAATTTAGGCTTTGAAACTATTAAAGTATGATGGCCCAAAATACATTAAATATTTGATGCATTTGAAAATCATAATCCATTAATTTTGAATTCAAATAAGTTGGATATATATAATAAAACTAATAAGTCCAAGTTCTAATTTATATTTTCAAAATAATTTATAAATAAATAAATTTAATTTATTTCCCATTTGTTTTTGTTAGGATCGAAAGCCAAACAAATGTAGCGAAATTAATCGATTCTAGCTAAGGATCCATACGAAACAATTAGATCAGGATGGGGATTTGATTACCTTTTTAGAACACTTCAGAGGTCCAATTATCGATCACCGATCACCCTTTTCGACTTGCTTCCGGTCAAAAATTTTGAGATATCCACATGAACTTGCAAATCACTAGCGAATGTTTTACGTGCACTGATTGGAATTTACCTCCTTTTTTTTCGTAGTGCTAGCTATGCCCTTCAAGAGTTCAAATGGGCTGTTAGATTTTTCTATATTTTGGAATGCTTGAATAATCCTTTTTATTACCTAACAAGCCTGTTTAAATAGGTGCATAGAAAATTCTAACTAATCAGGCTTTGTTCAATGTATAATTATAGACTTATTATTGAGTCTTATAATTATAACATATAATTTTCATCTATTAGGCTCAAACAATTTAGTCCATCAATTCCAAATCCACTAGGTTCTAAGTATGCGACCTTATAAACTCTCATTACATTGGTAATAATCATAAATCACATTAATAATCATAAACAATGAGCAGTGTCTAGCAACATATCATTGTTACCCAAGTAATGAGAAAGTTAGTGATTCAATTGAATCTTTATATGTGATCATCATCTATATTCTTTTATCCTAGGCATTTAGATTGAGCACGAGATATAGACCGTATCATTCCTGTATAGCCTAATTCAAAAGTTTCTTGATTCCTAAGTAAGCTGACTAAAGCAAATGTAATTAATATCTCATGTCAATTCATCTGAACATGGCCATGCATTTTTTTTTTAACTTTACTTAATCAAGGAGCCTATAGATGTCACTCTTGTTATATAGGAAGGACAAATTCTATCTTGATCACACAAATCCCTTTGCATAATATGTGACATATCTAATAACTATCCTTGCATTCACTCAACCATGAGTGACATATAGTAATATTAAAATATGAAACTCACATGTAGAGAACCTTGGTAATCTCAAGTCAAAAGATCATATTAATGATGATTACTAAGAATCACTCATGACACTTATATAATGATTCATATAGTATTCTTAGGGTGGGTCGATCTAATATACAAGTTTTCTAACTTGTACTTATGTATAGACTTAATATCTTATATAAGTTGCCACACATGCTAGTATTAATATATCAAAACAATCCAATCCACAATGATATATAACTAGGGACATTTAAGAATACAATTATTCTAAAATTATTATCATAATTAAATATATTATGTAGACAATATATGTATAAATTTGATAATTGGAATTGCCATTAAAATAACATAATTTAAATATACAATCATCCATATGATTAATTTTAGGGCATATACACTAACAGTTTCCTTATTATTTCCTTTCTTCATAATAACAAACCTTTGTAAAGTTTTGCTAAAAAAGAATTTCAAAGGTATTAAAACGTGTGATCATATCATGGGAGATATCAAAGCAATCTAATGCATAAGAGGTATTAAAGTATATAGACATAAGTAATATCTGAGTATTAAAGCTTGTTAGGAGAATTAAACTATGCAATATATCATATATCATTTAAAAATATTGATTTTCCATTTTGAAAATTTAAGACTTTATAAGATACTACCTTAAAACTAAGATTTAAAAGATTTCATGTTTTCCCCTTAAAAGCTTCGCTCCCCCTAAAATCATAGGTATTTTAAAAGTTATTATTCAAAACTTTGCATTTTCCATATTATTTATCCCCTTTTTGTCATTAACAAAACAATAGGAAGCAAAAATAAAACAATATCAAAGGTAAAAACATTTTAAAGTAGACATAAAAACAAAATCAGAGCAAGGCTATAATAGTTATCTAGCCAATAACTTAGATTGTGGCAAAAAAAAAAGGGAAAGTAAAGAAACAGAAGTGATTTAGAGCAAAAATAGAAATGTGTGGTAGGTTTAAAAATATGTGGGAGAGATTAATAGTGATAAAAATTAGAACATAAAAGAGAGGAAGGAACATTGAAAAATTAACAATTTTAAGTCCCAAATGAAAAGTTAGTCAATAGGAATGAAAATCAGAAACATTCAAAATAGAGACATCATAAATAAAAAGAAATAGAGTAGCACAACATTAATAATAGAAACATCAAGATAAAAAAACACATAAAAACCTAGATAGGAATGAGATATCCTTACAAAAATAACAAATGATAGTAAAAAGAAACAAGTAATAGAATCATAAGTGATAGAACAATTCATCAGATAAAAATTGTAAAAGCAATGATAAGTAACTATCAACCATTGTAAATATTAGCTTTGTCTAAAAAGGTCTACAAAAATAGCAACATGCAACATAAAAACACATGATGTCTTAACTAAAACTGCCAACAAAAGTTAACTATCTTAATAATTTTATATGCATATACAAAGATAAGAATCTTACAAATTGCAATACATATGCCTAGGTTTAATAGTAAACTAAGCTATCTAAGACCTTAGGGAAGGTTTGTTCTACAAGAGTAGTAGATTTATGATAGTTTGCATTTGTGCTTATATATGTCAACTTTATTAGATAAGTTAACAATATCTCTTTCAAGCTTGTCAAGTCTATCTTCATTATTGGGCTTGAATTGGATGGACTTATTTGTTTTGGCATTGTGGAAGATAAGGTATGGTTGGTAAGTAAGCTTTATGAATCATAGGATTAATGAAAAGAGTGAAAAGGTTAAATGATAGTTAGTTTATAGATAAAGGCGTAAGTTGTAGCTTTGGTGGAGTTGCTTTGGCTTTGGCTGATAAGGCTACTTCAGCAGGTGGTACTTTATCGAAGTTATGAAAAGTGTGATTAAGAGTGATTAACATTTGTAGTGAGTATGGTAAAGTTGAAGTGGCTTGGTTTGGTTATTTTACCTCGATGGTCCACTCTCTTGGCTCATTCCCATGAGTTGTAAAGAACTTAATGACTGTTAGGCACAAATTACACTCGATAGGTGTTTGAGGTCTTTTCATTTCTCTAATGTATAGCTTAGCTAAGTTAGAAATTAAGAAAGGATCTTTAAGTAAGGGTGAAACATAAAAAGTTTAGCAATTGAAGCATAATTGTAGAGGTTATAGTCTAAGGGAACTCTAGGGTGGCTTACTATCATCCTCAGATTCTAAAATCACACCAACATCTTTTGATGACTCCATTTCTATGTCTACATGTTCAAAAAGATTTGCTTGTTATAGATGCAGTGACATTTCTAAAGGATCAATATTTGCTACCAAATAATTTTTTTTCAATTTTTCTTTTTCTTTTATATTTGTTAGTCGCTTGTACTATACTTCATTCTCCCAATTTCCAGCAAATTGTTCCTTTTTTTTCTTCCTTTTCATTCTTCTCTTCTTCATCCTTTTTTCCTTTTTCTAACTTCCTCAAGAAAACCTTCCTTGTTCTTTTTCTTCTTACTTTATGAATCTTAACAAAATAAATTTTTAAATTTATGATCTTTTTGTTCATATTTGCAGGAATATTAGGTTCTTTAGCATAAACTAGTATTCTTAACCAACTATTATTCATCACATTGCCTCTTGTGACTCATTGACCTTTTTTCTTATATAAATGTACTTTAAAATATTTTAAAATTTTGGTAATTATCATATCTAATATAAGTATAAACCCGTAACTTGATGGATATGATTTGCCTAATTATCAAATATTCTAAATTTATCTCATATTTGGTTTCAACGGCTTATAATACAAAAGCTTCAAAGCTACTCACGTTACTCATAAAACTCCCTTTGAGGCATAAAACTTTACATATAGTAATGGAGCACCTTGCAGTTCATAATCAGCTGATTAGCTAAGAGAGCCCTATTTGTATTGCTACTTCCTAACTTTTAAACCTATCTCCTAAAATTGAATCCATTACCATATTTAATAATCCCACTTAATTTTACCTTAGCTTCTTCATTCAAGGAACCCAGTGGATGGTTCATCAAACCTTTGTTCTTTTTCATTAATGAAAATTAGCAAACCTTCATCATCCTTTGAAGATTTTACATTAGCCCAAAAAAGCTTAGTGTGCTTTTTATACATGAATTCATCCATTTTAAAAAATTGTTCCCACTATAATTTCTTTAGCCATTTGAAACACTTAAGGCTTTCATTTTCTAGAGATTGAACATCTACTTTTCTAATTTTCATAAATCTTCTCTTTTTAAAGTCACTATTATATTTGTTAGTTGTAAACACATCCTTGAAATTCATTTCATTATAGATTATGGATTACACCATTTTCAAAGGTGAAAAGATGTAGGTTATTTAAAGAAAACAAAGACAGTACTATAATGGGTGAAGAAACTGAATTATTGGAATGCAATTGAATGATTTAATGGTTCTAATTAGACAATTTCATGATTTCTAGGTTGGAAATTGCAAGTTCTAATGATAGCAGGTAGAAAGACCAAATGGTTTTAGGTTTTTTGAAACAAAGGAATAAAGGCTAAATTTTGCTTCGAGAATAATGTAATGCTTAGTGAGATAAATGAAATTTATTTTCTTAGGATAAAACATATTCATAAATTATAACCTAGGATTTGATTGAATCATACTTATAAGAGTAGTTAGAGGTTAGCAAATGATTTAGGAATTAAAATATAACATAATTTTAATTAAGAATGTTGACTCCATTTTAGGAAGAAGATGAAAGTACTTTTAAATACAAAGTGATATGACATGTAATGGTAAATTTGATGGAATATCCTTTTGGCACCAGAGCAGTGATTTAACACAATCTAGAATATTTAAATTTTGAATTTGAAAATTTCAAGCCTTTAAAAAGCTTAAGATAGCAACAAGCTTGCTATCTCGCAACTCTAAAATCTAATTCTATTTCTAAGTAATGATGCATATGATGTCGCATATACATATAATAGCACATAGATCACACATAGAGCAATTTATTTTTTTTAAAAAAAACTAACCATACTAAGTTCTTTCTAATGTAGCAATACCTATCTTTATGTACAGGTTTTGTAAAGATATCTACTAATTAATTTTCACTATTTGTAAATTCAAGCAAGATATCTCTTCTAAGCACATAATTTCTTATGAAGTGGTGTTTAATTTCAATGTGCTCTATTTGTAGGTACTGAATAGGATTTTTTATTACATTTATAGCACTTGTATTATCATAATAAATTGCTAAGATGACAATTTCAAGTTGTAATCCTCAAGTTATCTTTTCATTTATAGAATTTGTGTGCAACAATTTCCAAATGCCATATATTTTGCTTCAAATGTTAATAAGGCAATTGAAACTTGCTTTTTGTTATGTCATGATGCAATTCTTTATCCTAAAATTGATATGCTCCACTAGTGATTTTTCTATCTAACTTGTATCCTACAAGGTTAGCATTTGAATATCTAATTGGGTCTAATGAATTATTTTTAGGATACCAAAGACCATAGTTCTTAGTTTCTAGTAGATATCTAAAAATTCTTTTAACAGTACATAAATAAGATTTTTTAGGATTTGATTGATATCTAGCATATATATAAATACTAAACATAATATTTGGTTTACTTGCAGTTAAATAAAAAAGTAAACAAATCATACCTCTATATTACTTTTCATCAACTGACTTGCTATTTTCATCTTTATCCAATTTTGGGGATGGATTCATGGGAGTACTAATAACTTTTACATTTTCCATCACAAATTTATTTACAAGGTTATTTGTATACTTTGATTGATTTATAAATATTCCTTCTCTTATTTGCTTCATTTGAAGTTCAAGGAAAAATGTGAGTTCTCCTATCATACTCATCTCAAATTCGCCTTTCACTAGATTTGAAAGTTTTTTCTTGTACAAAGGTCACTAGTAGATCCAAATATAATACCATCTATATAGATTTGGACAATTAGTATATCATACTTAATGGTATTAATAAAAATAAAGTTATATTAACTTTAACTCTTGTAAAACATTTTTAGTATGAAATTTACTAAGTATTTCATACTAAGCTTTTAAAGCTTGTTTTAAACCAAAAAAGGCTTTAGTAAGTATTAAAACATGATTAGCCTTTTCTTTTTTTTAAATCCAAGAGGTTATTTTATATAAACTCCCTCATTAAGAAAACCATTTAGAAAATACTTTTCACATCCATTTGATAGAGTTTAAAATTTTGGAAGCATGCAAAGGATAGAAACATTCTTATAAATTTAAGTCTAGCAACAGGTGTATAAGTTTCATCATAATCAATATCTTTTTATTAATTATACTCTTATGTTACTAACCTCGTCTTGTTTCTTACTACTTTACTGAATTCATCCAATTTATTTCTAAATACCTATTTAGTTTTGATGATTGAATGATTTGAAGGCTATATTACAAGCTTCCATACTTCATTTTTCTTAAATTGGTGTAATTCATATTTCATGGCTTTGACCTAACTTTCATCATTAAGAGAATCTTATGTATTCTTAGGTTTTATATGTTAAAGTATAGCTAAATTAGTTTTATTTTTAAAAGAGGATCTAGTTCTTATATCTTAAGATGAATTACCAATGATAAATTCATTTGAATAGCTTGAGTGATTTCTTCACTCTATTAGTAGACTTCCTTTATCCTTTTAGGGTGTATGTTGGTTCTTTTTAACTAGATTATTGTCAGTTTCATCATTCTATTCTAGATCGCAATCATCTTGTTTGTTTTTAGCATTTTTCTAGAGATAGTAACCTCCTTGCTTTCTTAGGAGAAAAGTTTTGAACTATTTTTCTCTAGCTATTATGGTTTTATCCTTAGATGCTTGCTCTTTTGAGATTATTTGGGCTTCATCATTAGCTTGCTTTCTTAAAGAATATGTATTAGAATTATCAAAAATAACATGAATAATTTCTTCGATTGTGAAGGTTCCTTAATTGTATACTTTATATGCTTTGCTTATGTTTGAGTATCCAATAAAAGTTCCTTTATCACTCATTAAGTCAAATTTTGCAAGGTTATCATTTCCATTATTTAAAATAAAATATTTGCATCCAAAAGCATGAAAATAACCAATGTTGGATTTTCTACCCATTTATAACTAATATAGAGTTTTATCAAAATAGGTCTTATGAAACATTTATTTGAAATATAATACGATATATTAATAGCTTCGGCCCAAAAATATTTTAGTAAAATATTTTCATAGAGTATGGTTTTAGTCATATCTTATAATGTCTTATTTTTCCTTTCCACCACCATATTTTGTTGGGGAGTTCTTGAACATGAGAAGTTATGATTAATACAATTTTTATCACAAAAATTTTCAAATTTTTTATTTTTAAATTCTTCACCATGGTCACTTCTAATCTTTGTGATGCGAATGCCTTTTTCATCTTGAAATTTATTACAAAATTTGTTAAATATTTCAAAAGTATCATTTTATGTGCAAGAAAATATATCTAAGTATATCTAGAAAAATCATCAACAATTACCAATTCATACCTTTTTCCTCTAACGTTTAATGTTTTGATAGGACCAAATAAATCCATATGTAGAAGTTTTAGTAGTTTAGAAGTTGAAACCACATTTATAGGTTGAAAAAATAATTTTATTTGTTTACCTTCTTGACATGTATCACATATATAATCTTTTTCAAAATTTATCTTCGAAATACCTATTATTAAGTTTTTCTTCGCAAGGTTTCAAATAAAACACATTAATATGAGCAAGTCTTCTATGCTATAGTCAACTTTCATCATTAGTTAATGGAAGACAATTTAAAGAGTTTGAAAAAATATCTTGCATATTTGAAATATAAACATTATTAACTCTTATTCTAATAAAACAAATTTTATTTTCCTTTTTATTTTGAATAAAATAATATGAAGATTTAAAAATCACTTTATAGCTTTTATCACAAAGTTACATAATACTTAGAAGATTGTGTTTAAAGTTATCAACTAAACTAACATTATTAATAAAATTAAAGACCACACCTATCTCACCTATATTGGTGATTTTGCATTTGGTATTATCTCTAAGTGTGACAAATCCTCTATTTATGGTTTTGAGGAATGAGAATTTACTTCAATCTTTGATCATGTGCTTTAAGCATTCATTATGTAGAAACCAATCATTTTTTTTATTGTGGATTTAAGATACACTTGCAATAAAGGATTGATTTTTCTTAGGTACTTAAATTTTTTTGGATCCTTAGAGTTTAGTTAATACCTTCTTTTTATCATTTTGTCCATTGGGCATCCAATTTTAATTTTTCTTTGTGAACATTCTTTTTCTTAAATAGCATAAAGAAGTAGTATAATCTTTATCTCCACAATAATTACAAGTTATATAAGAACTTAATGGATGAGAAGTTTTCATAAAGAAATTTTTATAATATTTATCATAATATGAGTGGAGATATCCTACTCCTTCTTTTTCCAAGAAATATTTTTGAATTCTTAGAAGAGTATTCAAATTATTTTTTTCTTAGACAAATTTTGCAAGATCATTTCTTAGAGTATTTATTTTCCTTTTTTAAGATTTGAAAATTGATGCTTTATTTTGAATCATATTTTTTATTTTCTATTTTTAAAACTTTACATTATTTTCTAAAGCTTGATTTTCTTTCTTTAAAAGTTCTTTTTCCTTTAGTAAATTTTAGTTTTCTTTTTTTTAATTTTTCAATTGATATTGTCAAAGAATTAAAATTATTTTTATAAAACTTGATTTTTTTATCAAAATTTTAAGAATTTCATTCTCATTTTTCAAAGTTTCCAATTTTTTTTTGTTAAAACTTGTTTTTCTTTTTCAAATAAATTTGAAATTATTTTTTCTTTTTTGAGAAAATTATTTTTTTATCAAAACTCTATTTTATTTTTCTAAAGAAAAATATTTAGTTAAAACTTTTTTATAATGTTCCATCAATTCATTATAATGTAAAGGAGATTCAATTTCATTGTCAGTTATCTCATTGTTTTCACTTTTAGCCATGAAACAATTGTTGACAATATCATCTACTTTTTCTTATTTAAGCTCTTCTTTTGATAAAACATATTTATCATCCTATATTATTATTATAGGCTTCTTTATTAATTTCATTAAAGAAATTCTTTTTAATTTTGGACAATCACTTTTTTGTGTCTTAACCTTTTACATATAAAGCAAACTAAAGGTTAGTTACTTATTTCTTTAATTTGCTCTTTTTTCTAAAGTAATTTAGGTTTAAAATCACATTTTCTTTTATATATCCTAAAAATTCTTTTTACCAAAAAAGCTAGCTCATCTGTTTGTTCTTTTGTTTCTTGATTAAGATTATCTTTCACTTCATTTTCATTTTATAAAGATGTTTTAAAAGCTATTTTTTTTCTTTTCTTAATCATTTTCTATGTAAGTTTTCTCATATACTAAAAGTTTTCCTCTTAGCTCATCATATGTAAGTATAGAGAGATTATTTCCTTCTTGAATAACATCTACTTTGAATTGTTATGTTTTTAAAAAAGTTTTTAAGATTTTTATCACTAGTTCTACATTAGTAATGATTCTTCCGAATATATGAAGATCATTAATGATGGCTGAGAACCTTTTAAACATAGGCTCTATCTCTTTATTTTATTCTATTTTGAATATTTCATATTCATATACAAGCATATTTATCCTAGTCTCTTTTACTTGAATAATGCCTTCATAAGTTGCTCCAAGTTTATCCCACATGGCTTGTACAAAAGTACATTTAGAGATCTTTTTAAATTCACTAGATATTATAACACACATAATAACATTCATGGCTTTTACATGTACTATTTCCTTCTTGTGATCAACTTCTATCCATTCCTTCTCAGGCTTAAGTACTTTTATTTCTCCTTCAAGTTTTGTAGGTGCTTCACAGCCTTTTTTTAATAACTTTCTATATTTCAATGTCAGTGGATTTGGTGTATATAATCATTCTAAACTACTAATAATCATAGTTTATATCATTAAAGAGTAGAGGTCTAGTTGTAAAATTTTCCTTAAGTTTATGATTTTAGTAAAAAAGCTTTATTACCTAAAAAATCTTAATTTATAAAGTTGTTAAACTTTAATAATATGAGACCAAGCTCAAATATCAATTAATAGAATTTATAGGCCAAGAGAGGGTAAATTGGCTTATACAAAGATTAACAAATAAAAAATATAATATTAATTTAGTAAAAATCGTGAGGTGTAACAAAAATTCTTGGAATTTTAATAAATGTATAGTTTCAAAAATATGAAATGTCTTAATAATGATAGAAAGTATTTTGATTGGTATTTTTAAAAAGGTTTTCTTTGATCAAAATGATTGAAAAATCATGAACCTTCCTTTTTAAATATATAATATTTTTAAAATAAAAGGAAAGTAAAAGAATAGAGAAATAATACCAAGAATTTTTATAGAAGTTTAATTGTTCGAAAAGAATGCCTTTTTGGCCTACTCTTTTTTTCTCAAATTACCAAGTATCAGTTGAGATATCAACTAATTTTTCACCAAGTTACAATAACTAACTTTATAAGATTCTCTCGATCTATACTAAGATTTCCACAATCATCTAGTTTTATAAGATTCTCATAATCTCCACTAGGATTTCACAACCACTTAACTTTACAAGATTTATAAATCTTCACTAGGATCTCACAAAGATAGAAGAAGGATTTTTCTCACAATCTCTTAAAGGGATTTAATAAGCTTTCACTCGATAACACTTTGAGAGTGAATATATAAGTTTTGATTCTAGAGTAAGAAGAAAAAAGAGGTTTGGTTTTCCTAGTATGAGAGTTAGAAAGAATTTGCTAGTTGTACTGTAATGCTTATTCTTCTTCTTCTTCTTCTTCTATAAAGACATGTAGCCTATTTATAAATAAAAAGATGATGAAGCAACTTTAGCTTCAAGTCATCTTTTCTTTCACTCTAAATTATGTTAGACTCCAGGTTTGAATTTAGACTCCAAGTTTGAAATTTGAACTTTTGGCTCCAAAAAACTTTTAGACTCTAAGAATGAATAATTTAAAATTTGAAAAATAGCTCTATAAAAGATTCACTTTCCTTAGAAGCTTTCTAAAATATTACATGTGTTAATAATATCATGTATGTACTGTATATTTCAAAGTTCAATCACTTTTTTATTTTTTCCTTAATTTTCGCCCAAGATAGCAACCACATTGCTATTTCTTTGAAAGTGGAGGTTCTTTTAAAAGTTTGGTCCAGCTAGCTTGTACTGCATAAATATTGTTTGGAATTGTTCATCCAACTATAAAAGAGATGTTACAATAATATGTATAATTTTTTTTAAAATTTTTTTATTAATTTTAGCATATGTTGGATAATTTGAAATTTGAAATTTCTTCTCATTTTAATTTTCTCACTCTTAAACAATCAAAGGTTTGAAATGACTATTGAATATTGATAATTGGATTTATTCATTTTTTCTTTTGAAAAATAAATATTAAATTGTAGCTAATAGGATAATGATGTGGAAAGCAAGTTTGGCATTTTCAAAATAAAAATAAATAACAAATCCTAAAATACTTATGTCACATAGGAAAATATACTTTTATGAAATAATTTGGGCTTTGAAAATATGTAAATGTGATGGTCTAAAATTCATTAAATATTTGATGCATTTGAAGTTTCAACTTATATTTATAAAATAATTTATAAATAAATAAATTCAATTCATTTCCCATTTATTGCCTCTGTTAAAAGGCAAAATATCATTAGGTAGATTCCATGACAATATTGGAATAGAAAACAAATTGGAATATAAATTTTTATCACTGAGATTTTTATAAACATTGATCTCAACAGGCCGATATCGAATTTCAGGGGACTGAATCCATTGGTGAAGTTTTGAAGCCATTGTATTCGTCTATTCTGGTCTGGCAAGGTGTGGAAAGAGTTGCAGACTGAGATGGTTGAATTACCTAAGCCCAGACATCAAAAGAGGCAACTTCGCTGCAAAAGAAGACGACATTATTATTAAACTCCACGAAAAGTTGGGTAATAAGTACGTAATGACAGTATATAACATCTTTAATGCTTCTGAATCTTCTTATAATAAAACATCACACTTGTGAGAAGTTCGCAAAATGTGTGATGGAGCATAAATTTTAGCAAAAAGTTTCTACATAGAATGCATATTATGTTTCATGAGAAAGAGTGCAAATATTATGAACTAGAATCTGTGTTAATTAACACGTACTTCATATAAATTATTAAATGATGGTTTAGAGTATACAAATATAAAAAATTATCAATATGCACTAATATATAAAAAAATTAGTTATATGTTTATATTTGTATATTTACGTAATTTCAAGCTTTAAATATGAAAACTATAAATTTTTATAAAAGAGATTACAACTATATTAATAAAAAGTATAGAGACATATTTATGTAAGTTTTGTAAAAATTTATCAGATAAGAAATTACAAATTTTAAAATTACATAAATTATGAAGAGTTATATAAAATTTTAAAAAATATTTGTAAATATTTAAATTTTTATATAAATTTTCAATTTTTAATAACGTAAATTGCAAAAAATTCCTATATATTTGATACCGTATGAGTATATATAAATAAATATTTTAGTATGCGTTAAGTTTAACTGTAACCATTTTTCTCCAATCTTCAATTGTTATCATTGTAATAATGGACCATTATCGTTAAATTATTGCTTATTAATATGTAATTTTTACAAATTAAAATAAGAAAATACAATAAAATACATAAAAATGAGGAATTACTTGTAATAAAATAATCGAAACAACGTATATTTAACAATGATTAACGTTTGATTTAGTTTTAGAATAAAAAAAAAAAGTGATAGTAATACTACAAATCAAGAAATTCCGAAAGCCTTAAAATTTGGGATGCCCATAATTTCTATATTTTCTTCCATGATGGACTAGGAAATTGATGACAACGTGCTTTGTCAACAGAGACTAGAGATTAGGGCAATACATTATAAGACTAGAATTAGATATTTTATGTAAATTTAATTAATTGTAATTTTTATGTACTTTTTAATGCAGTTGTAATTTTTATATAAAAAAGTTAAAAACATACGGATTCAAAATTTAAAATTGTGTAAATTAAAAAAAGTATAAATTTATGTTTATTTATGTAAATATATTATAAAATCTGATTAAATTTAAAATTTATAATTGCATAACTTGAAATTGCATAAATACAAAAATATAAATATATATTTATTTCTATAAATATATTAAAATAAATATATTATCAAAATTGACTATAATTAGAGCTTATACTTCGTGTATATTGGTAATTTTATTATGAGTGTGTATTTTAACTGTCATTAAATAATATTTATGAGGTTGGTAGTAATTAGTATGGATTTTAACCTAGGGGTGCAAATGAGTTGGGTCGAGTTAGGCTTTGCCTTAAATAGACCGGGCATGTATTGCAAAATATTGGCCCGAGCCTGGCCTATTAACCTATATAAGACTTTATTTCAGGTCCGAACCTGACTTGTTTTAAAAGCCTGACCTGACTTGTTAACCTATTTAAAAGCCTATTTTAAATACAAGTTTTTAAATAGGCTAACAACTTAAGACTTAAAAGGCCTATTATAAAAAAGTCTTAAATAAGCTAATAACTTATATAAACTTTTATCAATATATTCTTAAAATACTCATAATAATACTAAAATTAATATAAAATTTTATATAAGAACTAATAAACAAAGAAATAAATTCATATACTCATAACATAAAATTACTAATTTAAATATTCAATATTTAATTAAAAGTAATATAATATTAAGTTGTCATAACATCAAAGGCAAATTAGTTCACTATAAATTATACAACAAACATTCAAAATATTTAATTTATATAATGGATTTGAAAAAAAAAGTCTATATATCATTACTTTTATAGTAAACAAATTTAAATAAAAAATATTAAATAGGTTAGCCTGATAGGCCTGTAGGTTAGGCTTAAAATAAAAAAGCCTGACTTGTTTATTAAAAAGACTTTTATACTGGTCTTAACCTGACTCATTTAACTAAATAAACCGAGTCGAGCTGGGCCTTAATTAGGCTAGGTCATAGACCACCGATACGCCGCCCGGTTCATTTGCATCCCTAACCTAGAGTATTACCACTCCATGAGAAATCATTAAAAATTGTCATCTATGTATGTAATGGGGTAATGTGCAAGCATTTCCCTTTGATTGTTGCAGATGGTCTGCCGTTGCTGCTGCATTGCCAGAAAGAGCAGATAGCCAAATTAAAAACAACTGGCACACCAAACTCAGGAGGCAACTTGAACTCTTAAACTCATCAGTGAAAATCCCTGTAATAGCTAATGTCTCAGAGTCAAAGGATCGCTCTGACTCTTCTCAAAGCACTTCATCTACTTCCCAGAAGATCCCTGATGATGCCCCTCGTTTGTCCCCGCCGACAACCTCAGCCTGCGAAGCTTCGGAGAACGTTGAAAAAGCTGTTAGTTTGGATTACTTGGCTTTTCTCGATGAATTCACAGAGCCGTTGAGTGCCGATTTCTGGACAATGGCAGATGTTTCCAACTTTCCAACAGTACCCTGTCTGGCTGAACCCCAAGATATTTATCCATCGTATGAAGCTGGACTTTGGAGTGAAATATATGAAGATTTTGATGCCTTGTGCTAACCAATGAGAAGACTGTGTCTTCCGTACGCAGCTCGATATATACTCCAAAGGACTTAAAACACCTAAATAAACGATTCACATATATATTTTCATCTTTTCCATTTCTCATGTCTCCCTCACACCTCATGAAATAGGCAAAATTCTTAGTCCATGAACATGTAAAGAATTTCAAGTACAAGAGAACTAAAATAAATTTGAATTTATTATTTTTTGGATACTATCCTTTAACTTAAAATTTTGTGAATATTTATTTTATGAAACTTCATCTATGCATATTTACTAATGTTATGTTTGATTGATTGGACGGTAAAAGATGGAATATGGATGAAAATGGGTAGAAAGTTTGTATAGTGGGAACTATGGAGATGACAACACCTATTTTTTTTTTAATAAAATGATTATTCTATCAAATGATGACATTTTTATTTCATAATAAAAAGAAAAATTCTTGTCCAGTGGGCATACACAAGTAATGTGCCTTAAACCAATAAAACATTGCCACATTACTACAAAATTGTGATGCAATATTAGTCAAATAATGTCAATTAAAATGAAAATTGATATATATGATAATATAGTGACACTTTTGAAAATATAAATAACTTAACATGTTGTCTAGTTAAAAAATGACATTATAAAATCATAATACGTTTTTATGTCAATTATTAAAAAAACCAATGTTTAAAAGGAGGTGAAGAATTGGTTTAGAAAGTAAGGGATGTGGCTATTGTGTCAATTTTTCACATAATTGATGTCCAAAGTGTTAACTCCCACTAGTCTTGGAAATGGATATAACTTAATATGTTGGTTATATATTAATAATCAATATGGTTTGTATACCATATGGACTTTAAATTTCATGCTTTACACTTTAATTGTCTACCTTTTTTTTAAGAAAGCAAAAATGTCTCAATCTTTCTTCATTGGAATTTGTATGGAAGAATTGAACAAATTTATGTTCTTGCATATATATATATATATATAATTTAGTTCTTTCATTCAAATACCTATAATTAAGGAAATTTAAGCAATAATCTGGATTTAGCATTAAGGAAGAAACTTTCATTTGTAATTTCATTTGATTGTATATTATTTTATTGTAATATAATATATTCATTCAATTTTTGTTGTATTTTAAATTATAAATTTATAATAAATGTTTTATTATGATAATTGTTAATGATTTATTGCAATTTTGGTGAATAGTATTTTCATTTGTTCTTTAGTATATTGTTACACCCTTTATAAATTAAAACATTTTGTATGAGTCAGTATAAATATGAAATTCATTGGTATTGATTTACCTCAACAACAATGTTTTCGAAAAGAAGGTATCACTAAAAGGTTGTGCTTATAGAACCTTATACCAATGACATAAGTTATCGTCATAGTAAAGAACTCTATGCCAATGATGCGCGTCATCAAAGTTAATGCCCATAAGTTACATATGTAACATGATAACACCACTATACCAATGACAATGTGTTTTGGTATAGGATTTGATCACATAGCACAATTTATTTCGAAGACATGTGTTATCAATATAGCCATTTTTTAAAATTTTTAAAAATGCTTAATTTTATGTAATAATTAATTCATTTCATTTTTTAACAATGTTAACAGAAAACAATATTCTTAAACATTTTTTAAAATTATTAAAAATTTAAAAATATTATGATATTAATTATAATATTAAAATAGGTAAAAAATAAATATATAAAGTAAAATGGTAGATAATATACAATAATAAAATTACATAATATTTGACATAAGAATGTAATTTACAAATAAAAAAGTTAACATATAATTTAAAAATTTTCTCAATATGTAATGCCGTTATCATCTTTTTCAATTTAGGGATAAGGTCTAGATAGATATGGCCATAAAGCAAATCAAGTAGGTGATGTCAAGAGATGGACAACCAAAAGTTGAAGAAGAGTGGGAAATGATATAGAAAGGTGCACAATTTAAGGATAAGGTCTAAACAGATATGGTCACAAAGTAAGTCAAGTAGGTGATGTCAAGGGATGGATAACCAATAGGTGAAGAGGAGAAGGAAATGATACAATAAGGTGCATAGTGACCTCAAGTTTAGGTAGCACAATTTCAAATAAGAATTGGAGCTACCACTTCTAATGTCAAAGTAACTATAGCTCATAATCCATATGATATTACTGGGCATCCTATACTTGTTGACTATCAACAATAAAGCACTGCACATTCTCAGGAAATAACGCATCCTGTTGTTATCCTATACGATAACATGCAGTTGATGAGCTGTTGTTAGGGGTGTCATATGAAGTCTTTCGAAGCACTTGGTCACCCCTTTTCTTATGCCATTAATGAGTTCTTAATATCTTGCCAATTGTGGCAAGATCATCAATTTGCATCAGGCCAGTTGTCAAGCTACTAAAGGTAGAACTAGATTATAACTTAAGCTTTGTG
The DNA here is from genome assembly GCA_020226215.1 of Sindora glabra. Classification (NCBI taxonomy): domain Eukaryota; kingdom Viridiplantae; phylum Streptophyta; class Magnoliopsida; order Fabales; family Fabaceae; genus Sindora; species Sindora glabra. The sequence goes on from CM035226.1 coordinate 52,122,498, forward strand.
GCTTAATCTAACATTTTATTCTTGATTTTTTTTTAAAAAAAAGTGATAATATGAGTGCAAAGTTTTCCAAAGTAATTAAAAGTAGAAAATAAGAATAAAATTACTTACATAATTAGCTTGCAGTATTCGAATGCATCCACTTCCCTAATGCTCAAAAAAGTTCTCTATTAGTTGCTATAATGCACTTGTCTCCTTATTTCTCTTGGCTAGCTCTTTTCTTTTAAAAAATAAATATTAGTAAGATCCTTGGCAGTATCAAATTTTAGAAATGTTAATTTAGCAAGCCTTGTCATGTTGATGTGTTATAATGGTCTTTAACCTATGGCATCATTGTACTTCTTTTGTGCTTTATTCTATGCATTTTTCATGGACTTTTCTTGCAAATTCAAAGTAAAACATATATAATTACAAGAGCAGTAAACTTAAAATAAAAGAATTATGGGCTATATTATTTAATTCATTCTTATCTTGTACTCTTAAGAATTAAATAATTTGTAGCACCTACCTAAGTAATTTGATGGGATATAGGCTAGAATTGCTTGCCTTACACTGTCAAGGTCGTGAATAAAGTTATCCCTTTGTACTTGGTGCAATGCTCATGCAACTCATTCTTTTGCACTCTGTATCAATTGCCTTTAGTGCATATTGACAACCATGTAGAGTAACTCTTCTTGTGAAATGTCAATATATTCAAAATGTTGCTACATTAAAAGATATGTAACAATCAAATATAAGTATAAAATAATGATAATATCAAACATAAATTAATAAAAAAATAAGTTAATATTTATGCTAACTCTTTAAGCAACAATGATATCTATACCTTAACTATCATTATCCAAAACTTATGGAATAGCTCATAGTATTAACTCATAAATACCCCTATCGGCCATGGGAAATACCTCTGGTTCTCCTTAACTGAGATTAGGTATAACCATCCTTATCAAAGTGGACAAGCAGTGGTTGACTACTATTTTTTTGAATTAATTGCTAGAGGTTTAGTGACAGTGTAGTTTTTCAAAATATTTACCATGTTAATAACATATATGTATAGGAAAAAATGAAATAAATAGTATAGTATAAGCAATTTTACTTAATTAGTACTCCCGAGAATGTAAATGGGACCTGATGATGGTGGGGCTTTAGTATCTCCTCTATGATGGGAAGACATAACAATAGTCATGGTTATGAAGCAACATGAATGGTAATCATTACACAAGACATGTAATAGAAACAATTATGAGGATATGACATAAATAATATTTATTATAAAATATCAAAATTGTTTATTACATAATTATGATGTAAAAAAGTAAAAGACTCTAAATCTTAATCAGATTCACTATCACTAGAACTAACATGCTTATCTTCTTCCTCATCAATTTCAACATTATCATTAGACTCTAAATGCTCCTCTTCTATGTAATTATCAATTGTTTCATCTTTTGATAATTTATTTTTACTTTGATACTAATTTATATAAGATAAATTTTACTCATATTATTATGTTAATGTTCACTACTTTATTTTAGAATAACTTTAAATCTTCAGTGGCAACTATTTTCTTACAATTATTTCTTCCTTCTCATTATTTAATTTTTTTCATCATTTAAATTTAAATATTTTTATTTTATAATTTTATGGTTTATTTCTTTTCATTGTTTAGTGATATCTTCATCATTTTCTAGTAAATTTAATTTAGTATTGTGAAAATATTTTATTCATACTAATTTCTTAACTTTCACTACTTTACTTAAAATTAGCTTTAAATTTATATTATGTAATATTTCATCAACTAACTAATGTTCTAATTTTTAATTTAATATTCTCGTTATTTAAATTTCAATATTCATTACAAACTTTAAATTTTACCTTAAATATCTATTATTTAATATTTTATTATATTAATTTGTTTTTTTTCATTATTTAATATTTTCATCATTTCAATTTTAATATCTTTATTCATTTATAATTTTAAAGTTCATTTCTTTGCATTGTTCAATATCTTCTTCTTTATGAAATTAACATCAATTTAATACTCATTTAGCATTGTGCATAAATTTTACTTATACTAATATGTTAATATTCTCACTTACATGTTTGATTATAATAAATTTAATTTTTTATGTAACATTAGTTAATACATTATTCTTCAATAAATTGTTAATTCTTTTACGTATTCCTTACCTATTGTTTGTTCACCTTTAAGTCTAACTATCATACCATATAATCAACATTTCTATGTATTTGGTCTATAAGTCATATGTTACATCCAAATATAACACAACTATCAATATATCAAAGTTATATAATATGTCCAAACATAACACCATGACAAATGTATTAGGTGTAATATACTCATTCCATAACTAATTTCATAAAAAAAAACTTTACACCAACAGCATACCATATATTTTTATAAATTTAATGGAGAAATTACAAATAACTCTTACATATAGCAAATCACAATAATAAATTACCATCATATTTATAGCAATGCAATAATATTTTCAATCAAAATACATAACTTACAAATTATGACAATTAATCCTAATGACTAAAGTAGAGTATTTAAGAAATTTAAGCATAAGTCAATACAAGAATGACGAGAAGAAAAGGTAATGAAAAGTAATAAATAGCAAGACAATCTAACCATTTTGCAAAGCTAATGTAGGAAAATGTAAGAAAGATTGGGAGAAAAAGGTAAAAATAATAAAGAAAACATCATAAATTCTTACTTGAGGACAATGAGAAATTAATGGAAAAAGAGTTTCGTTGCATGAAAATTGCAAAAATGGTAGTCTACCAAATATTTAAGTTATAAGTCTAAATTGACGACATTTTTTTTGTCGTTAATATAACTAAATCTTGGTTGTTGGTATGATTTAATAAAAAAAATTAGTGTCAGCTTGTGGTGCTATAATTTCCTAGAAACCTTATAACAAAGACATTATCATTAATATAGCTTAAATTTTTTTTTTATACTTTTCATAAAATTCTATAGCAATGATAATGTTGTCAGCATAGCTTTAATGAATAATTGGTGCCAACTATTAGGGCCTCATTTTCCAAGGAAACCTATAGCGACAATATTTTTATCAATATACATGCTTTTTATGCATAAGTCATTGTTCCAAGTTGTATAGTTATCCACTCACCAGATATCGACAAAATTGTCATTAGAAAAAAGTTAATATTATTTTTATTTTATTGTTACTCTACACCAATGATAATGTCATCGAGAAATAATTACTAGAAAAAAAATTTTACACTTGGCTTTCCTATTGTACAACTTTGTGCTATATAGTAATGACTGAGAAATGTTGTCAATATAGATGTCATTACTATAGTCTCTTTTCTTGTAATGCTAATAAACTTGAGGAAGATTAAAATGAGAATTGTGTAAATTAACTAAAAAGAAGGATAATATGAAATGTTTGAAATTAAACATGATTAGAAGTGAAGATATAAGTGTGAAAGAGATTAAGGGAACTTTTTCAATTTTATCCTTAGCCCTACAACCTCTTATTTCTCCCATTTTTCACCCACACTATTCATCTTCTCATTCAAACTCTTCATCTCCTTCTTATTTTTCTTCTTTCTTGTTTTTGTTAACAATGAAAGACATTAATCTTCATCAATCCCTTTTATTCTTTAATCTAAATCAAGGTAAAGCATCCTAGATCATAATATATGCTAAGTTTCTCTTTCTTTTCTTTAGAATTGGATAGGTTGATGTAATTTGATCAAAAAGTAAGGATTTGGAGCCCTAAGCCTAATATTCTAGTTTTTGGATGATTAAGGGCTACTAAATTGTAATTCATTTCATCTAGTATCTCCTTTATATAATGGAGGAAGCATTTTATTAAATTTAAATGATTCTTGCATGTTATGTGTCATGATCCATCCTATAGCATGCGATTAGTAGAGGAAGTCATTTCACACAATAACCTACCAACTTTCCTTAAATGCATTTAAATTCATTTATCACTTGCAATTATGATTTTAAGAAAGGGAATGCAATTTTCAAAAAACCATTATGAATCAATAACATGTGTTTCTTTATACTCAATTGTCTCAATTATTCTCAAGACATACCTTGCCCCTAAGTTCCTCATATAGGCCCACTTCCAATCCATCTAATAGTAGTTAAGTACCTATGGGGAAATTTTCCTAAAAAAAAGAAAATAAACACATACACACACATCTTTAGATTCCAACTAAAACCTTTCAAAGCAATCATTACACTATAAGCACACATAAGATCAATCTTGCTTAAACATAATTCATCAATAATTATAAACAATATCACAAGCAATTTTCATTGTAATGTCACATTCATGTAAAATCATCCACATTCAATGGTGTTATTATTCAAACTAAAATAGGACCAAAAAACAAAGAAAGAAAATGAATTTCCTTGTGATTGAATGCTTGCCTTACCCATATTAATCCATCTTTATTCTTCCAAGTCATCCTTATCCCTTACCACTAATTACGGAATAAACCCTTTCATATTCTTTTAAGTCATCCTTATCCCTCATTACCAATTATTGAAATTGAATTTTACATTTTTCATTATCCTATCATATTCCCTTTTTCATGTTACATATTAAACTCATGTAGTACTATATCATTCATCGAGTATATGCCAAGTTTATCACATTACTAATTCATTATCATTTAAATACTTATATATACACAACATAATATTATGTATTTTGTCCTTATTTATTACATAATAACTTAACATTTAAACTTATTTTATTAATTAATCCTCTTTTTTGCAATATTTTACTTATAATTTTCCTAAAAGACATTATTTACTTCCATGTAAATTTTATATTTTAAATTTTCACCATAATAGTTAGCTATTTAATCACTTTTCTCATAATATAAAATTCTAAATTCCTAAGGAAAATGTAACAAACAAATGAATAATTGAAATTTTAAACTTTAGGCAGTGTAATAGGACTTTTTCTTTAAAAAAGAATTCATCTTGAAATTCTAGAAGTACCATGTGTAATACTTATTCAAGGCATTCTACTAGTTTTGTTTGATAATGGTCATATTTATCACTAATTCTCAAAACTAATACATAATTTGCTCACTTGCAACGATTAGATATTTTCCTTAATCTATTTGTTTTAGATTCTTTTGAATTTGTTTATAGTCAACCTATCCATCACTTTTCTTTTTACTCCCTAGTTACTTTACACATCCTACTATTACATTTACCTTAGCATTATCAACATAAAGCTCATGTACTAGGCGATTAACTCTAATATCCTTTAGTGGTAAAGTCTATAACTTAAATGTTTATAAATAGTAAATTTAGTACCAATACACCATATTCAATCATGCATTATCATTACCATCATTATATGGGCATTAGGTTTTGCACAGTACTAGCATACCTAAGTTTGTTATATAATAAACTAGTTTTTAAAGTGTTGTACTTGACAAGATCACTAATTCATATTTTTTTCCATCCAACAGTAAAACATGTATTCCTAGATTAGGTTCTTTGACTAGATTAAGTATGTTTATTAATTTTCCTATATAATTAAGCCTTATTGAACACATATATAAAAGAATATAACCCTAACACCTTAAACAAATAAACACTAATGATGAGAATTATAACTTATTCCTAACTTAGAGGTAGATATATTGATTCTAAACATTATATGAACAACAAGCCATTTTTGTAGCCATTTATCACTACGACACCCTTTTCAATTATTAACCTATATACTTTACCATAGAGGGATATTAATGCATTATCATTAAAGTCGAAAAGGAGTTAAAATCTTGTTACCTACTACTTGGTCATACAACATAAATCTTAAATACATTCAATTAAAAGAACCTTCAAAGGTTCTCTTTCAATAGTAATTATTGTACTTTTTGTAAAATTTATCAAGGAACATTTAACTCATAGCTCCTCTTATTATTTTAAAATTTCATAGTGATTCATTATCATTCAACTCATTTACTATGAAGCATAAGAATATTAGCTTAACACATGCCATATCTCCCTTTATACAAGTGCCATTGAGTTTTAGTTCATGTGTAACTTTCACAATCTCTTATTATGTCCCAATATGGACATACCTACATTGAAAGGTGCTATTAATAAAACTCAAACACTGTTATTATACATTCATCCATTCACATATTTCAATTCTTGTAATAGGTACCAATAAAAATGGTTTTAATTCATCAATTTGCATAAGCTCATTTTTCAAGTGTAAATTATTTGGGCTCATATGTTATGCAAAATGCTCCCAAAACCATACTTAATTTAAGTTTATAGAAAAAGAGAAAACCTCCTAAAATTATTACTCTAAACAATTATAAATAATTATTAACCATTTAAAAGCATGTCATAAAACTTATAGCGATTTCACATTAATATGAATTTCACCTTTAAACATTGTAATACAAGCATATGGATGAGTGGGCAATGTATAATTACAATAATTGCAAATTTAAAATAGGATTATTAATCTCTACTACTAATTTATAGTTCTTAATATTACATAAGAATTAAGAACTTGTGTTTTTCTCTACAGGGTTTTGAGTTTAACATAAACTACTTTATAGAAACTATAATCTATATATGATTAGTTCCATTATTTTTAAGCATTTACTCCTCATTATTTAAGATATTTTCCTTGATTCTTTTGTACTTTGTGAGTATTTTGTATTTTGGTTATGGTCTTTGAGGTTAGATAGGTTGCATTGTCATATATCATTTAAAAGCTTTCAATTTTATGTTTTAAAATTACCCTTCAATTGTTATGAACATAATGTTGAAGTATTATTTAATATGGAGAGTTATGTACTTGAATACATATCCTATTTTATACTCATTCTTTTTAATGTCATTTTTTGCTTGGATTTTACATTTTAGAGTAATTTTCTATATTGGTATGACTTTATTGCTTGAATGCTATTTTTGAAAATGTAAATTTAATATGGAGAATTATATACCTAAATACATGTCTTATTTTTTGCTCATAATTTTAAAGATGGCATTTTTAATTGAATGCTACATTTTTGCAATTAATTTTTGCATTAGTGTGGCTTTTTTGCTTGGATATTATATTTGAAACTGTCAATTTGTTGCGAGTATTTGTTCTAGTATTAAATCAAATGTGATAATAAGATTTCCAATTATTCCTTGTTATTTAAGTTGTCATATATATGTGCTTGAAAACTTATTAGATGTTGCATAGCACATAAGTTAAATTTTTGTCATTTTTGTCATAAGTCTTTAAAAAGAAGCAATATGGATTTGGGTTCCTATAAAAAGTGGTTACAGAAAGAAAGGATTTAAGGTTGCCATAATTATAAGAGATGTCATCCTCAAACACACCTATACATATGAGTTTAGTGTAACAGGATACATCACAATATTGGCACACACCAAGTTGCCCATACTATCACTAAGTGTAAGAAGACATCAAGGATGACATCTGGGAGCATATACTCATAAGGACGCTTAAAACTTATATCCATTACATTTTTTACATTTACATAATAATATTTTTAGATTACACATGCATAAATGTCATTTATGTATCCGTTGTCTTACAAATTACATTTAGTATGCTTAAGGGGTATAAATAACACATTCTACAGGTGGTGAGCAAGAAGTGGAAAGATTTTAAGTATAACTTGGTGAATGACTATGTCTTTGCCAAAAGGAAGGAGGATGAGTTGCCTAATGAAAAATATTATTAGATTGATCCAAAAAGATAGGCAAAATTTATAGATATGTATAAGAGTGGATGAGTTCCAAGTAAATGTGGTAATTTCATTATTGTCTTTCTTCCACTATTAACAATGAAAATTGTCTTCTCACAACTTTTTTTATTTTTTTATCAATAGGCCCAAAATGTAAAGAGTAAGGCAAACTAAGCCTAAAACACCTATAAGCATGGGTTATCTTAGGGTCGATACATAAAGCTTGAGAAAAAGCTATTAGGGATAGGATTAAAGTAATTAATGAGGCTACTAATTAATTTAGTGATCAAATACTTGCCTTTATTGCCCTTATACAATGATATGAGTTGCAAGTAAAAGCTAAAGTGAATTATTAAGGTAAATTCATGATAAAGGAAAGTTGACAAGTTTCTTATGGAATATTAAATGATGTTATTATTTTATTTTTCAAAAAAAAATATGGTCTTCAGTTATTAGCATATGACTAATCATGTTTGAATACATTATGCTAGGATAAGCTCATGTAAAAAGCCTTTTAGAAAGAGTTTTAGGTGGAAGGAAGGATAAATTTATTGATTATTACCCTAAAAACTTAGGAGCATCTTAAATGCTCAATAATCATTAAGGGATCAATAGGTTTTAAGGCTTACTTTGAGGAAACATCAAAATGTCCTTGCATCAGAGAATCATCTGATAGAGATATTATAAAAATGAGGGCATAAATTATTGTGAGATCAAGGAACAAGTAAAAAAAAGTTATAAAGGAGTTGAGGGTTATATGGAGATAGGAAAGCATGGGACCAACCTCTGCCTTGCTAACCTTAACCTTTTCACCTAACTATCACAAGTAAATACTTATTACCCAATAGCTTATTACTAAGTACTTTCAATGATATTGTAGTTTTACACTGCTATTAATTAATTAGTTTATTTATCTTTACAAGGTGGATGTAAATGTCTATTTATAATTGCAAGATCCTCTATTAAACAAGTGATGATAGGCATAACTTTCCTATACTAAGTGCTCCTCACCCTTGCATTGTTAGAGAAATAATGTAAAGTTGTGATAAATGTTGAGGAAGACATTACTAAGAGAAATAATGTAAAATGGCCCAAGCGGTTAACACCTACCTAGCTTAGTTGAAAGCCTTAATTACAATGTCTATAAAAGTAAGGTTTTCCACCATTTAAAGTTATTCATTTATGATCAAATACATATTACTTAAGATGTCTGATTCTCATACTTTTTGGCAATCCATTTTAAATATCTTGTTCAAGAGAAATCAAGAAGAAGCCACTAGAGGTAAATAAGAATTAAAAGTCCAATGAAATAAAGAATTTGGTAGCTTATCCTTAACAAAAAAAAGTTAGGAAATCTTGACAAGAGCTTTAATTCATTATTAAATACGATGTGTGACATTGTCATTGTACTACTAATATGAGATATAGGATCATGGCATTTAAATATGACATTAGCTTGTCTAAGAAAGGTCTACAACTTTTAAATGAAGTATAGCTAAATGTTACTTGTGTGGACATTTGGATCACGTGCATTTATCTTTACACTTTAAGTCTTTGCTTTTTTTTTGTACATATTAGACATTATAAAATTGAACTTATGCATTATAAAAATAATAAATACTTGCACTGTGTTTTTGAGGATATGGAATTAGGTTCTTATTTCAATTTTATAGATCTATACTTCACTCAACAAGTAAGGGACTCATTAAACAACACTATACGTACATAGTCATAACCATTTCAATATATAAGAAGTAGGATTGCTACATGACAACATTGCATGAAAGGTATGTGGGTGCAAAAATTATTACTTCATCCTTAGTTATATTTCCTTCTTAATTGTCTTTACTCTGGTATTGATAATATTATAGATGCCATTAGATGTTTACAGTAATATATATGAAGGACAAGATAGTTTATTGGCTTAACCCATTATGGAAGGCCCCATACTTGAGTTGGAAGTGTTAGATCGGGAGCCATACAAGCGCAGCGAAATAAACCGATCCCAACTAACAGATCCATGCAAAATGTGAAATCAGAATAAGGATTCGTTCAATACCTTAATGATGACTCTAAAACTCGATCGTTAATCACCTCTTCAGCTTCCTTTTTGGCCGAAGACTCCGAGGTATCCACACGAACCGTAAATCACTAATGAATGTCCACATGAACACCGATTGGAATCATTCTCCTTTGCCTCGTAGTGCTAGCTACGCCTCTTCAAGGGTTTTGATCAAGGAGAGGTGCTAGGGTTTTTTCTATACTTAGGATGCGTTAATAATAATCTCTATTATTAGCTAACAAGTCTACTTAAATAGGTGCATAGAAAACCTTAACTATTTGAGCTTTGTTCCATGTATAATTATGGGCTTATTATTGGGCCTTATAATTATAACATAAAATTCTCAAATATTAGACCCAAACAATTTATTCTATTAATTCCAAATCCACTAAGCTCTAAGTATGTGACCCTACAGACTCTCATCACGTTGGCAATGATCGTTAATTATATTAATGATCATAAACAATGAGCGGTGTCTAGCAACACATCATTATTACCTAAGTAATGAGAAAGTTGATGATTTGACTAAACCTTTACACATGATCGTCATCTATGTCCTTTTGTCCTAAATATCTAGATTAAGCACAAAACATAAACCGTATCATTCTTGTATAGCCCAATCTTGAGGTTTCTTGATCTCTAGGTAAGCTGACTAAAGCAAATATAATTGATATCCCATGTCAATTCATCTAAGCATGACCATGCATTTCCTCAACTTTATTTAATCAAGGGGCCCATAGATGTTGCTCCTGTTATATAGGAGGGACAAATTCCATCTTGATCATACAAATCCCTCCGCATGATATGTGACATATCCAATAACTACCCTTACATTCACTTAACCATGAGTGACATAGAATAATATCAAAATATGAAACTCACATGTAGGGAACCTTGGTGATCTCAGGTCAAAGGACCATATTAATAATGATCACTAAGAATCACTCATGACACTCATATAACGATCCATGTAGTGTTCTTAGGATGGGTCGGTCCAATATACAAATTCTCTAACTTATACTCATGTGTAAACTTAATATCCCATATAAGTCATTACACATGCTAGTCTTAATATATCAAAGCAACCTAATCCATAATGATATATGACTAGGGACATTTAAGAATACAATTATTCTAAAGTTATTATCATAATTAAATATATTACGCAAATAATATATATAAATATAATAATTAGAATTGTCATTAAAATAACATGATTTAAAATTACAATCACCAATATAATTAGTTTTATGGTATATACACTAACAGGAAGATAATACTTGACTAGTCTATAAAGGTATATTGCATGCTAGGTAATTCCAAGAAGAAAGGTGTCATTGAATTGGTCCAAATGCATGTAACATTCTTGTGCATATTTAGGTATCTAATATAATGAACAATTATTATTATATGAAATTAACACTTTTTTGAGTTAGTTTGTTATGATGCCATATACAAGAAGGATATGTTAAGTATGGATACTTGGTGATAAAATGTATGGCTAACATAATCAAACACATAAAGGGAGATGAAAAGCCTAATAAGATAATTCATTTGAATTTATGTTTTCTTGTTGAGTTTTGTATGTAAATATGTAGCTTTTCAGAAGAAACATGATCCCTTATAGTAAAGAAGGTATAAAAGTCTTGCAAGAAGAATGGGCTATATATGTCTTGAAAAAAAGACTAAAATTGGCTCGAAGAAACTATTAAATATATAATTTATTGGGATTAATTGCAAATGAAAATTTGTATATGCTTATCCTTGTAAGACTAAGTGATTACTTGTAAATAAATATATATTTTGTATGCATTATTTATGTTATTTATATGCGTTGCTATATGATTCAATGTTATTTAAAAAGTGATGTTCTTTTTCATCAACAAGTATGTCGATCCAACTATCTATGTAACAAGTTTGGTTGCTAGTTTCTAGATTTTAGGCAATAATAAAAATATTTTTTTAAAAAAAAATTAATAAACAACATCAATTATTTATTAAAATTGATATCAACATAATAAGATGTTAATTTTTTAAACTAAATCGATGTAAGACATCTAAACTTAGATGTTGGTTATTAATAAACTGAATTGTTATATTTAACTGTTAAACATTTTAAAAATACAATAAAATGTCATGTGTTTAATAAAATGATGTTTTATATAGTAAGATTTCAAATTTTTAATAAATTGATATGTTATATTCAACTATTAAATATTGTAAAAATTATATTAGACATTATTTTTATTGTATAACCAACATGAAAAAATTAAATGACATCATTTTTTCCTCAAAACTTATTAAAACAAAGGCTATAGTTAAAATAGAAGACAAGTCTACCCTAGCTCCAAATTGTAGATCAAAAAGAGAGTGTCTTCCTCATGAAATTTATATTACCTTATAGAGATTTTCACAAAAAAAAAAATACTAAAGCTCAAAATTAACTAATAATACACTCCCATCTTGTTAACATTTTCTTTTCAACATTAAGGTACATTTGAACACTTTATTTTTCCTCTAAATCTAATGAAAAATACCTAGCTTTTGTGTATCGTATAGATTTATTTGGATTCTTTATTTTTAGTTTCATTTTTTTTTAGGTTTTACGTGGTGTAAGTGTTGATATATTTCTAATAGAGTAGATTAATTGCACATCTTTAGTGAGTTATGTGCTTTATTTTCAATGTGCAACTTATTTATTGATAATTACAGTTCAAAACACTATAAACTTTTACGTACCAAACATTATGTTGAAAGGATATTGAAAAAACTAAGGTAATTAGGTTCATATTTCTTATACTCAAATTCTATATATAATTAGGATTATTTTCTAATTATCTATTTCTAATACTTGTTCATAATTTTTAATTTTCTAAACATATATAGCTATTACATTTTATATTTTGACTCATCTAATAACCACATAAGCTAAAGGTAATAAATTTCTCTTTAATAAAATCATATAGTATTACAATTACAATTACAACATCAATTGTGACTATTTGTGCGTTTATTTGTTACAATGGGTTTCACAAAGGGTTCCTTCAATGACCATATCATAGGATGATAATGTAACTTTCATATCTGATTTTTAGACATAATGGTGTCAATTATTGCAATATTTTACATATTATTCTTTACTTTAATGTGTTCAATTTTTTAAACCCAATAAAATATATGAAATTATTGCCATTGAGATTTTCTTATAATGGGGTATTATTCCTTTTACCATAGAGACATTAAGATCAGGCTTAAATACTATATTGGATGTATAATAATATAGTTGTATGTTATTTATAATTAGGTTCTAGTGAATACTATTATGACATTAATATTGCTTGGAAATTAAAGTGAACCTTAGAATTGGTTAAATAAACCATAATGATATGCTATATCAATTGTCATATAGGAAAGAATTTAGATTTACAAGGGTGGCTAGTTAACCAATGTCTTAAATAAATAACAACAATAGTTGTTATACTAACAACTGGTGTCATATATCAATATTTTCATTTTCCAAGTGTTTAATAGGTTGGTTTTCTTGTAATTCAATCATCATCATCATTATATTCCACGATGTTAAGGAATTACCATGAAATATGTAAGTATACAATGTCACTCGTATATACGTTTGTTCATAATTAATATCTAGCTTCTTAAACAATCGACATGGCATGACAATTCTATAGTAGTGTGATATAGTTAACTATGCCACTAAAATTTGCTTGTTGGACCATTAAAGTTGATTGTATAGTCAATTATGCCCTTATATAATTACTCTTAGGGATTGTATAATCGATTGTTGGCCCAATATTTATTCTCTAGACCCTTATAGTTGATAATAATCTAAAGAATTGTTCTATGGGATTTCATTATCAATTATACCCCAAAAAGAGTTACACACAATAATATACACGGGGTCAGAAAATATTAAAAGTTCTACAACATTAAGATTAAGAGTTATATATTAAATAATATTGAATGAAGTGATCATGCACAGAGGCATAGTTATGTTATGATATGCATTTATGCTTTACGAATTGATTTGGCAAAGGTTGTATATGAATTGTGTAATTAGTATTTATTGTTTTTGGACTTCCTTATATATAAATGTTGCGTTATAAGTTATCAAATCAAAATACTAATGTAGCACCTGCTAAATTGATATATTATTTTATGAGTAAAATCAAATAATGTTAAAAGGGAGATAATATTCTTATTATGGCTATATACACTAGATTTAAATGCCCATATGTAAATAGAAAAGACGAACTTTGGAAGGATAAAATTGGATTTGTGAAGGAATAAGGATAATGGGTTACAAGAAGATTTATATGCTTTCTTTATTTCTCTCATTAATATTTAATGAATAACATATAAATGTTATAATCAATTTGTTATATTAGAAAGGTTAATGAGTAATATGACTTCAAATAGATTCAGTATAATTATGTTGCACATGATGTTTATAATTTGATAAATATGCTTAATCATTGAAACTCTCTTTTCTTTTAGACATTCTCCATAACAGATAAATCGTAGGCTTTGCATTACTATGCACACACACACATACACATAAATATATATAGATGTGTTTTTAATGATATTTTATTAGTTACTGATTACTTACTAAGTTTCTAAAGAAACTCATTCTCTTTTTATTTGTTCTTTTTCTTTGAAAGATTGTTGTAACACAACATAAAAATCTAGTGGTCAAAGATTAATAGGATTGAGTCAAATAATGATTATTAGTAGAAAATTAAAAAAATTACTTATTCATGCTAGTTTTAGTAGATAGAAAATCTATTAGGATTTATCTGAAAAAGTTTTAGAAAATTAAGAATATTCAAGATTCAATGTCAATAAAGCTTAAGAATAACTTAGTATTTTTACTCAAGAACACCTTAGAATTTACTCAAGATGGAAAAAAAATTCAATTTTCCACCCATTTCAAAAAGATGGAAGGTTACATAAGGGAAAAGAGAAATTTTTATTTAGTTGAGGGGTATGTGAGCAAAACTTAGGAAAAGTAAAAAAATTTATATAGATGGAGGGCATGATAGGTAAACTTGGGGAGAAAGTAATGGAATATGCTAAAAATACGAATATTCGTTAGGATAATGCAAGCATACTTAGAAGTTACTCTAAATTCTTCTATAAATAGCTAACTTAAAGTTATTTCCTCCTAAAACAAAGAGAGAAACCCATAATTAGTGTGAGAAAAGAAATGGAAAAAGTGAATTCTTGAGAGATTTTGCTAGTTTACAGTAACTTTCCATTAGTGCTTTGAGTGTTTTTAAAGTTTAGCTTAAGTTGGAAGCATTCTTGATCATTTTATAGAGGTGTAAACTTATAATTTCCATGCATTCATCTTCTTTCTATGATTCTTTTCTTTTAGATTCTTTACTATTTCTATATGGTTTTGAATGCTACACTTTTGATTTTAGGTGAAAAAATCAATCAACATAAGCATCATTAAGTGAGTAAAGATCCACTATTTTTCTTTTTAGTTTTCTTTTAAGAAGATTATTATATATGAGATATATATTTGTTTCTATGATTGGTAGTGTACTAAAGCCATAATTAATCATAGTGAATATTTATGTTCTGTGGTTGATTATATACTAAAGTCATGACTATTATAGTGGATTAGTTTGAAAAGTTTTCTATAAAAGTTCTATGATGAAAAGATGAAAAAGTTAATTTTGAAGATGGTTTCTTTAAAATAATGAAGTTTCCGAAACATAATTTTACATGGAAATGAAAGAAAATTTTGATGAGAAAACAAGAATGAATTTTTTTGTTCTTATCCTTAAATAGGCAAAAATTCTATTTTTTTTATATCTTAAAAGTTGTTTACACTATATGTTAATTAATTTGATGATGATAAGATACTTGAATATTAAGTTTTGAAACAAAAATGTTTGGATTTTCTTAAGATGGCTCTTTAGTTTATCTTGTTTAATTCCTATCTACAATATCCAAGTTGAGAAATTTCGTTTGGGGCCATGATCAATTAGTTAAGAAAGTTCATATTATTAAATAAAAAACTAGCTATCAATTAAAATGCTTAGGAAGGCTAGGATTAAGATAGATAGGAAGTTTGAATGTTACATATTTAATAAAATATTGTTATAAGATCCTCATTAGATATCAATCACTTTGGATTTCTATTTTAAAAGGTAAATATGGATCTAAGCATGAATGACTAGGGTTAGTTAAAGCTGTGAGTAGTGATTTAAGCTTTTGGAAAGCATTGTTAGGTGTTTAGCAATAGGCTAATAGTCAATTAATATGGAGAGTGAAGGATGGTACTACTGTGCCTTTCTAGTATGATAATTGAATAGGAAATAAAGAGCCTTTAATTAATTATTCAATAAAATAACTAGAGGATTGTACCAAACATGTAATTTTTTAATATTGATTGGAATTGGGACAAATTAAAGGAGTTGCTACCTATGATATTATTACATCTATTCAACTTATTGTGCCTTTACAACCTAATGCTAGTAAGGATGTTTCAATTTGGAATGACAATACTAATAGGGAGTCTTCTATAAATAGTGCTTATTCATTTCTTGTTCAACATACATGACAAGATCATCATCCTTAGTGGAAGCTAATTTGAAACTTGCCATGAGAGTAATTCTCATGCCATAATTGATTGTGTGATGAACTACAACCCTATTTTTTACATATTTCTAACATGAAGTTACTATTTATTAATCATAAATTCCATTCAAATGCATTTATTATACCACTAATCTTTACTAAGTCATAAATATATACTTAAAACACCATATTTATGTCAATTTTAACCTCAAAATCAAATCAAATATCATAAATCACCCCATTCCTCATACATTCATTAAAACTCAAAATTAAATAAACAAATTCAAGTTAATATTTGAAATAGAGATAAAATATTCAATCGCCTTGTATAGAGGAGATAAAAAGAGGTTAGATTTATTGTTTTTTAGCTTTAATCATCCAAAATCCCTAAGATTTCAAGTTAGGGTTTAAAATCTCCCCTAAACTAAAAGCTATCAACTTAGTTAATTCTAAAAGAAAAGTGAGAAAATGCTTAAAGAAGATTAATATTTAAGAAAATTGACCTTAATTGGATTGAAGAGTTAATGGTTGCTAACTTCCCTTAGCTTGCTCTAAGAAAAAGTTCAAAAAGAAAGGAAAAAGAGTTAATAAGAAGATAGAATTTTGTTAGGAAAATAAGGAAAATGGGGATGAAATTTGAGGATAAAATGAGATAGGTGGCTAAGGGTATTTTCAATAAAATGTCATAAATCTCCTTCATACTCATATACTTATGACTAAATAATTATAACCTTTAAACATTTTATCTTATCTATTTTCTTCTCAACCAATTTATACAAAAATTTTGCTTCACAACTCATTCAACTAATTATTTCTCATTTTTCTATTATGCCATCCACATTTTCTTATTATGGTGTATCCACTCCAATTAAAATTTCATTTTAATTACCATTATCATAATTAATTAATTATTTCATTTACAAAATAAAAATTTAGAAATTTTGAAGAAGGTCTAATAATAATTTTTCCTTTCAAAAGATTTCATCCTTAGATTCTCAAAACTTTGCTAATTTAATTACATAATGAGAATATGTTAATTCTAAGCTTAGTACCCACCAAAAAGTTATAGATATTTTTGCCACAATCTTAATTCTAATTTTTATGTAGCTTGTTCCACTCCATGACATTCCTAATAAACCTTTATTGATGGAATTTCTTTAGATGTTAGTTTGCAAACTTAGTAGTCCAAAATTTTTATTAATCACTTCTCATATGATAACTTAAGGTCAAGCTACAATGATTCTTCTCAGATTATATGAGATTCATCAAGTACGTACTTTCTAAGCATAGAGATATGGAACATTGATTGAATGGCTTATAAATTGTCTAGTAACTCTAAATGATAAGTTATAACTTTTACACATTTGACAATCAGAAATGGCTCGATGAAATGAGTTATTAATTTTTCCCTTCTTTCTAAATCGTATTCTATCTTTTATGTGTGGAACTTTCAAGAAAACTATATCTCCACCTTGAAGCTTTAATTCTCTCTTTCTCTTGTTTGCAGATAATTTCTGCCTATTTTAAGCTATGATTTGGACTTTTTTAAAAGTATAAGTCACTAAATCTAGTCCTAGGAGTTTTACTTCTCTTAATTCAAATCATTCTACTAGAGATCATCATCTCTAGCCATATAAAGCTTTATAAAGAGCCATTTAAATGTCAATTATTAACTATTGCTATAAGTAAAATTAATTAATGGCAGGTACTTCTCCTAAATTCCCTTGAACTCTAAGGTATAGGCTATGAATATGTCTTCTAGGATATAAATGGTCTATTATGGATTATCTGTCCATTTTAGGTTAAAAGTCCTATTGAATCGTAATTCAGTTTCTAATGCTTATTAAAATAATTGCTAAAAGTGAGATATGAATTGGGTACCTTGATTTGACACATGGTAACTAAGCCCCATGCAATGTTATTATCTTATTGAGGTATGCCTAAGCATATTGTATTGCTAAAAAAGTGGTTTTAACAGGCAAGAAATGTGCTAAGTTGTTAATCTATCAATAATGAGCTATATAGAATTATACCCCTTCCGAGTCCTAAGTAATCTCATTAAAAAGTCCATCATGACACTTACATATTTCCATTTCTATATTAATAGTTAATGTGCTTTAGTCAAGCATTGATGCTTTATTTTTATCTACTAGCACATAAAACATTTCACCTTATAGTCTCATACATCTCTTTTCATCCCTCTTTACTTAAAAATATCTCTTAAGCCATGATACATTTTAGCCATTCTAGGATGCTGGTATACCCAAAGTTGTAAGCTTTATGCTACAAGTCATTCCATTTAATTAACAAAACTTAAATTTACCCTTGATAATGAATTACTCCTCCTTTGTTAGTAGTTATTCCCAATTCTAAATCCTCTACTACTTTTTTCATTAAAGCTATATAACTTGATGGTTCTTTTGAGCATCTTTCTTTCTTCCAATGATAACATATTGAATAGCCATATGGACCTATAACACCCCTTAATTTCTATATGGTGTTTCTATTGCCTTGCTTGCAAATTTTCTACTTAATGCTTCCACTACCATACTAACCTTGCCAAGATGATAAAAGATTAAACAATCATAATCTTTAACGAGTCATATCCATTTCATTTGCCTCAAGGTAAGATCTTTTTGCTTGAAGATATATTTTAGGCTTTTGTTATCTATAAATTTCAATAGTCTCCTTGTATAAGTAATGCATCCAATTCTTTGAAGCAAAAATGACCATTACCATCTCCATATCATGGGTTAGATAATTCTATTCAAGTTTTTTTAGCTATTAGGGAATGTATGCTATTGTCTTGCCATGTTGCATATGGACATACCCAAGGTTGATTTTAAACATATCACAATATACTACATACCCTTTAATAAAGGGTAATGCTAATATCAATATGGATGTCAAACAAGCTTTTAATTTCTAGAAGCTACTTTTACACAAATCTGACTACTCAAACTTAATCCATTTCCCTATCATTTTAGCTAATGGTATATATATCTTGGCGAAATCTTTAACAAATCTTTTGCAATACCTTGTTAATCCAAGAAAACTACGAGTTTCTATGATAGTTGAAGGCCTTGGCCAATTCTTTATCACTTTTACCTTTTGAGGATTCAATAAGATACCACATGCCCTAAGAACTTTGCAGTAGTTGTCTAGAACTCATATTTAGAAAATTTAGCATACAACTAATGTTCCATTGAGGTCTGTAACATTACTTTAAAGTGTCAAACATATTCTTCCTTACTTTTCAACTACTGTTTATTGTCCAAGAAGAGCTTAAGCACTTGATTCATTAAGTCTATAAAAGCGGCTAAGGTGTTAGTTAATGCAAAAGACATGACTAGAAACTTGAAATGGTTATATCAAGTTTTAAAGGTAATCTTTAGAATATCCTTTTTCAAGATCTTTAACTTACGATAACTTATATGAAAGTTTATCTTCAAAAAGTATTTAATTTCTTGCAATTGGTCAAATATGTTATTAATATAAGGAAGGGGATATTTATTGTTAATTGCAACTTTAACTCATGATAATCTATACACAGTTGCATTGATTTGTCTTTCTTCTTTACAAACAAAACTGGTGCTCTAAGATAAAGAGCTTGGATGAATAAAACTTTTATCTATCAAATCTTGAAACTTCTTTTTTAACTCTTTTAATTTTGTTGGGGGTTATCCAATATAAAGGTATGGAAACGAGCTTGATGGATCAATATGAAAATCTAATTCTTTGTTAGGTGGTAAACTGGGTAACTTTTCAAAAAATATATCAAAAAATTTTCACACCACAAGAACATTCCTAATATATAGAATGGGTTAGGTCAAATATCAAATCATTGCTAAATAAGTTGTG
Source organism: Sindora glabra (assembly GCA_020226215.1). Classification (NCBI taxonomy): domain Eukaryota; kingdom Viridiplantae; phylum Streptophyta; class Magnoliopsida; order Fabales; family Fabaceae; genus Sindora; species Sindora glabra. The sequence continues at coordinate 52,142,788 of CM035226.1, forward strand.
CATCCCTTCCAAATAAGCCTTTAAACCTTGATATTTGAAATTAAGCTAATAATTTTTAGTAAGCTACCTTTCTGAAACAAAATAAGTGAAAGAACTTTCTATGGAAAATGTAACGGACTTGTTAAAATAGTTCACATAAGCATGGTACTTGATAATCTATGCGTCCCTAATATCACATTATAATTAACCATATTAAGCAAAACTAGGTTCATAAGTAATATATGTTCATGAATACTTATGTGATAAGCTTTTATCTTATGAGTGGCTATTAAGGATTTATCAACTAGGGTCATTACAATCAAGAATGCACTTATAAACTTGGAGGCTTATTAAAGGTAGCAACAAATCTTTCTAAAATAATAGAATGAGTAACACTTGGACTAAATAAAACTTTAATAGGAAAGTTATCAATTTTAAAGGTATTTGCCACTACACTATTAGAGGCTTAAGCCTCCTAGCACATTAATGTATAAACTTTTGCCTAACTTTTTCTTCCAGCTCTCTCCTAATTATTCAAATTTGTACCTTTTTAGGGTGTTGGTTGATTCCTTGCAAGATTCATAAGTGAATGAATTAGAGCATTATGTTAAGACATAGAATAACTAACACCCTAGCAATGGATGATTTTAGGACACTTTTTAACCTTGTGTCCTTCATAAATGTATTTCAAGCACACTGGCCCAAAGTAATTGCATAAGCCATTATGGCAAGAATGGTACTATGGACACCAAGGCACCCCAAACCTTACATTAGTTTAAGTTGGAAGGCAATTTTATTAGTAGCTTGATAAAGGACTTGAATGACCCCTTTGGTTTTTAGTATTTATCCCTAAGGAGAACCCACTACATGTATTATGAAATAGTGTTAGTCGTATAATAGAATCATCTCCTTATCTTTTGAATGTTGCTTTAAGAGGCATCCCTCTAAAAGGTTATACCTAACTTGACCCCATAAACCTAACTTTTCTTTTTATTAATGAGAAACTCGTGCTCTAATTTCTTTTTGGTCTTAAATTTATGCATTATGACTTAGTCAAGTGTTTGCTTATAAGTCATACTATGATTTATATGGATCAACTCAAATTAGAAATTGCATAAGCCTAACACATATCTCTTAACCTTGGCCCTTTCAGCAAGGCTAAATAAGTCACATACCTAAATAGTCTTATAAACTAAGCATTATATTTAGTAAAAAAAAAAAAGCTCTCTCTTACTTCAAGTATTCTTTCACCTTAGCCTAGCAAACACTTAGAGGTAAGACATAATTGATAAAACTCTTAAAAAGTTACTTAAGTCATGAATGCTAAATATGAATTTTTATTTTTTATGTCACTTGTGAACTAATAGCATGTAACATCATTTAACTAATAGCCCTTAAATTCTATCAATAGTTAGTCAAGGAATCTTAAATTTTCCTATAACGTTCTATCTAGTCAAGGAACTAGTATGGATTCATTGCAGGATTAATATTAGTATACCATGGGGCTTCTCTTTCAAACTAATGGATTATACAAAACTTATTATCGACACCCACTTTAAGAAAGGTACATTCTCACTTTCACATTCCCTAGTGATCATAATCCTTATTATGGTCATCTTGGTTCCAATGTTGATCGTGCTCTCAATTCTATTTAAGAGTCCTAATCATCCAATTTATGACTTGTTGCATCAAGTTTACAGCCTAAGAAAGGAGTTATTACTCACTATATTATCTTTCCTCTCATTTATTACTTTGAGCTTATGAACCTATTAATGACTCTTCATGCATAGGTTTGCCAGCTTGCAATTAACTTTTAATATTTACCATTACCTAATTCACAAATTTTCCTAAACAATTAAATAATAATCAAAACATCATTAAGCAATCTAATATAAACAAACTCCACCATTAACATCAATATACATTATAAGGTCCATCAAAATAATGCTAGTGATGTGTGATCTCAAGTACACATATGTTATTGGTACAATTTCTATCGACATTTATTCATGCAGTCTATAAATATAACCCAAAGGCATTATCCCACTAAAAACTTATACTATGCTGTAATACCACCTTTGTTATAACCTAACCTTAGTTGTGATTGGCATGAAACTTGACTACTTGATTTTTACTAACTTAACTTACAATATTTAATAATATACTTAAGATTATACAATTTATTAGAAGAGAATAATCAAGAAACAAAAAGGAATATTAGAATTTTATTCATCATATGTTTTTCAAAGACAAAAAAGGTGTTAAGCTAAATTAAAAACCATCCAATCTAAAGGATAAACCAACCTAATTAGCCTAAAAGTGAATGAGTTAATGTCTTTTTACCTTTAACCTTATATAGAACAAAGCACAAAAGAATTTATCTACATTAAAATATCCATTACATGCCTATAATCATACCAAATAAGCTCTTAAGAGTCTAATTTTGAAATAATGGTAAAGGTAGCTCCACTTAGGAAATTATAGAAGTAAAACATAAAAGGGCAAGCCTAAAACTCAATGAGTAAACATTCAAATAAAAAGAATTTAGAAATTCAAGTTCACTAACCAGATTTAACCTCTTACATACCTAAACACTTTAGCTACATAATTCATAATATAGTTTTCAATAACATCAACATATTAATCACATAATCATGTGTACTCATTTTTATCATAATCAAATACATACATATATTCATGCCACATCCATATTACATAAGGTATAAATGTAACAAAATAATGAAAGCAAATAAATTTCTTTATCATTCCTATCCATCCTTATCCTTTATAAGTGCATTCTTATCCTTTAAAGTTAATCTTATCTATCAATAGCCTTTATTAGGACTAATTTTTAATTTATTAAGCATATCATAACTCTTTCATCTCATTTCACATGAACTCAATACATTTGTTCTTAATTATAATTCATAATTTAACTTGTAATCAATTCTTGCTTGTTTGCATGGCATTATAACTCATTTATATCATTATGGACTACATAATAGTTTGAACAATTGAAATAAGTTGAAGCTTGTAGGTTGGCCCATTAGCCTACAAATTTTGAAGGACTTAGGCCCTTATTTTAAAGGCTCTAAGAGTCATGGATTGCAATTAACCTAGCCCATAAAAGCTCATAGTCTATGCAGGCTAGCCTACAAATGGGTTGGATGGCTTATGAATTTTTTTTTAATTTTTAAGTTTTATATAGGCTAACATTTTTAATCCATATAAAATTACACTTTTTCATTTCTAATTACGTAAGGTCATGTTATGAATAATTCATAAATAATATTTTATTTTAGGTGTTTTATGACTTATATTTTATATATATAATATTTTATTACAATTATATATAAATTTAAAATGTATTATGAATAATTTATAAATGAATATATGATACTTTTATATAATTTTAATTTTTTAAAGTTAAAAAATTACCAAAAAATTTAAAATAAAAAAGTCTACAGGTTAGCCTAGGTTCATAAGCATCGAACTAGGGCCCCAATATTAAAGTCTTATGAAAAAGATAGATGAGCTTGGCTCAACCCGTTCAATGTTCAACCCACGTAAGCTAGTTTGGCTCGTCTATTCTGCACCTCTATTCATCATAATTTTATATAATATTTTAATTTTTAAGATCCCTTTATGTTATAAATCTTAAAAATTGAGAGTGTAGTTAACTATATAATTAGTTATGTAATCATGAAGTGAGAGTATAATCGACTATATAATCAACTATAAAAAGGTTTAAAGTTAGATCTTTTTACCAGGTAATTAAATATAAACCCTCTATACATGAACCATAGTCCAGTATAGGTCTTTAAAGAGTGAGGTCAAATTTGATAGTCGACTACTTACTCAATTATGATTATCCAAAAAGCAAGCCCTCTGGCTATGTTAATCATGTAGTAAAGTACATACCTCCCGATGCTAAATTCTTATTGAGTAGTTGACTATGTAATTAATTATAGCTACATAAAGAATAGTTCTCATGTTATAGTCAATTATGTAGTCAACTACTATCCTATTCTTTTGCAAATTTCAAACATAAAGTTATTGTGCATATGTTACAAATTCCATTCAAATGCATTTATTATTCCATTAATCCTTATTAAGTCATAAAAACACACTTAAAATTCCATATTTATGCTAATTGTAACATCAATATTAAATCAAACATCATAAATTACCCTATTCCTTATAGATTTATTAAAAACTAAAAACTTAAACTCAACCAAATAAATTCAAGTTGATATTTGAAATAAAGATAGAATGTTCAATCACTTAGTATAGAGAAGATAATAGGAGGTTGAATTTATTGTTTCTTAACCCTAATCATCTAAAACTCCAAAGATTTCATGTTAAGGTTCAAAATATCTTTTGAACAAAAACCCATCAACTTGGTTAATTACAAAACAAAAGTGAGAAAAAGGCTTAAAGATGATCAATATTCAAGAAACCTTACCTTGATTGGATTGAAGAATTAATAGTTGTTAGCTTCCCTTAACTTATTTTAAGAAAAAGTTCAAAAAGAAAGAAAGATAAAGTTAATAAGAGTAGGATAGTATTTAATTAGGAAAATGGGGAAAAAGTGCTAAAGTTTGGTGATGGAATGAGATAAGTGGCTAAGTGTATTTTCAAAAATATATATAAAATCTCCTATATATTCATATGTTTATCTCTAAACACTTATAGCCTTTAAATATTTTATCTTATATATTTTTCCTTAACTAATTCAAACAAAATTTTCACATTATAACTTATCTGATTAATTAGTTCTCTTTTTCCTAATATCTTATCCATATTTTCTCATTATGGTTTATTCTTTCCATTTAAAATTTCATTTTAAGTACATTTATCATAATTAATTAATTATTTCATTTATAAAATAAAATTTTGATATTCTAAAGAAAGTTTAACACTCATTCTTTCATTTAATTATAATTTTAAAATAAATAAAAATATTAAAATTAACTATTATCTCTCACCTTAACAATATCAAATACATACTTATTTTTAAATTATATTCTTTCTCTAAAAAAATAAAAAAAATAAGAGACCAATAATGCTAATTATGAAGTTTAAATAATGTAATAATGACCTCTTTTATAAAAAATAAAAAATATTAAAATTAATTGTTATCTCTCACCTTAACAATATCAAATACATACTTATTTTTAAATTATATTCTTTCTCTAAGAAAGCAAAAAATAAGCGACCAATAATGCTACTTATAAAGTTTAAATAATGTAATAATGACTTCTTTTATAAATAAAGGATTAATTGTTATGTTTATTCTTTAAAAAATGTACATTGTTTCTTAGCAACAAAACACTAGTATGTTTTTTATTGGTAATGCTTACAAGATATCCAATTTCACATCTTATATGAACTACATAAGTTATATTTTTATATTCTTATAGCAAAAAAAAGCATTTTTTTATTTCACTTTTGTCTTATTTAAGTTTTATTTGTTAGAAATTTACCTTCTAACTTTTCTTCTTTATGACGACATAGCTATTTAAGACCCTACACTCATAATCAACTTTAAAACTCCATTACATCCTTCTTTTTTTCTTCATTATAACATAAATCTAATGTTAGTTTCTAACTTTATCGTCATTAAAGTAAATTTCAAGCCATTGTCTTTATCCTTCAATTCAAGATCCTCTTCATTAACATCCTAATTATTTTTAGAAGTTACTGAGTAAATTTGCATCAAATAAAACATAGAAGCTAATGGGTAAATTTGTTTTAAATAAAACTTAAAATACAATATGGAAAGTTTAGTGGAAGTTAGCAACTATAAGTGTTCTTTTTTACATAAGAGCATGAAAATATGATTTATATGGGCTATGTAGTTAGTTAAAAATGGATATCATGTAAGCACCTATGTAAAAAATCTCATGTGGTTAGGTTGCTAAGTAACATTACATATATTTGAGAAGTTAGAAAGATGGAAACTTGATCACTAAATTCTATCATGCAAAAATAATCATTAGAAAAAGAAACAAAAGAGTTACTATGTTATTAGACCATACTAGGAATTGTGTGGAAGGAAAAAAGGCTTTAATTAATGGTAATTGATTTCTTTAAAACTATTTCTACTAATCAAATTTTTTATTATGAACCAGTGAGAACTAATTCTAGTTTTACTAGACTAAATGATAGATAGTGCTATGATTTAATTGAAATATTCATTATGAATGAAGTTAAAAGTGTTATGTTTGATATTGGTGCTAGTAAGGCTCCTATTATTAATGTTTTTCTAGCATTATTTACCAATGTAATTGAGATATTATAGGGCAAAATCTATATAAGTTTGTCTAGGAGATATTTGAAAAAAGAAGTGATATTTAATGTGTGAATCAAGAACTTATCTCATTGATTCTTAAGATGAAGCATTCAAAGTTTATCTTCTAATTTAGACCATTTAATAAAAAAGAAGAGAGGTAAGGTGGGATATATGTCTTTAAAAATAGACTTAAAAAAACCTATAATAGACTTTAATGGATTTTTTATTAAAGATGTTTTACTAAAAGTGGGAATTCCTAGCCACTTACTTAAAATGTTAATGGATTGTATCACTTTTTCTAATATAAATGTACTATAGAATGGATCAAAGGCAAAGGAGTTCAGACTAACAAAAGGGATTAAACATGGCAATTTGATATATTTTTTTATATTTTTTCCTTATGTATGGAAAAGCTTTCTTATTTAATTTTAGATACAATTCAGGCTAAAAGTTAGAAACTAAATAAATATAAGAGATTAAGTTTTTTGATTTTTCACTTACAATTTGCAAATCATTTATTATAATTTGTGCAGTGCTCCATTAATCAAATTGAATGTGCTTCACATTACCTAGAAATCTTTTATGAAGCCTCCGGACAAAGAGTTAATAATTATAAATCTAAGATTTTTTTCTCTAAGAATATTCCTTAATAACTAGAAAAAGAAATCTCAAATAGTTATGGTGTTAGCCAAACTCTAAATAAAAAGGCACCTAGGCATTTAATTCATATTTAAAGGAAGAAAGAAGGGTAAATATAAAAGGATGATCAACAAAATCAATGCCAAATTAGAAGGTTAGAAAGTAAAAAACTTTTAATGGCAAGTAGAATTATACTTGCTACTTCTGTTTTTTATTCAATTCCTGTCTACAATATGCAAATTAAGAAATTAACAAATAATGTATGTACGATTAAAAGACTTCAAAGAAATTTCATTTAGGCCATAATTAATCAATTAAGAAAGTTCATACTATTAGTTGGGAAACTATTTATCAACCAAAATGCTCAAGTAGGCTAAGACTAAAATGGATGGAGAGTATGAATATTGCATGTTTAATGAAATTTTGCTATAAAATCCTTAGTAGATATCAATCACTTTGGATTTCTATTTTAAATGGTAAATATGGATCTAGGTGTGATTAACTTAAGGAAGTTAAAGATATAAATAGTCATTCAAGCTTCTAAAATGGATTGTTAAGTGTTTAGTAGCAATTTAATAATTAACTAATATGAAGAGTGAAGGATAGTACTATTATGGCTTTTTGGTATGATAACTAGATTGAAAATAAAAAGCCTTTAATCAATTATGCAATGAAATAGCTAAATGATATTAGTAAACATGTAACTATTCAAGATTTTATGGTTAATGCTAACTGGAATTAAAATAGATTAAAGGAACGGCTACCTACTAATATTATTACATCAATTCAACTAATTGTATATACTATGCCTAACGTTAGTAAGAATGCTTTAGTTTGGAATGACAATACAAATAGGGGTTTTTCTATAAAGGGTGCTTATTCATCTTTGGTTTACCATAAACGGCAAGATTCTTATCTAAGTTGAAAATTAATCTAGAAGTTGCAATCCACTAAAAGAATCAAAGTTTTCATCTGATAGGTTTTTCATGGTATATTGCTTACAAATACCCTAACAAGTAGATAGGGAAGAGGGTTTAAATATTGTATCTATTGTCTAAGATAAGAAGAATCAATTCTCAATGTGCTAAGAGAATGTCCTTATGCCTGGGTTATATAAAAAATGTTATTTGATCCAGAATATATCCTACAATTTAGTATAGTTGAATTGCAAGATTAGGTTTGTATAAACTTAAGGAATACTTTTAATCCTCTGGTTTTGGTGGAATAAAGAAGTTCATGATGTTGATTTTCAAGAAAAAGAACTAATCACCCTTAAATAAGTGGTTATTGATTATGTTAATGAGCTTGTGAATATTATCAATAATGCAGTTAAGGAAGGAAGGAAGATTATAAATCCCACTAATGTGAGATAGGATCCTTCTCCTAAACATTAGGTGAAGCTTAATATAGATAATGTAGCTAAAAGTTCAAATGGAATAATTGGGTGTGGAAGGTTACTTAAAGATATGTATGGTAATTGGATTTAAGGTTTTGTTAATCCTTAAAGCTAATGTTCATCATTTTCTGCTAAATGTTGGGGAATTATGTTTATGTTATAAATTGCTTAGAGTGACAATATAGTTAAAAATGGAAAAAGGATATGTTAGTCACCTATAACTATTCTATCTATTTTTAATGTGAATTTATCTAGTTTATAAAGGGTTTTCTTTTAAAATAAATGATTAACAACTGAGTTAATTCAATAATGAGTTCATAATATGTGTAAAGATAAGCATTTTAAATAAATTATTATTTAAATTTAACTTAACTATATTTGGAAAGGTAAGATATGTGTTTTTTTTAATTACTTCTTTAACTTCATTATAAAAAAATGGTTAGAAAAAGTCATAAGTGGCTCATTTTTGTTTTTCTTTTCATTAAAATTTCAATATTTTCAATTTTTTTTGAAAGTTTTAGGGAATTATTTATAGGCTTTGAAGCTTTAAGAAAGTTATGTAATTATAGACCTTAATTTAGGGGATTATTTATATTTTTTATTATTTTAAATTGTATAATCAAAATTTTTATTAACAAAATATTTTTTCGAGTATAAATATTTAATGCACTTTATATCACATTTAGTCTCAAGGTCATTTTGTTTAATACTTCAATGCTTAATTTTTAAATTCTACACCTTTTTATTTTTTATCTGATAAATAATAATTACTTAATTAGCTACACAGTTACTTTTAACCATCATATTTATAGGAAACTCCAATATAAGATATACACTATACCTTACTACTCTAATTATTCTCTATTTACTGCACAAAGTCATCTTTGGGAATCTTATATCATTCCTTTTTTTCTATTATGAAGTACATTAAAGAGGGGAAAAAATCTTTCCTTTTTACTATCCATGTCTGTTCCACAATTTTCTGTACTAGTAAAGTTCATCAAGAAAAATTTATTCCTAAACTTTCCTTAGAAAATAAGCAATTTTTTTTTAGCTTTTACCTTGATTTTCCTAAAAAATCAATGTGAATAATAAATAAAAATATTTTGAATTAAAAGGGAATCGAGCCTTGTCCTTTTATCAAAATGGCTTAATGCCATTAAAGAGTTATGTTTCAGATTTTAAAAAAATCTTGATGAAATCAAAATTGCTTGGATGATTTTCATCTTTAGTTTTCAAAATTTCTTGACACAACAACTGTTTAAAAAAGGATATGATTGGGAAATGGCATTTTGAGTAGTTTTTAACTAAGTTGACTAAAATTAGTTAAGGTGACTTAGTCAATCATCCATTTTTGCTATTTAACAATCAATTAATTTAAGTGGTTGATTGCTTTTTAATCCTTCCTTTTTAAAATATTGTGGATCCTAGTATTTTTACCTAGCATATTCATAAAAAGCTTATTAAAAACATTGATTAGCTCTTATTAATTTTAGCATTTCCCAACCCTATCCTTCTTAAACAAACTTAAACCACTTACATTTCTTTTTGCTTCCATCCCTCAACACCTTTTTTATCCATCCCTTAATCACATATGCAATATCTCCATCGCATTTTTCCTTTAACATTTTCAAATATGAATCTTCCTTATTTTTTATTATAATTTACTTTTCTTATCTCTTTTCTTGCTTCCTCTTCTAGATATGTTTTGTGTTGTCACAAATGATTTAAGAAAGTGTTGCAAATTTACACTTTCTTTTTTATTTTTTGGGGAATTAGTCCCTTATTTTTACATTTTTTTAACATTTTTCTATTTATACCCTCTTTTAATTCTCATATTAATTTTTCATTATCTTTTACTTTTTCAAAAATTATTATTAAAATATATAATCTTTGTGAAATGATATAACCTTTGTTTTTATCTGATGACTTGAATTAGGTATTACTTGAAACAAATGGTTGAATTTGTAAATTTATTAGATACATTTCATGAAAATGCAAAAATTTTCACATTTACAAATATTTATCATTCATTCAATCACATTTATGGGAAAAATTTATTAGCTCTAGATTTAAACAAAATTTATATTATATGTAGTGTCTTAATGCAAAGAATAATTGATCAATTAGTAGAACTTCTAAGCTTTACTCCATAAATTGCATTAACAAAGGAAAAAAATGGTAGCCATATGCATTGGCCCATTTAATTGGTCTTTTTAATAGTCTTTGTGATTTGTTCTCTAGTTTTTTCTATTATCACCTATTTACAACCACTTAAAAGTTAAATTCCAACATGGAAAAGATAGTAAAATTCTTGTATGCTCTGATTACATCAATAGAGCATATATATTATATAAAGTTGTTAGCCAAAGTATGATCAACCAAGTCTTTGTGATAGTCTTAATTAGGTTATTAGTGATGCATTATACAAGTAACTCTTCAAAAATTATCCTAATTATTTTGGCTATGACCTATTTCTATTTTCTTCATCCTTTAGTCAAGATTAACTATATTGAACTTTACACACACATTTATAAATCTTATTATACGTATAGATTCATATATAAATATATGTATATGCCATCAAGCCTATTTCATACATTCTTAAATTATCAATAATGTATTATTTGGGAGCTTAGATCATGAAAATTCTTTGTACTTTGTACATACATTCAAGTTCAAAGTTTCAACCCTTTTATATAATAGGTTCTCCATATACCAAATCTTTATTCAATACATAACATAGGTTCTAATTTAGGTATACTTTTTAGAAATTTTATATCTAAATTTGAGAGGCATGTTAAATCATGATATTAAGCACAATGCTTCAAAGTAATAATTCTAGCTAAAGGTTTGATAAGTAAATTGGTTGATAAGTTTTGATATAGGAATGTCTACTATCATTGTGTCTATTTTTATTTGCCAAAATTACATGTCATTCTCTATTTAAATAGTGATAAAAAATATGTATATGTCATCAAAGGAAGATCACAATTATAAAATACCATAGAAAACTATCTTATAGTCTATTAAAGGGATATATTTTGCTAAGTATTTGAAATTTGGTAAAAGGCATTACTTGCCATCCAATTTTTCTATTTGCTAGATTTTGTATATCCAAGAATCCTTTTATCAAAGGTGATTTTGTAAAGTAAAAAGAAAAAGATAATAAAAATAATTTCTAATGCAAGGAGCAAAAAACAATTGCCACCAATAAGATAACTTTGATTTTGTGAAGTAAAAAGAAAGAGATAATAAAAATAATTCCAAAACTTCAAGATGACTATAATTTTAAGAGAAACTCTCTATGCTCTATCTATTAGATCATTATTGAGTTTCAAAATATGGTGGATAAATATGTCTTGATTATGCTTTATTCTCTCTTTGGCTTATTGTTAATGTCTAAGTTACTTCGGCATTTTTGTAATGGAGGAAAAGCTAAAATTTAGTTGACTTACTACTTCAAATACTTTTTTTTAATTTAAGATATCTTTACTATTTCAAGTTGAAAAATTCTTAGTGATAAAAATTGATCTAAATAGCTTAAATTCTTTGTTAATATACGATACGTCCTTACTATGTTTAGTAGTTTTAAGAGACTAAATATGAATGAATGAAATGAAATTATCATCATAATTTAATGCCTAGTAAGGCATATTTTCTCAATTCTAAAATTACGCCAACCTTGTATGTCGTAGAAAACATAGGATTAGAATTTATTGTCATATTTTGTTATGCATCAATTTATATGTCAACAAATTGCAAGGTTTTATATGTCAACAAATTGCAAGGTTCTATGTCTATTTAACAAAAATTATTAAAATTGGGGGTCAATTTAATTTTTTGCTACCTTTTGTTATTAACCTTTATAAATACAACACATTTATACAAAACATAGTACTAATCAAATGTTTTCAAATTTTATTGGTGATATCTAATATAATTTTAAAAATGCTAAAAGTTTAAATATTGCTTTATTTGATTTTTTAAAATTATTAAAAATTTAAATATTACTTTAGATTTTTCTCATCATATGGTTCATTAATATTTGATAAGAATTTTTTTTCTATTATGTGGTTGGAATTTAATATTTTGTATGTGTTAAATTTCATTTGCTATTTCTTATGTAAAAAAAGTACTAATCAAATGTTAATGTGTTTGGTATTGAAGTTATCATTGCCATTCTATTTTCCTAAAGCTGTTGTGCTTTTAAGATTGTCACTGTGTGTGAAGCATTATAGCATGTTTTGATAATTTTAGCTCAGTGACATTTTCATCTTTTTATCGCATATATAGCCTTATTTTCAGTGCATATATGGTATCTTCTTTGTGTTAGGTTTAGTAATATACCATTAAGTGCTTATATATGCAATTTTATTGTCTAAAAAATTTTGAATTTGTTATCAAATTGGCAATACTTCTAAATATCAATATAAACTTATATTACAACATACAACTAGTTAATTTTGGACTAGGAAATTAGAGAGAAAGATATAGTTATTTAGTTTAATGTTGTAATGACTCCTTGTTATGTAAATTTTGTAATGACATATCCTTTACATTTCACCTTTTATATAATGCTTAGATAGCTTCAACTTAACACACGAATGGAGGAGAAAGCTAAGAAAAGTTAGTTGGGTAAAATAGCTACTCTACTTTTTTGTTAATTTATTTAATTAATTAATAGAAACAAGCAAAGAAAAAAAATGATGCAATAATCTTTCAAAGGTTACCATAAAAAATATAGAGATAAAGTTTCAAAAAAATACCAAATTATTATAGGAAAAAGATAAATTAAAAAGCAAGTATGACTGGATGAGATCTAGATGAAGCCTTCAGAAGTAATTAAAAAGGAGAAAGACTAGATTAGGATTAGGATCATAACAAGGGAACAATTAGTACCAGTGATAAATGGTGAAATTTAAAAATTTAGGTTTTTTTCATTATAATTAGTTTTCTTACTTTGATGTTAAAAAATTAGGTAAATAAGATAACCTTAATTATCTATATCTTGTCTTATACGAAAATAAAAAATTTGAAATATTTTGATATGAAGGGATTGGCCATGAACTTATGTATAAAATGGATTAACTTTTTAAATATTCATTGATTAGAAAGGCTAGAGAAGGGTTTAAGTTTCTTTTATAGGGGATTAACCACAAAAGGGGCATATGCTCTTTTTTCACTTCATATTGATAATGCTCATGGTACACCATTAAGCTATGAAGATGATATGGATGAGACATGTGTGTAGAAGGTGCAAAGGAAGAAATTTAGAGGGATTCTATCTTTGCCCTTAAAGCTACATGAAATAAAGAGGATAAAAGAAGAAGAGACAAAATGGTATTAGAGAGTGATGGTTCAAAAATTAACAAAAATACAAGGATTAATTCTATTAAAAAGAGATGAGCTGTTACAATAATGCTGAAAGGTTTGATAATTTATTTAAAATCATTAAAGAGAGAAATACTACTATGATGAATTTGTTGAAGCTTATTAAAACATCCAAGTAGAGTGTTATGGAAGTTTCAAAGCATAATATTACATATGCTTTGGTAAAGATTTGTGCTTTACTTAGCTTAGAGCCTTATATCTATGAATTTAGTTTTGCTTGCATGTTGATTGAAGATCCACAAACAAGGATGATTTTGTTTGCTTTTCTAAGTGACAAGGTAATAGTTGAATGTATAAAGCTTATATATGAGGAACAAAAGAAACATTAAGACTTTGTCCTAAGCATCACCATATTTAGTTATTGTTCTAAAAACATATGGATATGTACACTTAACTATTTAATTTCATTATAAAAAATATACAAAACTTATAATTTTGCTTTAGTAATTTTCATATTATGAACATATGTTTCACATATAAATGTTGTTAGCTTGGTTCTAACTTGTGTTGCTGCTACTATGTCAATTATTATGGTCAATCTATGATTGCATGTCATATTGACATCCTTATGTAAATGATAGATACAGTTACTAGTTAGTGACTAGGATTAGATCGAACTAAAAGCTTGTATAGTAGTATAGTTATGTTTTGGTTTTTAGTCGTTTAATAAGCAGTAAAGGCTCTAAAATAGAATACCTAATTATTAGTAGCTACAAGGAAGGGAAATCTTGCTCTTTATTAGTTATTTGCTAATGTGGGATAGGCATCATGTATATAGATATTAAAAGTTCCAATAGATTTTGCAACTTAATAGCTAAGGGATTTTTAAGTGAAATCATAAAGTTTTATCTTATGTTTGCCTCACCTATAACATACGATATGAAATTCTCACTAGTAACTTCCAAAAAATTCTCAAATAAGAGTTTGGTTTCTATTTAAATGTTCAATTTCTTAATTGTTAGGTCCCATTTTGCAAAAGTGTTTGATGTTGATATGGTTTCTTCAATTTCTTAAATAGATAAGCAAATATTTACATATGCTTATTGATATTAATAAAAAATTATAAAATAATTATTCTAATGTCTTTTTCACTACCCAAGATTTGAATAAGTCTTGTTACCATTAAGCATTTTATGAAGTTGAACCTAACTATGAACTTATGGTTGTGTGATGATATGGACCCCATTATAATCTAGTACTAAAAAACATTAAATGTTTAAGAAATTCTTATTATTATTAAACATTTTATAGAGTTTATTATCTTTACCATTCCATTATTATGACATAAAATTAGTTATTCTACTAATGTTGAAAAATATGTTAGTTATGGATTCTTGTCTGGCATTTGAAAGTTATATCTTTGAATCCTAAAGTCTCATACATAAATTTAAACATTTTAAGTGGGTGTTAGTGTTAGTTTCCTAATAAACATTTTAGGAACAAATGACATGTATTACTAAGTAATACCAATTACTTGGTAGTTACTTTGTTATCTTTATTCTATAAATCCTAATTTTAGACTTTATAAGTTGTGAAATTTTCATAATAAGATTATATTGGTTTATCTAAAAAATAATATTTTGCTAGTTAATTTGCAAAAATGGATAATCAAGCTATGCAAGTTAGGCAACTTCTGCATAATAAAGAACTTCTATTGCAAATTCTAGAAAATGAAAATGAGTTTAGGGATTTGATGGTATGTACAACAGGTTGTCTATGTGTTTATTATTTAAACCATATACATAGGAAGCCATACTACACTTTTTTTTAGTAGGAGAAATATTGATAAATAAGTTATTAACTGGACATGAAAAATGGTGTTTCAATACATTTAGAATAAATTAAGATACATTTTGCCAATTATGTATAAATTTATAAAACAAACATGGTTTACCATTTTTGGATAGGATATCAATTTTGGAGAGAGTAGGATTGTTCATGTACATTCTTAGTAAGGGTGCCTCAAACAAATATACACAAAAGCGATTTCAATATTTCAATAAAACTATGAGTAAAGTTCTTAAGGAAGTTTTGGATGCCATAGATAATCTTTCAAAAAATATAATCAGGCTAAAAGATCTCAAATTCAAGAAGATTCTACCATAAATTGCCTATGATGTTAGATATATGCCACACTTTAAGGTAACAAATTATGCACTTATCCCTCTATACTTGTTAATGAGTACACATTTATCATCTTATAAACATTATTTCATATTAGGATTGCATTAGAGCTATTAATAAAATATACATAGTAATAATTGTTCTTGAGAAGGACTAACTACAATATAAAGGCAAAAAGGTCTTAGTCACATGTGATTTTGATTTACTAGTTGCTTACATTTTAATTGGATAGGAGAGATCAACACATGATACACGTATTTTTCTTAATACAATTAGTAATCTAAGTTTACATTTTCCAAAACTATCATCAAGTAATTTTAAAATTTTTAATGATTTAATTCTTAAATAATTTTAAAATTTATAAAGCTTTCATTTTAATTATATGACTTTTAAGTGCACTTAAGAAAATATTAGTTAGTGGATAAAGGTTACCCAAATAGAAAAGGATATTTGACACCATACTCAAAGACAAGATATCATCAATTAGAATTTTATGGTATAAATCCAAAAGGGTCTTGAGATATCTTCAATCGAGTGTTAATTCCAAGGTTAGATATGATTAGTTTTGATGACGACAAGTGTGTGTTACAATAGCATTGTATATCTTGTGCTAAAGTGATATATATTGTACAAGCCTTAATAAGACATACTATGTTATAATTAATCAAGATACATGATATAATTATGCATATACTTATACTAATTTGTTATATATTTTGTATATGAATCATGCATATCAATATCTTGATAGATCTTTATAAACTTTTATATAGGAAAGTCTAGTAAGTAAAATAAGAGTTAGCATTGAAGCAAAGAAGTGAAAGATTATATTATACTCAACCCAAGAATGAGGAAGAAAGGCAAGAAAAAAGATGTGATCCAAGTATTGAAGGATGACAAGATTCAAGTTTTGCAAGCTTGAAAACATCAAGAGAAGTCTAGCGACTTCATTGGCATAATTTTTCATTTTAAGCTTAAACTTTCTTATAAAATAGAGTTTTTCATGATATAGAGCTCAAATATATTTTCATAATCTTAGCTTGATTAAAATATTTTGAAAAGATAGCCTACAATCATATTTTTACAAGATAGCCTACAGGGATACTTTAAAAATTAATGAGATATAAGATTTTGATCTTTTTAGCTTTGACATTTGTTCACTCTTTTGATCATATCTCACAAAATAATTTAATTATCAAAAATTTTCCATATGATAATAGACTCAAATAGCTTTCCATAGACATATCACTTGTTTAAAATGATCAATATATGGAAGAGTTATAATTTTTTTAATTTGAGTTTAGAAATTAATTTTTTGCATTTTAGTCTATTCTAACCTTTGCTCTTTTCTTTGACCATATCTCAAAAACTACAAAGATATGAGTATGAAATATTTTTATGTGAAAATATACTTAAAGAGTTTTCTATAGATAGGTTATTGGCTTAAAATAATCAAGATATGAAGAGTTATGGATTTTATAATTTGAGTCTCAAAATCATATTTTTACAACTCGTTATTTCTTACTTTTGCTCATTCTTTCAATCATATCTCAAAAATCACATTAGATATTAGCATGAAACTAGTTCCATTTGAAAGTAGACTCAAATAGTTTTCTAATCAGATGTCATTTTCTTAAAACATACTTAAAATAAAGAAGTTATAACCTCTTAAAATTAACTTTGCAATTCTATCCTCGTGAATTAATTAACCAATCGATTCCAGATAGGCAAAAATGAAAATTTTTAGCAAAATTGATTAACCAATCAATTTCAACTATTCTGATGCGCATATGACGGCTATAAATGGCTAATTTTCATTCCTAACTACCCCAAACAACTATAATACTTTATAGGTTTCCTATATAAGTTAAAAAATATCAAATATAATTAAGAGAGAGCCAGAACTTCATTTTTTAACATCATTTTACTCCTTTTTTCATCAAAATTATGAATTAAGGTCTACATTTAAAATTTCTCTATTTTAGGAGCTTTATTTGTTTTATTCATTTTATAAGAGAGTTTGTTTAAGTTGTTATTCATCACATGTCACTTTCAAATTGTAAAGGGTGAGGTATTCCTTATAAATTCTTTAAAGGATAAGGTATTCCTTGTAAAGAAAGAATTCGCTTTAGGGAGAGTAAGGATTTATAAAGAAGCTTCTTGAAATGCCCAATTGAAACTTGAAGAGACAGTGAATTGAAACACTAGCTTGGAAAGCTTGAAGAGGGGATGTACACCTTGAAGAGGATATTCAAGGGATGAACCATTATAAAATTTTGTATTTGATCTCTCTACCATATCTCTTTATCTCTTTGCATTATACTCTAATTTATTACTTTACATGCTCTATATTTGTTGATATATTGTGCTGTAATGCTTATGTTATTACTTGGATATTTGAATGGTTGAAAGAGAAATGCTTCAATATTGATCTTAATGCTTGAATGATTGAAAGGTTGAAAAAGGAATTTATTTATGCATGTGCTTTTTAATTATTTAACAATGCATACTTGAATGAATGGTTTTGTACAAGTGCATTGAATTATTACATGTTGTGTACAAACCTTTTCATTGAATTATCTTAAATTTATTTCATAATGATTTATTTTAGGATAGTTGAATGAGTTAATTTGCTTTAATTCTTTGAATTATCATATCTTAAGTGTAAACTTCTTTATAAAGCTTTCTTGAAATTATTTGAATCAAAATTATCCTCATAAATTCCTAAAATCATGAGTTTTTTAAAGAGAATGTAAAAAATAATGAAAGTTTTAAAAATATTTAATTCACCCTCTTCTTAGGTGTAGGTTGTTAAGGCCTACATTAAGCTCATTCATCCTTAAAAAGTTATATTAAGAGGGCATTTGGTGATCTTAAAGCTTAATAGAGGATATTACAAAAAAAATGTATAAATATTTAATAATAAATTAAAATAGAATTATTTGTATAACTTTTGCATTGCATAATTATAAAAAAAAAAAAAAAACTTAATGACTTAACTTTCAAAATTATAGATTAAAATCCTAATTTTATACCTTCTAATTTTACACAAAAAAGATTATGAAGAATTGAGAATTGGAGATGTGACAAAGAAAAAATTGCTTTTAGTTAGATGATTGCTACACCAACTAAACAATGATTTTAGGATATTATAAGCTCTTGTTCTAAATGGTGTTAATAACTTTTATTTTAGATGGGATTTATTGTTAAAATTTTATTTTAATTGATTTTTTTTGATATTGCAATATATTAAATAAGATTGTTATTAAAACTTTATTTAGATTAATACTTTTAATGATGTAATATATTTTATAATTTGATAAACCACTTTCCACTTGATTCATATATATGAAGTATATTAATCGATTATTCTTACCATTTCTTCTACTATTAATTTACAAAAAATTATAATATTTATTTTTATATAAAAATTAAATAATCATAATTATTTATTTCTTAAAAGAAATTTAAAAAAATAAAATATTACTTTAATTTAATTTTAAAATTATTTAATATATAATAAATTATAATGAGATATTATAAAAGAAGTTAATCTATTAAATAATATATAAAATCTAAAATATTAAAATACTATTAAAGTAAAAAAATATTCTAATAATTTACGAAATATGTTCATGTTTTAATATATTATTTTATATAAAAATAACTATTTTTAAATAATTAACTTTATTAAATATTTTTATTTGAATAATTAATATAATTAACTGAAATTAATTAATATAATCAATTAATAAATAATTGAATTAGTTAACGGTTATTGTAATTAGTTAATCCAGAGACAAGACCAAATTCTTGACTTGGTCGTTCTCCAACAATGGCGACAAGAAATTTTCGACAAGCGCAAAAGATGCATTTGTGAAGGTGTCAGCACCAATATCTTTTGGAAGATTCTGATGCGCGTTCGTCAGTAAACACCACAAAACTGATGAGCATTCAAAAGATTGAGTTTGCAATTCTGGAAGACGAATATGTTTTTCCTATCAAAAGTTAGCATTGACACCATTATCTTCGTATGAGAAGTCTCCGATAAACAAAGAATCTGTATCGTTATAGCACATAGCGCAAAACTGAAAGTAAAGAAGTGCCTGGTACGGAGTAATTGTCCAACAAAAATATCAAAGTCAGTATGCTTTGCTTCATTCCCTGACTCTCTGATTCTCTGAAACTTCTGAAGATAGAATCCAAATTTCCAACTCAAAGGTGTCGGTCTCCAAGCTCCAATTTCAAATACGTCATATGCAAATTTTTATTCTACACTCTTTTTGCGCATTGTTTTGAATACATGATTTGTTGGTTCATCTACGTTGAATGTTAATTACACTGCAGTTTCCTTCTAAAAACATTTAGTTAACATCGCACATGTGGTGTTTGATAAAATACCCCATTGGCTTTGGTTTGTAAAGGAATGATCGTTTTCTAAATTGCATCCCTTTAGCAACAACCCCATCGTAGAAAGCATTAAGAACTGAGGATGAAAAAGAAATGGTTTATGAATGGAATGATTTGATGGAATTAGAACTTTGTCATGCTTGCAGTTATGTTGTATATTTGCTACATATTGGTGCATAGATACATAAAGTGGATGTTATTGCTCTTTTCCTTCTTTCCAATGAACATGAATTTTAGCAGTACGAGAGGCCATTGATAGTTGGGTACCATTACATATACATTATGGTTTCTTCTTTGCTTGTCAGCTCAATGGTAGTTAACATAAGTTTAGGGACAGGATTAAGCAAATTCAGCATCATACTACTTCTGCTCTGTTACAAACATTCAAAATTCTCTGTTGGATTTTTATTCGAATCACACATAAGTTGTTCGATAAAATACCTAATTGAAGCACGCAACACCCTTGTACATACAACAACTTTATTGATAACTATTAAAAAATGGGTATACAAGTAGAATATGAAAACTAAAAGTTATGTGAATTCTTGAAATTAAAACTTCTTTTGGCTTCTAGTAACCACAAGCATGCATCATGCTTATGATATACAGGTGCACAGCCTGTGGGTTTTATGCTTGTGTATATTTGTATTGATATTTCTCTTTTGATTGGGAATGGATGTACTATGTGGGAGTCCAACTTAGTTTGAGATATGGATGCCATTTAGGAGTCATTATTGCAACCTCTTTATTTTAAAATGTATGCATGGGCGAGAATTCTATCTCATATAGGCTGGGCTACTAAAGAGTACACACTGAAGTGTCTAATGACATCTATTACAATGCATTTACTCTACTAATATCTTCATAATTAAATCATGAGTTCACTGTATGGTGGCATGAACATTACCGAACAGACTAACAAACTAACCCCCCCCCCCAAAAAAAAAAAGAAAAAGAAGAAAAGAAGAGGAGGCTTTATGCCAATCTTATAAAACATAACCTATATACATAATTTATCCTCAAAATTTTGCTTTCACATGCTTATGAGTCAAGGCCCCTGATTGTGACATGCAAAATACATTGGTTAGCATGCTTATTGCCTTGTCTTAATGTTGATAGGTGAACAGACTAGGATAAATCTGTGTACAATTGGTATAAGCCAATTGCGTGATTTTGGTGTGGGAAATGTAGATTTGATTGCTGCTTAGAATTATGGTTTTAATTTATACACTGACCATTTCTCTTGTAAGTATAATGATTTTTAACTGCAATATTGTATATATTAGCATTGCAGGAAAATCTCAAGTTCTGATATTTCATTTGCTTTTTGCTTGACTTGAGGATTTTTAATTAATTTTATGGAAGGCCTCATTTTGATTATAGAACATTACTATACAGTATATATGTTGATATTTGTGCAAGTTAGAAATACCTCTATTGGAGCATTAATTGGATTTTTATGCATGATGACTAAAAGTTACCACTGATTTTTAATTTTGTTTAACCTTTGGTTCTTCACCAAGGATTTGAATTGATTTTCCTGAAGAATGCTTGTAGCCATTTGTTGTCTGCTTGTTGTTCTTACTATTGACTTTCTATAAACATACTTATACTAAAGCTTTGAAGAAGTTTTCATTGAAAAATGACTGCTAAATACCAGTAACTTTCATAGTTTTGTAGAATTAGAGTTAGTCAGTTAGAAAGATAACCCAATGTGGAATAACAGCAATAAATGGCTAGACAATATTACAATTGAGTTGAGTGGAAAGAGCTTCTGTTATAACTTTCAAAAACTCTGTTATAGGTTTGGATATGATTTTATAGACCAAGCCCAGATGATTGATTTGAGAGGAAGACTACTTAGTAAGTTTTTCTCGCATGGATGTTATTTGTGGAATTATATATACTGATGCAATATAGTTAGTTAGTTCAAAATGTCAGATAGTTGAGTATTTAGCCTACAATTTATGCACTATTCTGCTGCAATAAGCGACACTGTTTACTATACATTGCATCATGAAAAATTAAGCTCTGCATCATCGTATATACATTTGTAGAGTATCATTACATTGTTGATCCCCCAAAGTTCAATTATTGCATATATAATGCTCATTTCTACTGGATGGTAGCGTTATGAACCTGTGGCATTGTTTTATATGATGGTTAAAATAACTTATCGTAGTAATAGATTATAAAAACATCAATTATGATCAAAGCTCTTGATATGAATATTTGAAGTTATTTATATCTCTTGATTGCTATTAATTGCTTATCCATTTTCCAACTTTTGTTCATTGTATGAGCTTGGAAATTATGTGTGTAACCTTCACTTTGGCAAGATATTTCAATAATTTCATTATCTTCCTCTTAACTCTGTGTGCAGTATACCCTTTGATTATATATGTGTTACTTAATATGTGGGATGAACAAACTTGAGTATAATTCTTATCGGGGGATTTATAAATGTTATAATTAATTGCCAAAAGACGATATTATAATAAAATGCTTTTAATGATCAACAATAATAATAACAACAAAGCCTTATCCTATTAAGTGGAGTCGACTATATGAATCGCATGACGCCATTGGATTTTATCAAAAGTCATGTCTTTAGTGATGTTATTTATTAAAAGATCCCTTTTTATAACTTCCTTTAATGTCCTCTTTGGCCTCCCTCTGTACTTTTTCACAGGGTTAAAGACAATGTGATCAACTCTTCTCACTGGTACCTTCAGTGGCCTTCTTTGCACATGATCAAACCACCTTAACCGATTTTCTGTCATCTTCTCTTCAATAGGTGCCACGCCAATATGCCCTCGTGTACAATCATTTCTTATCTTGTCCTTTCTTGTATGACCACACATCCATCTTAACATTCTCATTTCTGCTACCCCCATTTTTTACTCTTATTGTCCCTTTAGAACCCAACATTCACTATCATAGAGCATAACTGGTCGTATAGCAGTCTGATAAAACTTCCCTTTAAGCTTAGTAGGTATTTTACGGTCACAAATCACTCCGAATACCTTTCTCCATTTTAATCATCCAGCTTGTATCATGTGTGTGACATCTCTATCAATTTCTCCATCGCTTTATAAAAAGGATTTCAAGTACTTAAATTTAGATATTTGCGGTATAATGTGATCTCCAATTCTTATTTTCAAATCATTTCTATCTTACTTCTTGTTAAACTTGCAATGCATATACTCCGTCTTACTCCTATTCAAGCGAAAACCTTTTGATTCCAATATATATCTCCAAAACTCCAATTTATAATTAACCTCTTCTCGCGATTCCTCAATCAAGACTATATCATCCGCAAATATCATACATTTAGAGATATTCTCCTATATGTCCCTGGTAAGAACATTTAAGATTAGATTAAACAAGTAAGGATTCAAAACTGAATCTTGATGTAAACCTATCCTTATAGTGAAGTCCTTTGTCTCTCCTCCAGGAGTTCTTACACTTGTAGTTTGGAGGAGATCTTACACTTGTAGTTACTCCATTGTACATGTCCTGTATAGACCGAATATATGCGACACGAACTCCTTTCTTTTCCAAAGCCTTCCACAACACTTCTCTTGGTACCCGATTATAAGTTTTTTCTAGGTCGATGAAAACCATATGTAAGCCTCTTTCTTTACTTCGATACCTTTCTATCAACCCTCGTAGAAGATAAATAGCCTCCGTTGTAGACCTTTTTGGCATAAATCCAAATTGGTTCTCTGCAATCTTAGTCTCGTCTCTTAATCTATGCTCAATCACTTTTTCCCATAACTTTATAGTATGGCTCATAAGTTTTATCCCTTGATAGTTTGCACAATTCTGAATATCTCCTTTGTTTTTGTATAAAGGCACCAAAATGCTCTTCCTCCACTCATTTGACATTTTCTTAGATCTCAAAATCTCATTAAATAACTTGATGAGTCAAAAAATACCTTACTTTCCTAAACATTTTCAAACTTCAATAGAAATACCATCCGGACCAACGACTTTATCATTATCCATCCAAACATTTCCAAAATGCTTTTAATGATCATTATTCATTATTTGTTTGTGTAACTATAGTGTTGTGGCAGTTAGTTAACCGATTGTGCCAAGCATTTATGTGCCCACAATTATGACCACGAGTAATCATGATTTAATAGTATTGTGATGATCTCTTTTTACTTTTTCTGCGACGTGGCATACAATATTTTCCTTGTGTAATGAGGAAATTCATGTATATTTGACATGGTCCTTATCCTTGAAAATTTGAAAATTATTGTCAGGCAATAACGTTAAACAAAGGTGTGCTATGTATACAATTGGATGGATACATCAGATTATTTTAAAATTAAAATTCTCATCTTTGAGTTTGACATTAGCTGATTTTTGACACTTGGCTTAGTCAAACACTTTGGGCCTTTTTATAAATCTATTGCTACTTTTGAAGATTCATAAATCATTGATATTCATGTTATTTGTCCAAATTGAACAAAAATCATTAGTCTCGGGCAAATGTTGGCTTCTGGTTCAAGGATATTGTTCATTGCAGTAATATAAAATTGATATGGCACTTGCAATGTCATTTTTTTGAAAGGAATTAGTAGGACTCCTAATATAAAATAGTGGCCTTTCTTTTGGTAAAAAAATTACCCCTGTATTTCTGTTGCCTCAGATAGATTAACTTTCTCCTACTTAGTGACATATCTTAATTATGAAATGTGCAAAATAGTAATCCTAGTCTTAGGAATAGTAAGACTAATCCTAGATAGCTTGAGAAGCAGTCGCGCGTTGTTTTCAAGCTCTATGACAGACAATAGAGAAAAAAAAATGAAATATTGGAATACCTATTAATGTTTTGCTGGAGGATTGAATTGAGAATGTGGCTCTATGACAAATAATAATAATAATATTGGAATACCTATTAATGTTTTGCTTGAGGATTGGATTTAGAATGTGATGTGTTTAAAGGGCAGTGGGTTTAGGACAACGTATCTCATCCTCTTTATGTGAAAAAAGGGTGTCCTTATTTGGTGAAGCAGACTACTTTCCAAAATAATGGAAGCATAATTCTTTTTATATGAATTAGAGGTGGCAGCCACACGGATGCAATCTTCCGCATGGATGCATCAATTAAATAATATAGGGTTCCCTTCATTGTTGAGTCAATCTCAGAGTAAGTAACAAACCATACAGTATATGAAAGAATGGTCAAGTTTAACTCCATAAAAAATCAATGGAAAAATTAAAAAAAAAAGGTCACTAATACAAATTAGGAGGGGAGGATCTTTATTAAGGAAATATTGGTGTCGTACAACATACCAAAGGACCAAACACTTTGAGGTTAACCTTCCTCCATCTCGTAATTGATAACATGGACAAATTATCCAATATGTTGAAAAATTATTGATGTCATGAATGATGTGATGAGAAATAAGATATACAAAGAGCAATGTTTATTTTAAAAAGCGTACCCTAGAAAAAAGACAATACATAATCTGAATAATCATTAATTGTGAGAGACGGAGTATAACACTCCTAAAAATTATTGGAAATAAAATTTACAAGACATACTATAATTCATTCAAGCACATTCTTACATATCAATAATCGCCAATTGATTGTACACCATTATTCAATGGCCTCCCCATCAAATGACAAGTTAATATAAATCAATAATCATTAGTCACCCAAGCACTTATTCAATAAGCTCCTCATTAAATGACAGCCTAATCAAGATCAATAATCATTAGTTACTCTTCAAAAAACTACAAGTTAATAAAGTTTGGTAATTGCTAGTTGATCAAGCACCACTAGCACCACTATGTAGCGAGTGTCCCATTAAGTGATGAGGAAAACATCTGCTCACACAAGCATCTTGACACCTATAGACTAGATTCAAATTATCAAGTTAGACAATCAAGGAGACCAATTAGAAAATAGTTAGAGAGACTAGTCAAATTGTCAATCTATGAAGTTAGGAAGACCAATTAGATTATCAACTTATATGATTAAGAATATCAATCAAATCGTAAGCCTATATGGATGCAATCAAGGTTATCAATTAAATTATCAAATTTGAATATTAGTTACTCATATCATTAGATTTGGGATATTAGTTTTCCATATCAATAAAATATATATGTTCCACATTAGCAGGATTAAGTATTAGTTATTTAGATTTATATTGTCAAGATTGAAAATCAATTTTTTAAGATTATCAAATTTGGGTCAAATTTGCATATTAGGTGTTCATATTGTCAGAATTGGTATCAAATGCCCTTTATCGCTAGGATTTAGGATTATGTAACAATGGTTTAGATCATTAAATGTGGTAAAGATTTTTTTCATATTTATTAGGTATAGGTATCGATAACACTTGCTCAAGCCGCATTCATTGACTTCAAGAAGGGCTAACAATATATATTAATAGTTTAGGGGTTAATAACAATAATCATTTAATTAACTACTTAATTATTTTCAACCACCCTACTCACAGGGAACCCCTTTATAAAATATACACTATATCTTACTATTTAGATTATTCTTTCTTTATTGTACATTACTAAATTGAGTATCAAAGTTTCCATATGAGCTCTACTTCACTCCCTACTTTCTATTTTGTATGTACATTGAAGAAAGAAAAAATATATATTGTTCTTTAATAATTTGTTCCTTTTACAAGGAGGGAGTTATGGAAAAGGTCATCAGTTTCAAATAAAATTAAGTCATGGTTTTATACAATTTAATTAAGAGGATAATGCCTTAGTATGTGCTCTAAAGTTTTTATGAATTAAAATAAAATTATAAAAGTTACATGTGTACACGAATTTCATATGTAGCAAGTATATAAAATGTTTCATCTCCCTTATTGAAGGTTTCAGAAAAAATATTACAAATTTACTCATTGTAAGAAAGTTTGAGAAAATTATGAAAAAAAAATCCTTAAAAATATGAAATCTTTTGCAAAGCATGCAAAAGTATGTATCGATATGAATTTTCATAAGTACATATTGAAATATGACCAAATTTAAGAAAGAAGATATTATATGTGCATTTCTATAAATTCTATTAGTATAAATCAAAGATAGAGGGAAATTATGATTTTTATCACTCTTATATTAATTAAGAAAGTTAAAATGACATATATGTTAAATAAAATAAAATAAAGGCATGGAGAAAAAACGGAGTAAAAAGGTGCATGTATTCAATAAATTGACAAAGCTATGGATATCATTTAAAAGCTATCATTATTGATATTTCTTTATTCACAAAATCACGAGTAAAAAAAATTATTTTATAGAAGTTGTTATTATTATTAATAAAGTTGTCATCAATTATTGGGTTCAAACTCTAAATATGATAAAAAGTAAATTTCTCAAAACAACATTAGATGTTATTGTACTAATAGTAAGTATATACATTATTGGAATTAGTTTGTAAATTATTATGCATATGAGTAAATAAATCCCTAAATTAAAATAGTAACACACATTAACTGTTAAAAATTCATATTGTCTTGAAATCAAGAGATATGATGATCTATTATTAAGAAATGTGTTCTTTAATGATAAAAAATCATATCAACAAATATGATGGTTAGTGATTAAGAAATATATTTACTCATGATCAAGAATCATACTAGTTAATAATCAAGAATCATATTAGTTTATGAATAAGAGGCGTGTTGATTCATGATAAATAGACACATTGATTCACAGTCATGAGGCTTGATAGTTTATATTTAATAAATATGATAATTTATGTGCAAAAGACATGATCAAGAGATGCACTGGTTTAGAATGAAGAGACATGTTGGTTCATATTCAAGGGATATGTTTATACATAGTCAAAAAATGTGTTAATTCATAATTGAAAGATATATTAGCTCATAATCAAAAGATATGTTATTTAATGATTAAGAAACATATTGGTACAATATTAAGAGACATGTTGATTGAAATTTTATCTATAAATATAATTGAAACAATAAAATAAATAAACATAATAGAAAAATAAATAATTATTTAATTAATAACTATAAATAATTGTGAGTGAATGGAAAGGGATAAAAAAAATTTATCTTTCATCTTAAATGAAAGAGAATAAATAAATCTTTATTTTTTTATCATTCTACTATTTCTCTAAGACATTCAAAAAAGTTTTTCAGGAGAGATTATTAGATTATTAGCTATTCAATCTTTGTAATATTTAGATAAATTCTAAGGGTGATTTGTCACAAACCTTGTAGCAAATAATAAGACAAAGTTCGTTAAAAAATAATATTTTTTGTAATACATTTTAAGCATGTCATATTTTCTAACTATTTTTTTATTTTATTTAATGATATCTAGTGATAAAGGTTTTGAAGGTTTTATGATGTATGAATCAAATCTAATAGTAAGGGATTTGGAAATAATAGCATATGCTTGTTTGCGCTCAAATTGGAATGAGATGAGGAACAAAGAACGACTTCATTCCACAAATTTTACAGTGCTGTCAGTTGCATAATTGAAAAGTGCAAAAGTAAGATTGCGATAAGTGCAAATTGGTTATCAATTATACCAAAAGATGTGCATAACCATTCATTCTCTTAAATGCTTTCTTTTAAAAGATAAATGTGTATTGAATCTTTCAATATTCATAAACATCACATGATTATTAATTTACTTGTTTATTTATATTAAATGAATGAAATTTTTCTCAATATATTTTTGATAATTATCTTGCACAAAATTTTATCTTCTTTCTTCACAAAATGTATTCTGCACCGGCATTCATATGCTTGAACTCATGGGCTGTCTTCAAAGTATTATTTTATTGTCATATCTCATTTGCCATTAAATTTTTACCTGGACTAAATTGCTACATAACCTTTAATGTAATTAACGTAATTTATATAAAATTAAAATAAAATACTGTTTATAATTTTTTTTGGTCCATCACACTTTCAATTGTGAATAACTAGGATGTCATAACTATAATTTTAAATGTTTAACATTATTCTTAGAACGCAGCTACAGTCTAGAAGAAAATTTGAATAAATTTTTAGATTTTTATCATAATATTCTTTATTTAATTTAAATTATAATTATGATAATTGTTATAATCATTAAATTATAATTATTAATAATAATTAATAGCATAATTGATGTACATATTACTATCTAAACGGTAAATTTTGCGACAGCCACTTTAAAATTTGTATTTTAATTTTATCCGTTCCGTAATTGCGAGCCATTCATGACAAATGACAAATCATATGGATCCCTTTACTTTCATTTTTTAAAGAATATTAAAATTAAAATAATAAATTAAAACAAAGATAAATATAAAAATTATTTTTATGTTGAAAAAATGAACTTTAATATGATTAATATTTGGCTGCAACCATATATTGTAGCAGGAAGCTGTTATTTTCCTCAGCGGTGGATTTAGGAATTTTGACTTGGGTTAGGCCGCTGTAAATGAGCAAAATTTCATTTAATATATATTGAAAATTTTATAATCATATAAAATAATTATATTTTCTTATAATTTTGATTTAAGATATTTTAATTTTTAAAAAAATTAAATGCAAAAATTATGAAATATTAAAAAAAATTATAAAAAAAATTATGAGAAAAACTATAGAGGTTCATTTATAAGGGTTGTTGTACATAAATTATTCAAAAATGCTATAAGTACTAAAAATGATATCTAAAATTGAGTTCTAAATTTTTTATATTGATTGAATTAAACTTTACAATTTTGTCCCAACATTTGGCATTTAATGACAATCCTTAATTTGTGTTTGATACTCAATTTCAAATCCCACTTTTCGTGCATTTAGTATTACTATAAATTATTCAAACCTTTACAACAAAGAAAGTTAAAATTTGTACAAATATAATTAATTTAGTAAATTTGTTTTTAGTCATGTATAAATGTTCTATTGTAAAATTTTTGAATGATAAAATTGAAATAAACAGCAGGTGGCAATTCTATTACAATCATATTATATATGTAATATAAATAAAAATATAAAGTTGAACTTATAAAAATTGCAACACAAAAGTTGTTTAGAGTTTTATAAAAAAAATCTATAAAATTTACCAAATGGTAATTAATTGAGAAAAATGTAAATTATCCTTACTAATTATTGGGTAGTTAGATTTTACTCTTACAACGAATTATAGAAATAAGCAAATTATCCTCTAAAACTATACACAACTTGAATTCTAACTCTACCATTACTAAATTAATGAAAACTATTAGGGAAAATTGCAAATTACTTGCATCAACTATGGTGTGATTACATTTTGCTCCCATTAATTTTGAAAACTTACAAATCAAATTCTTAATTATATAAAACTCACAGTTAACATCTATTATCCATATAATTAAATGTTATGTTGCATGAAAAATGAATAAAAACTTATGATTTTTATTTTATACAATCATATTTAATTTAATTTTAACACCACATTGATCATGATGTTGATAAACAATAATTACAATATGTTAGAAGTGAAAAATAAAATTATTTTATAAGTTAATTTTTTAAAAATATAAGTAAATTAAATTTTTTTGAGATAAAAGATTATACATGAAAATTTTAAAATTGTAACAAATTTATAAAAAAATGTGTTTGGCAGATAAAGTAAATTTACTAATTAATATAATCTTTTTCAAAAATAAATATATTAGTCTAAATATAAGTATTATAATGAATTATAAATTTTAAAAAAATAAAATAAAAATAATTCATAAATTATATAATTATGAAATTTTAAATAAAATAAATTGTAAAAAAATCTCAAGGAGCAAAAAATCAAATAGTGGCAATCAATGTTAAGTAATACTAGTAAACTTGAATTACAATATTATCATGAATTAACTTATCACATTATTTTTTGTACATATTTTTAGAATTCATTTTCAAGTGTTTAATTAAAATTTATATATTTAATTTAGTTTCTATTACTTATATAATATAAAAATTGTACACAAAAATGATATGATAATTTAACATATAATAATATTATGATTCATCATGCTTAATTTTTTAAAAAAAATCATGTAAATTAATAAAAGGATTAATCAAGTAGATAATGGATATTAATTGTAAGTCATACATAATTAAGGATTTAATTTTTAAGTTTTCAAAATTAGTAAGAATAAAATGCATTCATCCCATAATTATTAAGGTAATTTATAAATTTTTCTAATATTTTTCATTAATTTAGTAACAATAAGGTAAAATTCAAGTGTAATTTCAAAAGGTAATTTACCTATTTCTACAATTCATGGGGTAAAATCTAACCATCTTATAATTGATGGAAGTAATTTACATTTTTCAATTAATTTAATAAATTTCATATGTACATATACTTTTTATATATGTATAAAAGTAAAATATCAATATATTTAACAAGAAGAAAGAAAAGAAAAAAATTAATATACAAATTATTTATAACTTTTAATTATAAAAGAATTATAATTTTATATTCTATATTTTTATTTATATAATTTTTTATAAAATTTATTAATATCACATAAGTATATAATTTTTTTATAATTGTATGTATTTTTAAATTTTATGGGATAAAAATATATAATAGCACACGTGCATAAATGAAAATAATGAGCTTGGGGCCAAGCCACCCCTCATGGTCCCTCCCTCCGCCATTAGCCCTCTCTTATTTTTCAACATGTATGTCCAAATCTTAACAACTCACGTGGCCACTAGCTCACAACCTAACAATGTTTTCTTGTTCCGTTTTATTTGAGTTTTTTTTTTTTTTTTGTGTGTGTGACCTCTATCTTACATTTAATTGGTAAAATAAATTTTTTTTAATATTTTTATTTACAATGCTCTTTCTTTTAAAATAATATATGATAATTAAAAGAAGCATTAGAATACATCAATTATATCTTAAAAAAATATAAATTATTTCGTTTAATTTTAATTTAACCTTTTCAATTTTAATTATTTCAAAATCACACTCTTGTATTTAAATAAAAGTAGAACTAACAATATCATTGACTTAATTAACTAATTTGTTAAATTAAATAGTTTTTTTTAATTTTCAAATAATAATCATGTAATACTATGATAATTTGCCTCATCATTTTTTCACATTATTTCATTATTCATTTTCATATATTTAATTAAAAATTTTATATATCTAATTTAATTTTTATTAACTATATGATATTGAAATTATGTGTAAAAAATAATGTAATAAATCAACATATTATAATAATGTAATTCTTGGAGAAAGAAATTTTAAATTGAACATCAATTATGAAAGGATCAAATTTTAAGGTAAAAGGAACAAATATAAGTCAAAAAAGCCAGTGGGGATACACCAATTAAACTACTGTATCTTGATTTATCACATCAAAAAATTAATTACAAGATAAATAAATATACAATAATATTATATAATTATTTGATTATTATTTAAAAAATTTATAAAAAAACCATGTAATTTAACAAATTAATTAATTGAGTTAATTACAAGGGTTACTTTTAATTTTAAGTAATTATAAAAAAGTGATTTCATATTATTAAAATTGAAGAGTATAAAATTTAATCATCTCAATGAAAAGAAGTAATTTATTTTTTTATCTAATTGGTGTATCCTATTGTTTCTTTTAACTATCATATATTATTTAAAAAAATCTTAGTAAATAAAAATATTTAGAATTAAATTTTTTCCAATTAATTGTGTAAAATGAAGTTCATAAAAAAAATCTTATATAAAACAAAATAAAAAAGCCAGCACTTTAAAGATACAATGACACTTAATATTATCTTATAAACTTTTACTTTTCGAATCTAAATTCTTAAATGAATTGTGATTTTTATTATTAAAAAATTTAATAAAGAGAGAAAAAATTTAAAAAAAAAACATTGTGAGCTAGCTAGTGGTCACGTGAAGTAGTAAGATTTGGCTATACGCGTTGAAATATGAGGGAAGCAACCAGCCAAATTTTATTCTTTTAATAAAAAATTATTAATCTTAAAATTAAGAATTAATAGCTTATCCATTCACTGGGAGTGTACAATTATTAATCTTAAAAATTTCGGATAAGAATTCACCTCCAGGTTCGTCAGAAGCGCGAGGCTATAAGCTATCGATTCCTCAAACGCTGGGAGTGTACAATTGGAATACGTCTTCTTGTTGACGTACACACTCTTTGGGGATGGGATTGGGATACATCTTATTGTTGACGTGGAGTCGGATCATTGAAAGATATTTATCAGTTTTTATAAATTTTAATATTTTATAAAAAACAAATTATATTTTTAATATATATAAATTTTATAAAATTAACAAATTAATAATTATTTTTATTTATCAATCATAATTAAAATATATAATATAATTGAAATATATAAAAAAATTTCTTAATACCTAGGGTACCTAATTAATTAGGATTCACATATTGGTGTTGCCCATCAAGAATTTAAAATCTCAACCAATAATGTGAATAAAAATAAAGAGTATAATTAATATCACTCTGCTAACTATAAGCAAAGTAGGTTGCCTTATTTCCTATAAATAACTCATTTATGTGTATAGTAGGAGCTAAAGTTTTTAGTCAGTGTAATTTCTATTTATATATTGTTGCTAGATTATAACCCCTGTAAAGTATAGACTGAAGTTTTACAAGTTAATATTACAATAAATGTATTAATTAATAATTTTATATTATTAATAATATACAATTAAATATTCCTTAAAAAAAGATATAAAATTACATTTATATTAAATAGTTCATAAGTTTTTAAATACAATATTAATCATGATATTGAAATTATTAATCATTTTATTATAAATTAGTATGACTATAAATATCTGTATTAATTAATTAAGAGATAATATGAATTAATTTATAAAATATTATTATTTATATTATTATAAATTAATATTTTTAGTAATTCTTTATTTATTTCTCTTTGGAGATAATAACATATATATATAGTTGAATATGATTAAATATAGATTTTATTAAAACTATTTTAATTTTAAATTGTAGATCTTATAGATTTAAAAATTATATTATTATTTATGAAATTATAATTTTATCAAAATTAATTCTAACTTATGAATGACTTCCTCTATTCTATTTTATTTGTTATTTTAGATAAATTCTTTTATTATTTATTTGTATCTTTGAAAAATAAAAGTTAATGTTATTAACTTCTTGATCTAATTTTACTCCTAATATCCTAATAAATAATCAATCACTTTATATATTGATTATTAATTTTTTTTGTGAATAAGAGGGGCTATAAAACCCAAAAGAAAGAAAGAAACCACTCCAAGACTACTCTAGGGGCAGAGACCCCATTTACATCATCAAGAAGAAACAATTGAAGTATAGAAGGTAGTTCAGATAACGTCTTTAAACCCATCTCAATTATGTTGCTCTTAAATGCTAATCAATTTTTACATTTGTTAACTTCTCTATATATATGATTTATTTTTACTACCTAATCTTGGTGCATGAGATTTTGGCAATATCTTACTATTCTTCTGGTTCTAACATCTCAATGGATGATTTATTTTTACTACCCAATCTCGGTAGTTCAGATAGCATCTTCAGACCCTATTGATTATTGATTTTTCAATAAAATGTAAATTTGTAAATTAAAAATCTTTTCTTCAAAAATTGGAGTTAACCTATTTAATGTTTATACATTTACCTTAATGATAGATAAAAATAAATACGAGAGTAAATAATTAGAAATTTTCTATATAAATACTTTATTTATA
This sequence comes from Sindora glabra, assembly GCA_020226215.1. NCBI lineage: Eukaryota > Viridiplantae > Streptophyta > Magnoliopsida > Fabales > Fabaceae > Sindora > Sindora glabra. Next base: position 52,177,784 of record CM035226.1, read on the forward strand.
TTAAGTATCAAATAATTATATTAAAATAATTAAAACTAATTTTTCATATTATGTTTCCAACATGTAAAATTCATAAAAATTTTAATACTAATCAATTTTGAAGGTTATACCCAAGAAAATATGGCTCAATCATTAATTAACATATGCAAATTATTAGTTTATCTAAAGGAAAAAAATATTTTGACTTGATCATTTACATAGTTTAATTATTTAATTTTTTGATAATTATCAATTTTGAGCTTAATTCAATTTATTAATTAAAATTTTTAAATTTTAATTTACTCATAATTATTAATACAAATCATGTGATTGAAATTAAAGAGATTATAAAAATACAATAAATAAAAGAAGGAAATTATGAAGATTACTCCAGAGAAGAAGAAAGCATATGAAAATTTTAAAATTTAGTAAATTAATAAAAAAAATTAGAGAAATTATAAAAATACAATAAATTAGAAAAGAAATCAAGGATTTTTCTCAATTTAATATAAATTATTACACATAAATGAGATATTTAGTTCTTTGCACTAATTTCATAAGTATGACTCATTGTGATGTAATATTCATTAAAAAAAGATTGGTTGCACTAATGTAGCTCACCATAGCACGACATTCATTGAAAAGAAATGATAAATTGATACATAACAAGTTATAGGGAAGAAACTTGTTATAATAGGATATATAATCTTTATATTATATATATTCAATCCTTTGCACTGATTGTACAAATGTGATTTACTATGGTGCAATATTCATTAAGAAAAGATTGGTTGCACTCGTATAGTTCACCATAGTACTACATTTATTAAGAAAAAAAATGATAAATTAACATATGACAAATTATAGGAATGAAATTTACTACTTAATACTTCTTCAATTTTTTATAACTACCATTATAAGTTTTTATATAATTTAACAAATATAATTTTTTCAATATCTTTTATTATTTGTATATTAGTATGTATAATAAGTAATGAGTGAAATTTAAATATTTTTTCTTTCTATTGTAAGAGATACATGTGAAGACAACCTTATATTTAAGTTCTGTGCATGGACAATATGTTCAACATGGCTTTTTGCTCAAGTACAATAATTCATCTAAAATTAAAAATATATTTAATGACTTTCTTATTTTTTTATGTATCTATCTTAAATAATGGATAAATTGAAATGCATAGAGTATATTGTTTCGAATAAGAAAATTGCATGACTTTCTTATAAAATTCCTATTATTAAATTATTGTATTTGAAATGGATCTGTCATGACTCATCTTGATTATAATTGATGTGGAGCCTGCTAACTAGTCTACTAGCCTGATTAACTAATAGTATAGACTTAATCTAATAGAAATATATTTATTTTTGTAGAGATTAAAATGTGACACAAATTAATAAATAAATAAATAAAATGAATGGATAGTGTCCTTTATTTTTTAGACACTTTAGTAAGGTCACCTACCTTAAGACACAAACTTTTGACATATCAAATAGGTACTAACATGAAATCAATAAGAATAAATAGAGTACACATAATTTTCCAAACATGATTGTGGCAAGAACTTCCCCAATTGTCAAATTCTTCTAATAAGCATTTTGGACTTCGACAAGACTAACATAAATTGGTATACTTAATTTATTTCTTGAAAATGTTAAAAAAAAAGAGTGAATTACATAAATGCAATGAGCTTATATCTACCAAAAGCCAATGTTCAAGTTGTCTAAATACAATTCCATAATTAAATTAGTGGCTAAAATATACTTTTTATCATATAACTTTCACTCAAGTTTCAATAATACCCGCATACTTTAATTTAAATTAATTATGCCACCTAACTTTTAAAATAAACACAATATAAAATATTTTGAAAAATTATCCATTACTTTAGCAAAAAAAATCTATGTGGATAGATCAAATATTGATTAGGCTTTAAAGTCACTAACTAGATTAAAATAATTCTCTAACTTTCTTTTTACCCCTTAACTTTTACTAAAATTTCAATAATACCCATTAGATTTTATTTTGAATCAATTATACTACCTAAATTTCAAAATAAACAATTTACCCCTAACTTTAATTGAACTTTTAATAATACCTATTAACTTTTATTTTAAATCAATTGTATCATCTAACTTTCAGAATAAATGCAATGTTAAACATTTTAAAAATATCTTTTTCACCCTCTGACTTCCACTCAAGTTTTAATAATTATTTATTAATTTTTATTTTGAATTAGCTATATCAAATAACTTTCAATATAAATGCAATGTCAAACCTTTTGAAAACATATTTTTACCTTCTAACTTCCACTCAAGTTTCAATAATACTTATTAACTTTTATTTTGAATTGATTGTATCATTTAACCTTCAAAATAAACATAATGTTGAACATATGCTTTCTAAATTAGCAATCAAATTACATATTGAAAATGAATAACTAAATAGCTTTGTAATATATAGAATGAAATTTGAAAATAATTAATTATTTCATTAATACAAAAAAATGCTTGCATTATGAATAGTTGAGAAATCACACATCATGGTAATTCTAATATAAAGAAATCATAAGTCACTATAATAAAATTGTAAGAAAAAAGGTATTATATTGGCTTAAAAATGACAAAAAATCATTACATTAACCTAACATAAAGACATAAGAAATTATATAGGGACAACATTTAAAAGATATCATGTAACACCTAATAAAAACCCAATAGTTAAAATCCAATAGGATTAAATCAAATAGTATCTATTTGTGGGTAATCTATAGAAATATTTAGTAATATTAATAGAGGTATTTATTGGATTTAATATATGAAAAGCTTATTAAGAATTATTTAGGAAAATTTGAGAAAAATAAGAAGTATTTAAGATCTAAGGTTACCAAGGTTTTGGAGTAATTTAGTGGTTGTGCTTCAGAGTATCCTATGAAAACTTGAAGGTGTCAAAAGTGTAAATTAGGGCACATAGAAGGCATACATAGTTTTATGGAGAAGAAGGAGAATATGACTAAGTCCAAGGATATTAATGGAAAGATGAGAAAAAGCCTTTAATTAAAATTCTAATGAGTGGTTAGTAAATATGATTAGATTAATGAATGACTAATTAATGACTAATTAAGATTAGAAAGTGATAGAAAATTTCCTAAGAGTCAATCAAGAAAAATGACATATGCAATTATGTAAATATGTAGGTGACATATGCCAGACGCAAACAAAAAGATTAAGACTAAGTATTAGAAGACTTGGAATTTGTATCATCTTTTCCAAGCTAAAATCATGTGCTTTGTTCCTTTGTAACTTAGTACATTTCTTCTTCTACAAGTAGCCAAGCTTGATTTCATTGTTGCTCACATACACACAACCAGCTACTAGAAAGAAAATTAGGTTAAAAAAATGATTTTTTAGTTATTTCTTTATTTATTAATGGGATTTTCTTAGTTTCATAAGTGTTTTTCAAAGTTGACTGAAGAAAAAAGCTTTGATTGATTTTCTAGATGAAGGTATAAACATATAAATTTCTATAAATTCATTTCTTTTCATGATTCTTTCTATGAATTTTTTATCAATTTCATATTATTTTGGATGACATGCTTTAAATGTTAAGTGGGGGAATAAAAAATCACAAGTTTCTTTGAGTAAGTGAAGACTAACTTTTTTCTCTTAATTTTCCTTTTAGAAGATGTTTCTATATAAGATGTATATATGATTGTTGATTGTTGATGTTATGTTAAATCCATGAAACTCATGGTGGAGTATTTGTGAGAATGGTCTCTTAAAACTTAAGAAAAGACTTTGAAGAAAATGATTTTGTTTAAAACATGCAAAGTTCATATTTTTCCTTGTTTTAGAAAGGAAGAAAAAATTTTAGTTTTCATGCTAAAATTTAGCAATCACTAAACCATACATTAATATGGATGGTTTAGAATTATTATATTAAGGGTTTCAAGGAAAAAAAATACCTTGAAACAAGCTTTGTGAGCTCATGGATCCTATGGTGTCTAGTATAGGAAAAACTTTATTTTTGTAAGAAAACTTTGTTACACTAAATTCTAAATTATTTTAGAATGTTTATTAACATATATATTAAGATTTTGTTATAAAAACATAATTACATGCATATTTTGGAAGCTCGTGAATTATTGCAAAAAAAAAACTATTTTCAAACTAATACTTTCAAGTGGAAAATAGTTTCTTTTAAGCTAGTTTTTCTAGTAAAATATTCTAATTATTTATGTAACTATAGTTAAAAGTGGTTTTTTAATGATATTTTGAGCCTTTCAAACTTAGCTAAAGATTTTTAAAAAATTTCATAAAAATTTGCAAATGAAAAAGGTTTTTGAAAGCTAAAAAAGTCCACTATGGAAGCTTATGTAACTTACTTTGAGTATGAAAATAGCTTAAAAATAATATTTTATGATTTATTATTAATTTTGAAATTTTTCACAAAAATTTATTAAAGTTTGATATTTAAAATGGATTTCACAAGTTGAAAGTGCCTTTTTCTAACATATTTTGATAAACAAACAAAATGATACCTTGTATGATTATTTTGAGCATGGAAAAGGCTTAATAAAGTTACTAAATGCCTAAATACAATTTTTAAAAGTTTTCATTAAATTCAAATAAGGTTTGCTATTTTTAGTAGAACTTTTAAATACAATGGTAATTGCTAGAACCTAATATGAGTTTATAACTATTTTCTTAATTTTAGATGTCAATGTTTGATGGAATTGAATAGTTGTATTACTGTTGGGTAGTAGCTAAAAACACTTGAATAAGTAAGAAAAAATAGTTTTTTTACTTGTTAAAACAACACATAAAGTATTGGCTTGAAACTTTATGGAAACAAGTTATGGAACTTAGAAAAACTAAGTTATGCTCCACATGGTTTTGCCAAAAAACCCATGAGTGACATATTGATTTCACTTTAATATTTGCATGGATAACATGTGATGATGGCCTAAATGTGTAATTGATGGTTAATGAAAATACGATGGAAAAAAAGACATTGTTTTAAGAGTTCTATAGAGAAACTATGAACATCTTTGAAAGGTTAATGCATGGAATTCTACTTGAATTATTTTATGACTTGAATATGTACTAATCTGCTTATATGAAAATAATATTTTGATTAAGGCTTATGAAAATGCCTAATTGGCGATAAGCGATTGAGAAAGTGATAAAATAATCAAGTGTTAAATGGAAACACGAAAATTTCTTATTGTCACTAGTAATATAATGAGGTAATTGTAAATTCTTTTCTGCTAGATTATACTTTATGTTATATTTTGGTTATAGCTAAGGTTAACATTTTAACATTACCCTATTATATGTGAATTGGGTAAGTGAAAGCCCCATAAAACTTAGCTTTAAGCTATATGTAAACTTATGACTATATGTTAAATTTAGGCTTTATGTCATATCTAATATTGTTGACTTAAATGTCACATGTGACATGTAATAGAATTATATGATTTTAAGACCTTGTGAAGAGTTTTAAGATTAGCTTGATGCCTTAACTTTTAAGTCATGCAAAAAGACATGTAGGATAAGATTAACCTTGAAGGAACAAGGCTAAGGATATGCATAGGATAAAGTTGGTTGGAAGTAACAAGAAGGAACCTTTATGCCTCCATGTTATTTAATGGATATTGTAAATATTATATTTTAAAAAAAATTATTTATATACTTTTGATGAAAGGTGATTTGATATATGTTTTTTATAAGAATTTTTTTGGATTAGAATTGATTAGAACATTTGTGTGGTACCTACTTTATTAATAATTATATTACTCACTCCATTTATAGACATATTTTTTCAAATGTTACTCTAAATGGTGCTTTACTAAATCAATAATATGTGATGGATTGTGTACTGCACCCTATATGGCATATATAAGCAGGAGTTCTATTTTATCTCACTAATTCATAAGGATAGTAATGTATCCTAGTAAGCTAGGATGAGGGTCAAGTAGGTTCAACCTTAAAAGCTAGACTTGGTATATATTTATTTAGATTATTATTCTATAGAAAGAGGTTACTTGATGAGTTTATCAAATCCACTCCTAATAAACCTATCTTTGTCAAGGGAATCATTAATGTTCCTTATAATGGCTCGCCTCTCGACCTTGCTATTTTTGTTCCTAATCTACCAATTACACTACCTATTTTACTTGCTGCACCCATATTTCCAATCTCTCTGCTCTTATCAACTGTGGTATAAGCCCCACCATATGTTCCATCAAGACCCTTTGATTTTGTTCCACCATTTAGTGATCATGATAAGTTCAATATGGATATTTATTATGATGTTTTAGTCAACAATTAATTTAGTTGATAGTTGTTGACTAGTTTTAATTTTGTACAAATTTTTACTAATCATACATCATTAGTAAAATAAGTTGACAATCAAGTATGGTAAGAACCCATAATCTTTGTATAAAGGTAAAACATATGTTTAATTATGATAATGTAAATATGATGTATATTATTGAATGTTTTATCTACTTACTTAACAAATAGTATTTTCAAAGGATTATTTGGAAATAATATAGCCAAAATTTTTCACAATTTTTCAAAGGAAAAGATAATGGTTTTTATTAACAACAAAGGTAACCAATTTTTTGGAAAAAAATAAGGTTTATCTTGAAAAGGTATTTTTGTTTAGTTTTTCTAGAAAAAAATTTGATATATGATTTTAATGCTATCTTTAAAGTATTTTAAATCAAAATAGAATTGTTTGATTTATTAAATTTTACTGTCTAGTCCTATTTTATCATATTTGTTTCCTAATTTGGACCTAATTCTTCTAAAGAATTAGAAAAGTTCTTCAATGGTGTCTTCCTAATTTCTTAAGAAAGTTTCCATTAAAGCATTTGTTTGTATTAAAGTAATTCCCTTGCAAAACATCAATTTAAGACCTTATTGGATGTTTTGATTAAAAATATATTTTTGTAAAGTTACTTCATTAAAATTATATTTCAATTATTTCCTAATCAAAAGAGTAAATTTATTTTGTTATGATTTAGGTTATTACTCTAAAGAAAATTATTATTATTTTTATTTTAAAATCTCCTTAAAAAAGGAAAAATTGCAATATTTTCTAATTTAAAGGATTGGACCTCATTAATTATATGTGATTAATTTCAAAAAATAAAAATAAAAAATTTTAGTGAAATTTTTAACCTTATGTTTATACATCATACAAGCTTTCATAAAAATAATTAATTAAAGAAATTAACTTAGGTTAGAAAGTCTTGTAAAGATGTTCAGTTGATATTTTTATGCTCATCATAATTGTTCAAAATTAGCCTATGACATATCATTGGTTCATTGTTAGAAAGGAACCATCCTATTTGCAGCAACAATTAATATTTGTTAAGTAACACATAAGTTTCCCTTGCAAGTAAAGGGTGCTAAAGGTCCTTTATCAAGTCCCTACATAGTATAAAAAAATTGGTATAATTATATTTAGTCAACTGCAAAACTTAAATATAATGTAAATAATACTTATATTCTTCTTTTTTTTAATTTTTGCTATTGACTTGCATCCTCTTTGCTTAATAAAGTTATAGGTTAAATTCTTGTTACAACCTTGGTTTTTATTATTATAAGTTAAGATGCAATCATGGATCCTATTTTTATATGTTGTTTTGTAATTTTTGTTACCCTCCTAAACATAATTAGTTTCCTTAGAGATTGACTTATAACTCCTAAAGGCTAAAATAGTGCTATTAGAAGTTGTCTTGAGGTAAAGAGTTCAATTATCCTCCTTCTTATTAAACTTGCACTTGCATTGGTAGATTGATTCTTACATGATCTAATATTATAGCCAAACACATCATAATTTGAATATTTTATCTTACCATTTTTTCTATTCATTTGAGTAGTTCTTGTTAGCTTCTTTTTTTTTTTTTCATTTAACTCCTTTCTCTTTGAATTTTTAAGCGTACCAATTAGTACTTTAGATTTAAGAGCAATATATCATTATGATATGTAGTAGGCCACATATGTTCTCCATTGGTTGGATAAATTATAGTTTGGTATAATGCTTTATAGGTTTCTTTCTAAAGTAACTAAGCATATAATCTTAGATCTTTTTATTTAAATGTGTGATAAGAAATAATAATAATAATAATAATGCAAAGGGAAAATATAAAGTAAATAATTATAGCTAAAGGTGGAGGTAAAGAAATAGGAGTCTAGGATAACTTACAAAAAATATGGTAGGTATAGTAGTAGAACGGAATCAGGACAAATCAGCCTTAAATTACCACACCCCCACCATATGCCCCAAACTTGCCCTACTTTGTAGGATAGGGCAAGTGGGCACTGTCCTTATAATCTACTAGGTATTAGTAACCTGTAAGGAAATTTGTGAAAATGAAAAAAAAAATAGAAAATTTTGATAAAATATTAAATTTTATATATTTGAAATTCAAATAAAAATAATATATAAAATTTAATATAATCTCACCATATAAGTCTAAAAATACACATAATCTAGTTAGCAATATCAAATTATAAAGAAAACAATGAAGATACAAGATATATAAATTAAAAAACATTGAATTTTTATTTTTCTAATTTTTATATAATGGTTAAATTAAAAAAATAAAATTATTAGAAAGTATTTTAAATAGTTAAATTACTAAAAAGGCTACATATATAATATATACATGTATTATTTATATAAGTATATTTGTAATTTTACATATATAGAGTTCCATAAGGCAAATTACATTATTATGACCCCATGCCACAAATTTGCTTTAGGGTAAAAACTTATCTTTTAGAACAAATTCTTCTACCATATCTGCGTTCCATCGAGACGAAAACCATAGGGCAAGTATCTATCCTACAGTTTTATCGTCCCTCAGTGCAAGGCTATTGAATGGCATAAAAATTTACAAGAATAAATATCATCATTTATTAATTAGAAACAAAAATGTTATAATTCAAATTCAAAGTAAAGGATTAATGACAAAATGTATATAGGTTGTTAACATATCAACATGGTTCTATTTAAAATAGCCAACCTTCTTGATTAGCATCTCAATTGTCATTATAATACTAATAAATAAATCATCTTCAACTTTTATTAAAATTAACATATCAATATTAGTATTCACACACTTGAGTGAACACTAATACATATTAAATGTATAACATCGTCTAGTATAGATAATTTTTTTAGAACAATATTTAGCAAGGCATTTAATGGAATGAACAAAAAGTCCTTACATTTCAAATGTGTTACACCAAAAAAATTATAAGAAATGAATAATCTAATTTCAAAGAGTAGTTTAAATAACTTAATTAGCATGACAATGATAAGATAAAAGCCTAAAAGGTTTAAGAACACAGAACTTAAAGGAATAGTACTCAAAAATCACATATTATAATAAAATCATAAAAGTAGGAACAATTTAATCCCTTTAACCATAAATTGACAAGAAAATTTTAGGACCATACACTAATTATGCCAAGCAAAACAAATCCAAATATGCCCCATAAATATATCCATTGTATAGATAAAAAAAATCAAAATGATACATCTAGAGAGTTTAACATAAAGATAGAAAAAATTATAAACCTTTAAAGTACCTTTAATATAATTACATCAAAATAGAGGAAAATTTGCACCTTTTTTCCTTGACTAAATAAGTAATAGAGAACTTGAATAAGACACACCCTCTCTCTTTCACTAGTGTTAGCAAAACAAGAAAATGGGGATGAACAACAAAATAACATAATGGAGAACTTAAAAGAGGCAAAGCCTTTCTCCTTCAATGTTATTGACAAAATTAATTGACGAAGAATTGAAAAGAGGATTTTAAGATTTTTGGCATACTAGTCAGTGTAGAATTGAGAAAAGCTTTTAGGATTTTTAGTAAAGCCAGTTTGTGTAGAATTGAAAAAAGAATTTTAGGGTTTTTAATCCCAGTTAACAAGTAATGAGTTTTGTTTTTAATCCAATTAGTGACTTTAAAGCCTAGTCAACATTCTATCTATCCACATAGGATTTTTCCATTAAGATAATGGATAATTCTTTAAAATATTTGATATTTTACTTATTTTAAAACATAAGTGGGGTAATTGTTTTAAATAAAGGTTAATGGGTATTATTGAAACTTGAGTGAAATTTAAAGGTTAAAAACTACACTTTAGCCTAAATTAATCAAATGAATACTCATGTTAGAATTCATACTTGAACTTTCTATTTTGTAAACAATTTAATTACACATTTCCTTTCAGAATTATCACCAAATTGAAGTAAAGATATTATGATACTTGTTCAAAACTCAAAAAATTAAAAGTATTAGAAGTTACTTAGAAAGAAATTATTAACAAGTAATTAGTCAAAATACAAATAAATATTTAAGAATTGAAAATTTATTAGAATTTATTTTAGAAAAGTAGATTATTTTTAAAAGTATTTAAGATTTGAGGTTGAAAGAATTTTGAAGTAATTTAAGGACTTTACTTAGAAGCATCCTATAAAGCCCAAGGTGTCAAAATTATAAATTTTGATAACACCTATTATACCTTCTTTAAATTATAGTAAATTAAAAATTATTTTACAAGAAAGAATAACTAAGGCAATTGGTAAATTCGATTGAGTTAGAAATTTTGTATCTAAAATATGAAATGAAATAAAGTTAATAAAATTCAGAATATGAATTTGGTAAAAAAATTGATAGGAAAAAATTTATTGAAATTATAAAGTATAAAATTTTGTATTGATATGAGTGTGTGAGTATGGAAAATGTTTAGGAGTAGTTTTTTAGCCCCTAAAATCCCAATCTCTCCCATTTCTCTTCATCTTTCAATTTCTCCCAATTCTTATACACTCTTGTCTGTCACTATATCAATCAAGTAAGGAAAGCCTCAATTCTTCTTAATTTACTTCATTAAATTAAAGTAAGAATATTTTTTTTCATAAAAAATCTTTCTTATTTCTTCTTGATTAATGAAGAAAGTTGAAGTTATTTAATTTTATTAGGTATTCTAAACCCTAACTTTAGAGCCCATAAATTTTGATGTGATAGGATTGAAAAATTTTTAAACTAGCTTTCTAACACCCTTTTCCAAATAAAATGAGTGGATAGTCTAGTTAAATTTATGAATTTATAATTATGTGATAATATTGATGAAATATAAGTTTTTTTTATTATTTTTCTTGAAACATGTTTGATTTGATATGGGAGAGAGTAAAAAATGACAAAGAAGGGTGATATGAAATGTTAGATAGGTGTATTAATTATTGTATCAAGGTTCAATGTATAATATATGTGTTTAAAAGGCATTTATAGTCATGTGAATGATGAAATTTTAGCGGAAAAATGTCATTATCATGTGTGAATTGAATGCACAATCAATTTTAATAGTTCAAAGGTAAATTTAGACATAAGAATTGAATGTGCAATCAATTCTCTTAGTGTAGGCACAAGTTTAGGGCAAGTGAATCGTTGCAAAATCAATTTACCATCCTTAAAATTTTATGCTAACTTTAAAGAAGCATAATTCTTTTGTCTTATGCCTATTTTAAATAAATCACCTATCTCCGAAAGGTAATTGAATCTAATTTAAAATGGAATTAGTTTCAAATTAATATTTTAAGATATTACTAAAATAGTGGGCAGAGGTTAAAAACTTAAGATTTCAAAAAATAGCATAACACTTTCAAATCTTAATTAATTTAGGTGAATGACAAGTTTAGGGAAAGTTAAGTAAGTTTACTTCTATGTAAAATAAGCTTCATAAGTAATATATTCATAATTTTTGAATTACACATAAAATATTATTCAAAGGTTATAACTATACTGACCATATAGTATACCATACCTAACTTATGCTATATTTTTATAATTTATAATGGTCTAACTTGCATTATTTAGTCTCTAAGCATCAAAGATAGAGTGGTTCATAATAATTATAAGATACATACATGACTTGGGTGATTATGAAATGAGAAATTAGATGTTATATGTTATAAAATGTGTTATAATGAACTTATTGCATTACTCATGAAATTGAATATGTTATATAATCATGCATATAAACCTAATATGGTATGATAATTGAAATGAATATTAGTTTATGGCCAATTATGAGTTTGAATTAATTTGAGTTATTGTCAATTATGACAAATGAGAGAAAGAGGCAAGTTTAACATTGGATGATTAATTCTCAATACAAGTTAAGTGGGATATAAAGTTGGACCAACAGAAATAAGAATGAAAATAAGTGGGTAGGGTATAAAGTTAGCCTGGGAATCAAAAGATAGATGAATATATTTTATCTATTACTTATTATTTCAAATGAGATATGACCTTAAATATAATCATTCATAAGTATTCTTATATGACATATCGGGAATGAAATGGTCATATCTTAATCTTAATGTTGTTAGCTCTTAATTACTAGTATACTTAAATATGATATGAATCGTTAAAAGAGAATACTCCGATGAGTAAATTATTATGAATTATCATGATTCTTATAAATTATTTACTCATTAAACTCTAAACTCATTTCTCTATGATTTATTTTACATATTCCTAGGTTCAGCCTCCATATCCACCTTCTCAAAAGTAAATTCTATAAAAGCTCACTAATGGTAGTATGGTAGCATGGGATTTTATACATAATATATTTTAGGCCTTATTTTATCATAGGTTTGGATAGAAAGGATATTTAAACTAATTCCTCATGAGTTAGTTAGACAAGGTTATCCTCAATTTGTGAAGACTATAAATAAATCTAACTTTCTTAACTTTTGTAGAACCCTTAATGATTTCCAATGAATATTCTCTTTCTAAATTGCCATCTTATCTTATATATGCATTATACTTATTAATCAAGAACAAGCTAGATAACTAGGAATAGGGATGTGGAAACTAGAAAGTGAGTTCTATGCTGGTCATAGTTAGGCTAAGGTCGTGACAACACCAAAGGTGGTGCATTTTTTTTAGAAAAAAAAATTACTATACTTAGGTGCATTAAAGAAAATCAAAAATAAAAAATGATGTTTTAAATTGAGAAATATTATTGTAATAAGTAATGATGTGGAGTAAGGAGTATTATTTTAATAAGACTTAAAAACACATGTTTAAAAGTTATGTCATCCACGTTTAAAAGAGAATACAATTAATGATATCACATGGAAGGAATATTTGCAATAAAAAAGGAATATTTTCTTGGATATTAGAAAATTAAGTAAGATATTAAGTAGATTTAATGGGAAATGGGGAAAATGCATTATTTTAATAAGGAAGAAATCATATGGAGAAATATTAGCATGTGAGCATTAATGTAGGAACATTACACTTAGACATTATGGATTTTATGTGAAGCTATTATAGGGTGTTAGAAGATCTTGAACCATTTTGTCCTTTTTAGAGAAGCCAAAACTGTGGTCATTATCTTGTGAGAGAAAGATGATAATTTGTTGAAATATAATAAAAGCCCTTAAGTTTCACTATTAATAAAGATAAGGTTTTCCACTTATTCTCACACCATTTTAGAAAGTGATACATAGTTTGTGAAAGAAAGAAGAGTGAGAAAGTTCTTTGCTTTTCTTTATGCATTTTTCATATTCCTTCATACTTCTTGAAGAGAGTTTTTAAGAGTTTTAAGTAAATAATTAGAGTTTCACTTGAGTTTCTTAATGAAAAGCTCCTGATCTTTGAAGAAGAAGGTAACAAGATCATCTTTTTAGTGGTTTCATTTCCTTTTATGACTCTTTTACAAAGTTTTTTTATTAAATTCATAATTTTTTCAGATGGTAGAATTGAATCCATAGGATTGTAGAAAAAAATTAAGCATATACATTAATGATGATTAGAAATCTACCTATTTTCTCTCAGATTTTCTATGAGAAAATCTTTTATATATGACATATATATATGTGTATATGTGTGTGTGTTTTTGTTTGATGGTATGTTAAAGGCATAATTTTTATGGTGGATTTTGTTTTTTGCTAAATTTGGAAAGATATTTTCTTTAAGAAAAATTTAAGATATCATTTTAAACTTAAGAAGTTTAGATATTTAAAAAAAGATTATTTTAGATCATTCTTTTTATAAAAATTTTAATGGTTTTTCTTAAGGAGAAACAAAACACATTTCTAAAAAGAGGTTCTCTTAAAAGATGATGTATTAACTAATCCTATGCTAGGAGGATCTACAAAGATATAATCTTGAAAACTCTTCTTAAAGGAAACAAAAAGATATCTAAAAAAATGTTTTAGAAAGATTTAAGGTTAGAAACATCTTTTATTTTTGAAACATTATCATTATAGAATTCTTGATTTGAAAAGGTGGAACAGTTTTCTTTAAAAAAAAGGACACAAATTTAGTTTTAAAAAGGCTTTGCAAAAAAAAAAAATTGATTTTGAGAAGATGAGTTTTTTTTAAAAAAAAGATTTCTTAAAAAAATGTGTTTTGAAAAGGTTTTAGTTTCAAAAATATTTTTTTTGAAAAAGAAATTTTCAAAAATGATTTGCAAAGAAGGTAAAAATAAGATTTTTTAAAGTTATTTGAAAAAAAAAAGATCATTCTATTGTTAGATTTTGCATTGTTATCCTTTAAAACATAGTTTTATATAAAGATGGAATTAAAATTTTTGTTGGAAACCTTACATAATGCCCATGAGTTCCACTATGTAACTGTGAGAATGATTTTGATTTTTTTTAGGTGTACATGTTTTTAATCCTTAATAGGGACATTAAATGATGGTTACATCAAGGTTTTTTATTGCAAAAATAATTATTAGAACCATGTTTGAAGGTATTAAGTTTCATGCTTAATTCTTAAGAAAAATTATAATTTTATAAGAAAAACTTGTTGTACTTGTTTCTAAATTATTTTAAAAATATTAGCATAATTTATATCAAATATTTTGAAGCAAAAACAACTTAAAAATGAGTTTTATAGCGCATGGAATTGTGATAGAAAATAGTACTAAAAAATTATGTTTTTAAAGTGAAAAATTACATTGTGCAAAGTGTTTTGGATGTTTTTGTGAAATGTTTTGAGTAAGAAAATGATTGAAATATGACATTTATTATCTCTTTTTTTAAGCTAAAATTTTATAGAAAATTTTTGAGAAGTTTGGTTTAAAAATTAGAATTTCAAATGCTAAGAGTGTCACTTTCAATGTGTTTTGATAGTTTGATATTTAAGTGACTTGTGTAACTTGCTTTAAACTTGAAAAATGTTGGAAAATGAGCTTTAATACTTTTATTCTAGACCTATAAATTTTTAAAAAATTTCAATGAAGTTTGATATTTAAAATGGAATTTTCAAGTATAAGTTGCTTGGTAAAAACCTAGTAAAGGTTTATGCTTGAATGTATGTGTGTTTGATGATGATGATGATTACATGAAGAAATTGCATAGTTTTTATAATTTCATATGGTGTATGTTTTTTCTTGAATTAGTAAAGAAAAATAATTTTCTTACTTGTTAGAATAACATATAAGGCATAAACTTGAATATATTTAAGTTTGGAAACAATGGAACTTAGAAAATTCTAGTTTGTTTTTCATAGTTTTGCTCAGTAAAAATTGTTTGTTATGTTTTTTTAAAGAAAAATGTTTCTTTGATATAGTATAAGATTGTATAGAAATATTAGTTTAAAGTTATGTTTGAATGTGAAAAGAATAAATGTGAAAGATAAAAGTAGTGTTGCATGGATTCATGCTAAAAACCATGAGCATGAGAATGATTTTAGTGCATGAATTGAGTTATGAATGATACATGCACTAACATAATATGATATGACATGAAAAAGTTAATGAACTCTTATATATGAATATGAATGATTTGAGCACTAGGATATATAGTCTAGCATTTGAATGTGAAAAATTGAATGCTTAATATGGTCACTTGGAATAAGATAAGAATACTATTTTATTAGATTATAATATAGCAAATATGATATTATTTATGTGATGTTTATGGCATAGGAGGTATTTTGACCCTACCCTAATATTGTTGTGAAATTATGAAAAAGCATCTAAAGACTATGTGAGTCTATGTTCACTAATGGAAATGTTGAAAGATCGCAAGTCTATATTCATTAAAATGAAAAAGTGTCAAAACTAGAGAGGCTATTTTCATTATAATAACTCATATGAAAAATGTTGTATACCATAAAGGCTATCTTTACTATACCTAAAGATAAGTTAACATAAGGTTAACTTTAGAGTAACAAGGTGGTAACCTTCCTTAAGTTTTGCCATATCTATTGTGTGAACATATACACAATATTATGATTGTAATTATGCTCAAAATCATCTTTTATTTATAACCTTATAAATGTAGTATACAAAATGTTAGTTGTGTAAGATGTTTGAAAAAAGGATTTTTATTAAAAAACTTATTTAAATATATGTTTTGCATATATATGATTTTCTAGCTAAAACCTATTACAAAATTAGTGTGATAACCATTCATTGAGTAATTAAATTACTCACTATACTTATGGATATTATTTTTAGATACTATATCTCCTAATAGTCCCCATGAAAGTTATTGATATCTGGTGGCACATATATGAAACTGCTTATGGATTGTTTAGATTGGGATTTTACTTCAACATAAGCCATAGTTTTAGATTATTACTAATACTTAAGGATCACCTTATCTTTAACTTTGAGGAATTTTTCATGAAAAATGATGTTTTTATTCTTTGATGTCATTCAGATAGATTTGTTAATCTCATTACAAAGTCTTCTTTTTTGAAAAATGTCCTCAATATTGCTATTTGTTTTTGAAAGGGTTTTGTTTATAAACTATTAAAAGCATTTTCTATTCAAACAAAGTTTTTTTATTCTTATTTGTTATGATTTCATAATAATTGTTTTCTAAGTATAAGTCTTATATACAAATACAAAAAAAAAATTTAGTGAGTTTCCAAACTTAAGGTTTTACGTCTCACATGTTTTTCAACAAATATTGAAATTTTAAAATGGTTTGCTTTAGAAAAGCTTGTAAAGATATCTGATTGATATCTTTATACCTGTTATGATGGTTCAAAAAATAAGTCATGACAAAAGTGGTAACAAAGCATGGTTTGGGTAAATTATGGTAATTGGCTGGTACAAATCGTGAGATTAGAAAGCTTAGTTTGAAAAGATGAGAAATTCTAACCATAAGTAGTCAAGATAAATTAGTACATTGCTAACCATCAATAAGCATCTCAATGGAACCATTTGCAGTACTAGACATCTTTTATTTTGTAATCTAATTTGATTTTTTAATTTAAGTTATTTATAAGAACATGGCTAAAAAAAGGCAAACTAAAGCATGACTTGTATTTGCCCACTCCTCTAGTAATGAGAATAAGAATGAACAAAAATAACTTAAACCCCCAACTTAGGCTATTGTTTTGTAACAAGCCCTAGAAAGAGTACTTACTCAAGAAAATTGAAACTAAGATAAACATGAAAATAAACAACCTTTGCTTTTGGTACCCCATCAATTAACCTTGATCAATTCCTTGATCAAGTGAAAAAAGATCTATAGGATCCTAAGGTGTAGCAAAGTTATGATAGTAGAGTTAGTTAACCATTAGTTGGAAGATATAGCACATCAATGATATAGCTAAAATATAGAGTCAAAGGTTAAAGGTGATAACATAATCACTTTAAAACAATTCTAAGAGGAGCTTATAGATTAATTCTTGCCACCTAATCTCATATATGCAAAGGCTCAAGAATTTGAACTATTGATTCAAGAATCAATGATAATACTTGAGTATAATACCCAATTCACATGACTCTCATGGTATGCTGGATATTTGGTGATAATTGAGAAGGTAAGGTTGAATTGATTCCTACATGGACTTTGTGACTACTACTATAATTAGATTAATGTCACTAATGTACACTACCTACAAGTAAGCATTAAACCTAACAATGAAAGTAGAATTACATTCTAAGGTAACGTGTAAAAGAAAAGTGAGTTCTTGGAAAACCCGAATGTCATAGGTGAACATTCCAGTAGAAGGAAAATTCAAAAGCAAGAGAATTACCATGGCACCTCTAGATTTGAATTTATCATGAAAGGCCCTAGTCAAATTCATTCAATACCAAATAGACCACCCTACTATGAATAATGTAAATTTAGCTATTATGGACCATATGGGCTAGGAGCAAATTATAAATATGGACAACAAGGCTATAAGGCTTGAAATTGTACAATAATTCAACATAAAAGCAATACTACAACACGTAGCATGCAAATTCCCTAAAATGCTACTTTTAGTCACTAGAGTTACCTAGTCAAGGAATAGGAAGAGATGGTAATAGTTAGACTACAAGCTAGAAGGTTCAAGATTAAAATGTTATTGTAATAAGTACTTTAGAGAAATTTTCTATTTTGGTGAAGTAACCCGATAGGAAATAAAGAACAATGGGCTAGAATAATAGGTAATATAGAAAAATCAATTAATGTGTGAGCATGCAATGTAAGTCTTAGAAAGATGAATGTATTATGAGCATCGTGGAAAAAAAAATAAGTGAATGAGTAATAGTTTCTTGGAATATGAACTAGCTTATTGTATGTTTGCCTAAGGATATATGATAGAAATAATTTTATTAGATTCCTTAATTTGGAAATCCTATGTACTATTTGATAAGACTGCTAAGGCTTTTTTTGCAAGTTATTGATAATTCCATTTGAATATATCTTGTTTAGTGAAAATTCAAGGATGAATTTTCCTTGAAGGGTAGAATTTTTAATACCTAGGAAAAACACAATAAATTAAAAGCATTAAAAGTTAAATAGAAAGTAGTTATTAGTAGGTAATTGGTGGAAATACCCATTAATATTTAAGGATAGAAAATTCATTAGAATTTATTTTGGGAAAGTAGATTACTTTTAGAAGTATTTAAGATACATGATTGATAAAATTTTGAAGTAACTTAAGGACTTTACTTAGAAGCATCCTACAAAGCCTAAGGTATACAATTTTGACAACACCAAAGGTAGTGCATTTTTTTTTGGAAAATTAAAAAAAATACTTTACTTTAAGGCATTAGAGAAATTTCTTAGAAATTTTCCAAATAATGATTTTATTAGAAAAATAAAAAATAGTGATTTGGATTGGAAAATATTATTTTAATAAGGCTTATAAACACTTGTTTAAACACCATGTCTTCCATGTGTAAATGAGCATGCAATTAATGTTATCCCATGGAAGGAATATTTGCTTTGATGAAGGAATATTTCCTTGGATATTAAAAGATTATCTAAGATATTAAATGGATTTTATGGAATGGAATGCATTATTTTAATAAGGAATTAAGCATGTGGGGGAAACATTACCATGTAAGCGTTAATGAAGGATTATTACACTTAGATATTATGAATTTATTTGAAGATATTGTAAGATATTAGAAAATTTTTGAAGGATTTTGTCCTCTTTAGAGAACCTAAAACTGTGGCCATCATCTAGTGAGAGAAAGATGATGATTTGTTAAAATGTCATAAAAACCCTAAGCTTCACTATAAATAGAGGTAAAGTTTTGCAATTCTTCTTATATCATTTTAAAGAATGATACAAGGATTAGTGAAAGAGAGAGAGAGAGAGAGAGAAGAGTGAGGAAGTTCTTTCCTTTCTTTATACATTCTTCATATTTCTTTATACTTATCTAGGAGTTCCTAAGAGTTTTTAATGAGTACTTAGAGTTTTAATTGAGTTTTTTTTTGGAAAAAAGCTTTTGATCTTTGAAAAGGAAAGTAAAAAGATCATCTTTTTAGTGGTTTCATTTCCTTTAATAATTTTTTTATAAAATTCTTTACTAACTTCATAATGTTTTTGGATGGTGGAACTTGAATTCATAAGATTGTAGAAAAAAAAACATGTCAAAGGTGAGTGGAAATCTACCTATTTTCTCTTAGGTTTTCTTTGAAAAAGTATTTTATATATAAGATATAAATGTGTTTTTGCTTGATGGTATGTTGAAGTGATGATTTTCATGATGGATCTTGTTTTCCTAAATTTGGAAAGATATTTTCTTTAAGAAAAACATAATATATCATTTTGAACTTAAAAAGTTTGGAAAAAATAGATTGTTTTAGATCATTCTTTTTACAAAAGTCTTATGATTTTTCTTAAGGAGAAACTTCTAAAATGGGTTTTCTTAAAAGATGATGCTTGATCAATTCCATGCTTGGAGGATTTATAAAGATATAATCTAGAAAACTCTTTTTAAAATAAGGAAACAAAAAGATATTGAAAAAATAAAATAAAATGTTTTAGAAAGATTTAATATTAGAAGCATCTTTTGTTTTGAAAAGTTAACAGTATAGCATTCCTGGCTTGAAAAATGGAAATTTTTTCTTAGAAAAAATGGAGACAAATTGAGTTCTAATAAGGCATTGTAAAGAGAGGAAATTTTTTTTTATTATACTATATTTGCATAAGGTTGAATCCTCAAAAAATTGTTTAAAAAGTATTTTGGGAAGATTGTGATTTTCTATGGAAATATTCTTGATGGAAAAGTTTGGCTTTCAAAATCATCCTATGTTTTTAAAAGTTTTTTATTTCGAAAGATGAGTTTTTGAAAAAGACTTCTTAAAAAGAATGTGTTTTGAAAAGATTTTTGATAAAGTTTTCAAAAGACTTTATTAAAGAAGAAATTTTAAGAAAGGTTTTGTAAAGAAAGTAGAAAAGAGGATTTTTGAAAATAATACAAAAAAATTATCATTTTATTTTTAGATTTTGGATAGTTATCTTTAAAAAGATAGTTTTATACAAAGAACAAAGTAAAATTTGTATTGGAAACATTACATAGTGTTTACAAATTCCACTATATAACTTTGAGAGAAGTTTTGATTTTTACAAATGTACATATTTTTAAACATTCTCAAAGATATTAAATGATGGTCATATCAAGTCTTTTTAGTCAAAAATAATTTTGAAAACTATGTTTAAAGCTCTTAAGTTTCATGTTCAATTCTTAAGAAAAATTATAAATTTGTGGGAAAAATTTATTGCACTTATTTTTAAACTCTTTTAAAAATTTTAGTATACATTTACATAAAAAAAATTTAAACAAAAAGAAGTTAAAAAAATAAGTTTTATAGCCTATGGCATTATGTTGGAAAATAACCTAAAAAAACTATTTTCAAAGTGAAAAATTGTCTCCTACAAAATGGTTTATTAGCAAAGTGTTTTAAATATTATTGTGAAATATTTTAAGTAAGAAATTGGTGAAAATATGATATTTAGTTTCTTTTTTCAAGTCTGGAAATTTTAGAAAAGTGGAATTTTAAAAGTGGAATTTTAAAGCTAAGTGTGTCATTTTCAAAATGTTTGGATAGTTTGATGTATAAGCGACCAACATAACTTGTTTTAAATAAGGAAAGTGTTGAAAAATGAGTTTTAATACTCCTACTTTAGATATGAAAGTTTACCAAAAAATTTAAATGAAGTTTAATATTTAAAATGAGATTAGTCAAATAGAGGTTACTTGTTAAAACCTAATGAAGGTTAATGCTTGAATACATGTGTGTTTGATGATGATATATAATGAAATTATGTAGTTTTTATATTGTTGTATGGTATATGTTTTTTCTTGAATTAGTAAGGAAAAATAGTTTTCTTACTTGTTAGAATAATACATAAAGCATAAGCTTCAATATGCTTAGGTTTGGAAATGATGGAATTTAAAAAACCTATGTTTGCTCTTCTTGGTTTTGTTAGGTAAAAGTCATGTGTTATGGTTAGTTTTTTTTAGAGAAAAAATATTTCTTTGATATAGTATATGGTTGTGTAGAAATATTAATTTAAAACTATACTTGAATGTGAAAAGAATAAATATAAAAGATAGAAGTAGTGTTACATAGTTTCATGCTAAAAACCATGAGCATGAGAATGCTTTTAGTGCATGAATTGAGTTATGAATGGTATGTGCATTGATATGATATGAAATAGTTAATGATTCTTATATATGAATATGAATGATCTAAGCACTAGGATATATAATCTAGCATATGAATCTAAAAGCTTGAATGCTTAATGTGATCACTTGAAATGTGATAAGAATACTATTTTGCTATATTGTAATATTATGAATATGATATTATTTATATGATGTTTATAGTATGGAA
This sequence comes from Sindora glabra, assembly GCA_020226215.1. Lineage (NCBI taxonomy): Eukaryota > Viridiplantae > Streptophyta > Magnoliopsida > Fabales > Fabaceae > Sindora > Sindora glabra. Next base: position 52,199,910 of record CM035226.1, read on the forward strand.
GGTATTTTGACCTTATCCTAATATTGTTATGAAATTATGAAAAAGCATCTAATGATAATTGAGCTTGTCTATACTAATAAAAGCATCAGAAAATCACTAGTTTGTATTCACTAAAATGTAAAAGCATCTAAAGATTATGTGAGTCTGTCTTTACTAATGTAATTATCAAAAGATCATAAGTTTATGTTTGCTAAAATGAAAAAGTATCAAAAGCCTAGAAGGCTATCTTCACTATAATAACTTGTATGAAAAGTGTCGAAAACTATAGAGGATGTATTCATTATACTTAAAGATAAGTTAAGATAAGGTTAACTTCAGAGTAACAATATGGTAACCTTACATATGTTTTACCATTTTCATTGTGTGAATATATACACAATATTATTCTTGTGAATGTGCTTAAAAATATCTTTTGTTTACAATCTTGTAAATGGGGCATACAAAAATGTTAGATGTGTGAGATGTTTGGAAAAGGATTTTTAGTAAGAAAAGTTATTTAGATATATGTTCTATATATATATTTATATGATTTTCTAGTTAAAACCCATTAAAATATTGTTCTGATAGTCATTCAGTGAGTAATTAAATTACTTACTTAGTTACTTTACTTGTGGATGCTGTATTTAGATACTTATAGATATTATTTTTAGATACTACACCTCCTAATGATGCCCACATAAGTTGTTAATATTTGCTAACACATATATGAATTTGCTTATAGATGGTTTAGGTTGGAATTTTACTTCAACACAAGCAATAATTTCAAATGGTTCCTACTACCTAAGGATCATCCTATCTTTAACTTCAAGGAATTTTTCAAGAAAAGTGATGTTTTTAATCTTTAATGTCATTCAAATAGATTTATTAATCCAATTATAAAGTTTTTTTTCTATCGAAAAAGGTCCTTAAGGTTGCTATTTATTTTTTAGGAGGATTAATCTATAAACTACTAAAATTGTTTTTTTGTTAAAAGAATAGTTTTTTGAATCTTATTTATTATGATTTTTTATGACTATTTTCTAAGTATAAGTTACATATACAAATAGTTGGGAAATTTTTTTAACGAATTTCCAAACTTGAGGTTTTTGCATCTTCCATATTTATCAAAAAAATAATAATAAAGTTTAAAAATCTTTTGGTTGAGAAAGGCATGTAAAGATATTTTGTTGATGTCTTTATGTGAGTCATGAAGGTTCAAAAAATAGGTCATGATAGATACCCAAAAAGTGCTCATAATCTAAAAAATAATAAACCATTCATATGAACTCAATGGAGTAAAAGACTTAAAAAATAATACAAACATAAACAATTAGCAAATAAGATTTTTACCTTCTTCTATATCTCTAATTTAAAGTCATAATAGGATTCACAATTCATTATCATAATCATAGCTAAAAAAATAATGAATAAAGGTAACAAAAGCAATTTAAATCCTTTAATAACTCCTAGTTAATCTTTTCTCTTCACAAACCTAACTTTGTTCCTCCAAGGCTAACCTTATCCTTTCACAAATGATTTCCTATATCTAATACTAATCAGAATCATATAATCATATCCGTCCTAACTTATTGTATTAGGCATGCCTAATGGCATTCGTCTCATTATATCACAATTTATAATTTATTCCATCAACACATTTTTAATATAACCACAATGATAACATTAATAACATTTCCATATCTTTCATGCATGGCCATACTATCCATTCAATGTCAATCAATAAATTTACACCAATAGTACTATAATATATCATAATTCAACAACAACAATACTATACCTTTACTATATAGCCCTAAGGGATTAACAAACAATGTATTTTGCTAGAAATATAACTCAAACCACAAAATATATCATTCAACATCATTGTAGGTTAAACAACTAAAGATAATGAAAATTATGATTTTCTATGCTTAATTATATCAAGATTTTATAGCAATATAAGTAGGATTACATATATGTTTTAACATATGATATATACATATATGTATGTACACACACACACACACACACACACACATAATAAAAGAAAATATGAAAGTCAAATGAAATCTTAAGTTAAGGTTAGATATGTACTCACTTCGAGATGACTATTCCCTTTAAGAATTCCCAAGCTTCTATAATCTACTCTTTTTCTTTCTTCTTACTGATTAGTTATGAAGGTAAACTATAAGCATACATTTATTAACTATTTCCTTCTAGGAATTCTTGTTTTAAGCTCTATTTATACTATTTTATCAATTTAGAGCATCCATTTCTTATATTTCTAACTCTTTTCCATGAAAACTAAAATAGGACTATAGGTAAAAGTTTTCTTGATCCAAACTTAATCATACAAAAGTATTACAATTTTATGATGTCATAGGACTCCTCTCCTCGCATGGAGGTCACCAAAAGCTCAATAGTGCTAGAAACTGGGAAACACCAATAAAGTACACTAGCCAAACTGCTCCTTCCTAGTTGCTTCTAACCATAATTTCACAACCCATCCGTGTTCCTAATAGTGATAGTCAGTTGGAAGAGGAGCACCAGAGACCTCTAGTAAGGTATCAATAGGAAATAATAGCAAAAGTGACAAAGAAAAGGAAAAAGAGCACAAATAGAAACAAAGACAAAGAGAAACAAAAAGCTATTTAAAAGAAAAATAAGTGAGGATTTTAATTAAATGTTCCTCATATATCATAAGCTCACTTTCCTAGCAAATCTCAACCAATCATTTGTTTGACTTTTAAAGAGAAAATCAAAAGAAATATTTGGTGTGTTAAGATGTAGGATATTTATAAAATAAAGTCAATCTTAGCCAATTCTTGTTCATACTTATTCGATTTGATTAAATTGAAACCAACCAAAATTAATTTTCATCATTCATATTTTCTTAATATTTTCCATAATAATAAATTTGAAAGTTCAAAAGTGAACATCCTAAAGTTTCATAGGTTTTAGGAAAATCATTTATTAAAGCATATATAAATATTTTTTATAAGCCAATGTTCTCATATTTATCCAATATTTACTATTTTTATGAGGAATATACCTTAGAAATCATTTAAAGTAATCTTGAAATAAAACCTTAACCAAGTGAATAAAAATTTGATATTACTTAGAAAAATATTAAATTCCTAAATTTTGTTGTAAAGTAAAATAGAGAATGTTTAAACAATAAAATATACAAATAATTAATGTATTGGCTTAAAATTTATTTAATTAAGAATAAATTTATAATAATACAATTATTTAAAATAAATATCTTAAAACTTAGAAATAAAGAATTTAAATAAATATTGAATCAAGTATTACAAGTTCTTCCCCTTAAGAGAATTTATCATTGGATTCCAAAGGTATGGTATTAGAAAGAAGTCTAAAAGGAAAAAATATACAAGATACGACCCTACCATTTATAGTTAAGCAAAGAATATTTCTAATAAACTAACTTTACTAGACCAACTACTCACCAATAAAGTTCCTACCCTATAATCATCCTTCTTCAATTTGTCTTATCCATCCTAATTACTTAAACTTAATACTAACGTGATTTTACTTAAATCTTTCCCACCTAAGCTAAATGCTTAAACTCATTACCATATAATTGTAACTCTCATCATTTCTAGTTTTCTACTTTCTTACTTTGTCACAACCTCATGGTCATAACATGCACAACCTATTTCGGGTATACATCTCAATCATGAACAACCTTTAAGGCTTGAACATAAATAAGTCATCACAGACGCATTATATATTTACATCCATGTCAAACAATGACATCCAATAACAAGTAAAGTTCTAATATCATTTCTAACCACACATTTAGCTATAGTAATCATTTGTGTAGCTGCCTTTTTATTACAGGATCAAACCTATACTTTTCTCAACCATTCATCATGAAATTGTCATTCAACTTTTAGATCAATCTTATATCCTTCTTAACTGTTACTAGGAATTTCTCTTCCAGCAATCACATCATCCTTTCATCATAGATCATGATGTCCTATGTCATTACTTTAACACAGTTCACAATTTCCAATGCCTTATAAAGCTCAATTCATAATGTAATCATTTTGCTAGAATTTCACTCTATCCATATAGTCTAGATTCAATACAAACCCATATGGACAATTATTCAACAATCATAGGCAATCACAGTCAACAATGCATTCATAATATGATTTATCATAATTCTATCACAATTAATCAATTAGTAACTAATGCAACACTGCACTTTCACTGTACACTTTAATCGAATAATGTCATTTCTATATGCCATGAGCCTAAATTTACACTTGCATATAACTATATTTACATAGAAATATAGAATTGGTACTAACAATAAGGAAAACACAATTCATAATATTTAAAATATCTTTTAATAAGATACTAAAAAGTGGTAAGATATATATTCACCTAATAACTGATCCACCTTTGAGGTTCTGAAGTATCCATAGTAATCTTTTCACTTTTTCCTCCTATTATTACAATTCACAAGAACAACCTATAAATATCTAAAATTATTTCTTTTCTTCTCAAATTACTATGTTAGGATCTTATCTTAGTATCTTAACTCTTGGAATATATCATAACATGGAGATCCTTAAATCAAACTATCTGGATAAAATATTAAAACTAGACATTCTAAAACTCATTTCATACCACTTGACCTTCCCAAATTATTTAACTTTCCTTATTTAATCGTTACTATATCAAGCAACCAAATAGTATTATAAACAAGAGATTCTCATATCAAATTGGAATCTTAGAAAGTACTAAAATCTAATATTTTCATATATTAACTAATAATCACCATAAAATAAATATATTTCAAGCATTGTCATCAATATTATTTTAATATTTCAAAGTCCTTTAATTTGAGAAATAAATTTAAAACTAATATTATCCAAATAAATAACTTATCCAAAATCCTCGATATTATACAATTTTATATTTAATCTAAGGATATTACATACTTAAAGTTATCCTTTCTTGATATGCTTAGTATTTCCTAAACTAAAATTTATCTACTATTTATCTCAAACTAGGTACTTATCTTATTATAGGTTTCTATTCCATTATGTACAATTATCATTCATTCTTAAGAACCACTTATGTCATCAATAGAAAAGTAAGTTTATATAAGTAAATAGACAATAAAAATAAAAAGTGACACATACTCGTATAATAAATTAGATGACTCATTCTTACAAAACACACATACCTATGTTAATCTCTATTCCTTACATAATCAACTATTTTAATGTTCTCGTTCATCATTACCAGCAAATAAACATACTCACATACTAATATATCATAAGAATAATCCATCAAGCATTATAGAAATAAGCCAAATTAATTTAAAATAATAGAATTAAGCTTATTGAGCTTTCTTCAAAGATCCAAACAAAAAGATAAGAGTAGGCAAGCAATGTTACTATATAATTCCATTCATGAAATAATATTTAGAACGTCATTTTTGTGACTAAAAATAACATATCACCCATTTACCCATATTTAGTTCATCATTTTTCACTATCCATTCCTTATCACTATTCAATCTTAATCAAAATTTTATTATGAAACTTATAAATAATAATATAAATATATATATATTAATGTTGAGGTCATACATATATACAATACCTTAAAACACTACTAAATAAACAAATAGGGCAAGATTGGGATGCATTTGAGAATATATTCAATTATAGGGGCATAAAAGTGAAATCTAACCTTCATAATCAAGTATATAGTTAATTATAAGCAACTTAAGAGCGACTTTGAATGCTGTACTCAAGTATATACTCAATTACAGACATTAAGAGAGCATTTTTCTAGGTTACTAAAGTATGGATATCTAGAAAGAAACTTTGGAAGTTATATTCACTTATATACTCAAGCATCAACCCAAAGTTTGCAGAAAAAACTACAAATTCACTATTTATTCAACCAAAACTCATTAATATAAACACGCATTCAATCAATAACCTAAATTTCATTCCAAAACAAACATTGAAACTCATTCATGAACTATATTCAATAATATTACATACCATATCATAACTTTATAGCATTTACACCTTAAATATCTAACACAATCAATATTTCAAATCCATAAATATAGTAATCACACAAAGTTAAATAACCAAAATTTCAATATCAATATTCAACCTTGAATTAACATTAAGTTATGTTATAAACTTAATTTAAATTAGTCTACAATCAAATGATCAAACCTTTACAAATTTTTTGCAATCAACTTAAAATCATACAAACTTAACTAATTTGGTAAATTACTTACTTTCTTAAAGATAGAAGAGATAAATTAAAGTGAGTCTGAAATGTAGTTTACCTTTAGTCAAGGATTCCACTATTGATCTCTTTACTTATACATTTCCTATTGCTTAAACCAAATCTCATTTCCAAAAATATATTCCTAACATTCAATATTTATTAGCTATTTTCATCTAGGAATTCTTCTTTTAGGCCTTATTTATACTATTTTATCAATTAAGAGTATTAATTTCTTATATTTTTAACTCTTTTCCAAGAAAACCAAAATATGATTGTGAGCAACGGTTTTCTTGACCCAAAATATATTACTATAGTTTTATGATCTTATAGGACTTATCTCTTGCTATAGAGGTCGTAAGAAGCTTAATAGTGCCAAAAACTACTCTATCCTAGTTACTTCTAATTATGATTTTATAGCCTATCCACATTGTCAATGGCGACACTGACTAGAGAAGGAGCATTGAAGACTAGCAATGGTGTAGTAATAGGAAATAATAGTGGAAGTGATAAAGAAACAGAAAGGAAGTCTAAGATAAAAATAAAAACAAAGAGAGACTTGGGAGAAAGAAACAAATAGCTAGTAAAAAATGATGAAGTAAGGGTTTTAATTAAGTGCTCCTCACATATTATAAGCTCACTCTCCCAATAAGTCTCAACCACCCATTTCTTTGAGTTTTAAAAAGAAAATCAAAGGAAAGATTTTGTACGTTAAGGTGTAAGATATATATAAAATAAAGTTAATCTTAGTCAATCCTTGTTCATACATATTCTATCCTATTAAATTAAAATCAACCAAAACTAGTTTTTATCATTCCTATTCTCCTAATATTTTTATAATAAATGATTAAATTTAAAAAGTGAATGTCTTAAAGTTTAATCTATAGGTTTTAGGAAATATTTATTAAAGCATACACAAATATTTTTATAAACCAATATTCTCATATTTATTGAATATTTAGTGTTTTTATGAGGAATACACATTAAAAATCATTTAAAGTAATCTTGAAACTAAATCTTAACTAAATGAATAAAAATTTTATATTACTAAAAAATATTGAATTATTGAATTTTTTCATAATGTAAAATAAAGAACATTCAAATAGTAAAATATACAAATAATTAATCTATGGGCTTAAAATTTGTTTAATCAAGAATAAATTTATAATAATATAGTTGTTTAAAATAAATATCTCAAAACTTAAAAATAAAGAATTTAAATAGTATGAAATTAAATATTAAATTACGTATTACAAAATCAAACTCATATTTATATTCACTATTATAGATTTGTCTTACAACATCACCACGTTAACGTCAAATTAGAGTGAAAATTGATATATAAAATGACATGGTGGCATTTGTATAATTATGAGTAACTTCTAACGTTAGCTCTAATAAAAAATTAACTTAATAAGTTAGCATGGTGGCATTTTTTTAAATAAAAGAAACTTAGTGTGTTAATTAAAATAAAAAACCAATGTCAAAAGTCAAATATTGATCAGTTAAGTAGTCAGTTTCCTATGACCATTGTCTAAAAGGCATTTGAATCGACTTACTGAGAAATATAAAATGTTTATATAATGATTTTTCTTTAATAATCGATATTTGTTACTTTTCACACTATCTATAAGTTTTTCTTTCACTCTATTTTTAATTTAGATGATATAAAAGGATAACATACCATCCTTAATACACATTTAGAAATGTTTTAAATCTTATGATCATGAGTTTTCCATTAACCTATGATTATTTTCTACTGGGATGGATGCTTATGATTAAAAGATATCTGTGATCTGATTGAAAACTCATGATTATAAGATTCAAATTATTTCTAATTAGGTAGCATCAATCATGTGTATTATCCTCATATTCCATTGAATATTGTAAGGAATGTATGACTAATGTCTATAAAATTTAGCGAACTATTTCAACATGACAAAAATATACTAGATCTCTTTAATAAATAAGAATTTCAACAATGATTTTAATCTTTTCAAAATGAGAAATATATGGCTATAATGTAAACTATATTGATGATGTACTCTAGTTTTTATGTAAGTTGTTATTTTATAAGAAACTTATAGTGTATAATAATTTGAAATTTTCATCAAATGATAATTATAGCATTAGTGTGCAATGCTTATTTGTTAATGTTGATAATTTTGTTAGGAAAATTATTTGTAATTTGTATCAATTGTTATAAAAATGTTAAGATGTAAAAAGTTGATAATGTTGCTTGAGAAAATTAATATTCATTGTTAGAAAAATGATAAGATGTAGAAGTTGTATTAAATAAATAAAAAAAGTAAAAACCATATTAGTTATTTATTAAAAAATAGTTGTGGTTTGGAAAAATTGAAGGAAAGACGAAGAGTTGGATTAGAAAATTTATGATGATGTTACTAACTTGATTTTTTAGCCTAATTGACGTATAAAGTCTAACACCAATCATTTAACTTGTAACAAATGGTAAACATTTATTAAGGATGATAGTAAGGATGTATCAAAGATGACATTTATAAGGTATCAAGAAACTACCAAAATTTATGACATCAGTTAAACTAAAACACTAATGCCAAAGATTAGAATGTTAGTTTTGGTTTAATGAATGATTTTAATATCCCAAAATTAAGTTTCATGGATTTCTATATTTATGAATATTTATTTAATTAATTAATAATTGAATTTGAATTTCTTTTCTTTTAAAGACTTTGGAATATTGAAATAATGTTAATGATGAAATTTGAAGTATGTTTATTTTATTATAATTATTATTTCAGGAATTGATTAAAATGATTTTTGTAAGGAATTTTTTACAAGTTAAAAGGATTTTATTAATATTAAGTACAAGAATTTATAGAATAATTTATTTATTTATTTTGTATGAGCTTATTGATTCGAGATTAAATTAAAGTAATTGTACAATAAATTTTCATAAGTTTGGAATAATTTTAGTATTTATGAATGTAAGAACTTGTGAAATAAATCATTTGTATTTCGATAAATTATTTTAAGAGAATTTTTCTCATTTGGAAAAATAGTAATTATGAGCATGGGAAATTATAAAATTCATTAATTGTATTTGGCAAATTACATATATACGTAACTTTGGCATAGGTAAGATAAAATTTTAAAATAGAAATCAGTAGTCTCTCTATTTGAGATAATAATATTAATGATTAATAGTTTTACTGATTTTATTAATCTCTTCCTTTTTTAAGTGTGAAGTCGGCCCATGCATGGCACTATCTTTTTATTTTTACTGATTTACACTTTCTTACACAGCATAATTTTTTTTCTCTAACTCCCCTTTTACTTAATTATTTTTTTCGGACAGCTTCTCCTATTTTCCATGTTGCCAGCTATCCTTCTCCCATATCTTTTTGTGCTTTCTTTTATCTTTCACCATTCACTGTACTTTTTTTTTTTAAAAAAAAAGGAAAATTTCAGTAGCTTCTAAAATAACCTACCATCATACTACTACATTTTGCCTCTTTCTCTTAGGTTTTCGTGTTACACTGCCTCATTATTTCTTTTTTATTTTGTTTCGGGTAACTTCACTCTATACACACTACTTCCTCATCCTCTGTTCTCTCTCCATGACTGGTACCTCATCTCTTTCCCTCTCTTCCGGTGCCTTCTCATACGATTATGTTTGCTCTTCTCTCTTTTTGCCCTTAGCTTTCTCTTTTTTCCCTTATCTTTTTTTGCATTCCCTCTCTGTTTGAAAGTTGCTGCTCATCTAGCCAAACACTATTCATATGTGATGTTGGTATCATCAACACAGCGACTGGTCTCTACCATTCCATTATTAGCTTCCTCTCCATCTACTGGTGAGCTAAGGCCACATGAGGAGCGGCTGTGTGCTAGGATCTCACATTGCAATTTAAGTTGACAGCAAATTACATGATTCATTCTGGAAAATATGAAAAAGATTATTCATGGATACTTCAAAACTACTAAGGTTGGATTTACGTTATCAGGTGAGTATATATCTCACCACTATTCTTATTTTAAATTTAGATATTATGAACTAGGATTGGTTTTCTTTTGAGATCAGATATGACTAGTAATGAATGGTTACTCATGATATAAGTATAAATGTTTATTTGTGTGAATATGATGGTTTATGATTGGAAAGTATGATTATGGTAGTCATGATTATTGATAGAGCTTGAATAAAGGTTAATGGATTAAAGTGTGCAGTGAAAGCATGATTATAGTTCAGTATTTATGACACTTATATGTTATGATGTTAATAGTATGTTGTGCTAGACTTGATATTATTCAGTGGTAGATTAATGATCTTGCATTAAAAGTCTTGTGGATCATTATGATACGAGGTTGAGCTCTCTTGTGGATATTAGATATTGATTAATTGATTGTAATGGATCATGTTATGATTGTATTATATGCTTTGTTTACCTATAGTTATCCATGTGAGCTTGTATTAAAACTAGTGATGTGACTAGAGTAAAGCTCTAGCAAATTTACTATGTCATGAATTGAGTTTTATAAGGTGTTAAGAAATTATGAATGGTATTGAATAATGTAGAAGTCAGATGAAGAATTCCCGGTAAATCACTATGAAGAATATAAAATTGATATGAAAGTCGAATGGAAAATTCCTGGCTAATAACTGAGAGGAATATGAGATTAATTCGAGAGCCGAATGAGAAATTCATGGCGAACAGTTGAGAAAAGTATAAAATCGAACTTAATACCATAAAATAACTATATATATGTTTACTATATATGAATATATGATGTCATGTGACTGTTTGTGACTGACGTGTACTAATGATGTAATTGTGACAATCTATTTTTATTTAAATCTTAACAGCTATTTATGTGTGATGCTTACCCGGAATAGGTAGTATGTGATTTTGAATTCTGATAGGAGGTTAGAACTCTTATGATTGTGCTACGAGAAATAAGATTTAAGTTATGTGCAGGTGAATTTTCATTTTAGGATATGATTTCATATATTCTAGGAATAAAAAAATGGTTTGCTATTACTTTTAATATATATATATATTAATCACCCACAAGATAGTAGTAGTTATATATTCACTGGGTTCATGGAACTTATTCTATCCTAATTTACTATTTTAGGTTAGCATCCATGGAGGTTTAAAGACCACCTGAATCAAAAGATTTGACTGTTAGAATTAGGATTAGCATCCTAGATATAGAATTATTAGACTATTTAATGTGTTGAATAGATTGTATGTGCATAAGCCTGAAATTGTATTATATTGTGTGTATGATGATTTTATCATATTCGGATAACACAGGTGTTATATTATAGGATGTGTAAGCCTCGGGAAATGTTCAAAAACAAGGAGAGACTTTATCCATTTTTCATAAAAATCTTAAAATAAATTTTAAAATCCTCCTAGAATTTGAAAACTTCTATTAGGTAAAAAGATGTTAAGATTGTTAAGGCTTATGAAAATCAATAATGGGATCCACACTAGTCACAATCAAAAGTGGATCGTGACAATGATGTATATTATTTTTCATTTTATTTATAAATTTTTCTGCTCCATGATGTATATTGTGTTTCATTCTATTGATAATTTTTTTTAACTTCATCTTTTGTTTAGGTGGCATAAGATGATAATTCATTTATTCTTGCTAAACATTTAAAAAAGTTTTAAATCTTATGATGATGAGCATCCCATTAAACCATAATTATTTTCTACCTTCAAATAAATGGTAATAAGTAAAAGATATCTCTGGTTTGATGTGATTGCCATAATTATAAGGTTCAAAGTATTTTTAAATGTATAGTATCGATGAGTATATTATCCTTATATTTCATTTGGTACTGTAAGGAATGGATGAATAATGTTAGTAAAATCTTGTAGAGCACTTCAATATGAGGAAAATAGATTAGATTTCTTTAAAACATAAGAATTTAGAAAAAGTTTTTATGTAGCGATTGTGTAGCAAATTGTATTAATTTTAATTATGGTTACAAATGTAATTTTATTATAAATTGTATCAATGATTTAGTGCAATTTTTATAAAGGTCATTGTTAAAATAAAGTTATATTATAGAGGTTGTATTAATAAAAGGGTAAACAACTTCAATTATTTATTAGAAATCAATGGTTTAGAAAAATTAGATATGGTGTTGGATGAGAAAATTTAGAAGCAGAAATTATATTAGTTTTTTAACTTATTGACATTTAAATGTATATCAATGCCTAGCTAACGTATAATAAATATTTAACAATGATGACATTTACATGGTGCAAAAATTGTATTAAGTGATAAATAAAAAATTTAGTATAAGTTATCATGTTGATTTTTTTGTCATAACTGATGTCTAAAAGCATACCAACAACCTTTTAACATGTAATAAATACTATGCACTTATCAATAATGTATGTCAAAAAATTGCATATGAAATAAAACATACATGATAAGTTAATTTTGGTTAATGACTCACATCTAAAGCAATGCATGTTACCTATAAATTTTATTCTCACTCTTCATTTGAAACATCCATGCCTTACAATGGGAAAAGTAATAAGAACTTTTAGTAAGAAGAAGTAGCATAATCATTTTTGTATTAGAAGACTTGAGTTCATTACAAAAATAGTTATGCTACTTCTTTTCACTATAATTTTTCATCAATTTACAATTAACCACACCCTTCTAACCTATCTCTATTATTCATTTTAAATTATAGCATTTGGGCTCCATCTCTAGAATAACATTTAGAAATATCAATAAAACACAAAGATAAGAAAACTAATGAGAAATTGTAGTAAGAAGAAGTATAATGATCATTTTCGCACTAAAAGGCTTGAGTTCATTTCAGAAATGATTATTTTGCTTCTTTTCACTATAATTTATCATTAGTTTTTATCTATATCCTCCAACTTAGAAGCTTTGAAGCAATATATAGGAATTATGAGAAAAGGATACCCATTTTCCCCTTTACTTAAAGTTTGTTGTTTAAATAAATTATAGTTTTTTTTTCTTATATATGTGGATGTACTAATATAGGGATAAATAAAATAATTGAACATTGTTTTCATAATAAATTGTTAATTTCTCATTTGTTTCATTTAGTACATTTAATCTATTGCTATTTATATTTATTTAATTGTTTAAGAAAAATATCATGATAAAAAAATAATTTTAATGCTATTGTCTTCATTTTAAGTAAGTTGAATTACAAATAAAACTTATTAGTTCATAAAATAGTAGTAGTATTTTTGCAAGATTTATACTAAAATCATAAAATTGTTGTTTAAAAAATTAAGGAAAAAGTTAGCTAAATAAAAGATTTTGGCTTGATAATGAAAAAAAAAATGCTAAAGCATCGATTTTTATTTAAAAATCAACCTATAAAATTATAATAGAACAACATAGTTTATTCTCGTAACTAGTGTTGAAACTTAAATATAAGGTGGAAGTTGAAAATAAAAAAAGGGTGAAATTATGGCATCATTTATAAATTTAATTGTAAAATTCTTTCAATCCTAAAATGATTATCTTTATACCTAGGTATGCTCACTTTTTAATCTTAGGATGATTTTCCTCATTTTGTATTTATATTCATTAATTGTTTTGCAATGCTGAAGATTTGTTAGTTCATCATTAAATCTATGAAACTATGCATTTACATAAAAAAAAATATACAATATAAAAGTAAGGATTTTTTTTTTAATTTTTGTGTTTGTTCCTTCATCATTGTTTTTATTTTCATAATTAATTATATTTTATTACCTTTTATTTTGATACAACTTTTACAGGTCTGTATTGATAAGAAACTTAATTTTATTCATCTTTTTTATAATTGATGGTATTATCTACTATTTTTCTATATTATTTATTATTTATTTATATAAAATATGTAATATTATAAATCAAATTTTAATAAATATTCATTGCATTTATAAATATTGAATTGATTAATTTTTTAAGGAATGTCAACCTAATATATTGATTAATAAGTATTGAAATTATTGAAATTAAAATTTTGCAGTATTATTAGAGACGCTAAGGGTTAGAAGAGATCAAGTAAAGAAGAATTGCAAAAAAGGGTTAAGGTTAAAAGGGACTAGATATGGATGAATTGCAAGAAGGGGTTAGGCAAGGAGGAACTACAAAATAGGGCCGGTGTTAAAGGGTAAGTATAACATACCACATCGGTTATACCATGTTAGTTATTTAGAAAAAAAATCATAGTTAAATATATATATATGTCTTTAACATTAATTATTTGTCAAAAATTTATGTGTAATGTTGTTATTAAAAGAACTTTATTAAGTTGTATTTCCAATGAAGAAACAATGATGGTTCTCATTTATTTAAAAATCAATGTTATTGTAATTTTTTCACATCAATTATGAAATTTATATGCAATAGTTTGACATATAATGATACTTATAAATATGTTGATTTATAACCAATGTCAAATATATTAAACAACTTATGTTAAAAATTAATTCTATAATAGTAATTAAATTAAATGTCAAATTAAAAATTAAAAAATATAATTAAATTATAATATAAATGTAATTTATGATAAAATTTGAAATATTACATATTTATATCAAGTTAAATAATATACATACTACTTCAACTTAATATTTGGGGGAATCACCCATGCAAAATTAAGAATAAATAAAGTATTTTTTTAATGTAAATCACACAAGAATCTTAATTCTTTGATCTATAGTCGTACCTTTTCCATTTTCATTTGTGATTTTTTTTATAACTTCTAATTTTTTGAAATGCTCCTATTTTAAATTATTGTTTCCTATTATTCTTTTAAAACTAATAGCTTAACTCATAATTCTTTTGGAGTTAAGGGAAATGAGATGAAACTACTTATGAAATAAAATAAAATCAAATGATAACATCTATAGTTAATACACTTATTGTCACCAATGCTCGTTGACTTGAGTGACTGTAGTTTGATCTTTTTAAGTAATGTCTTGAGTTTAAATTTGTAAATTGAGGAAAGAGGTGTTGGGAGACCTTTTCCTTTTATTAGGGGTCCAACTCAACTCAATTCTAAATTAGTCAAAATCTAATATAATTGTTAGATACTAAGAGTCCTCAAATAAAAAATAAAATACACCTATTGCTTGATAACTACTTTAATAATAGTTGCTTTTACTTTTTTCTTACATAATTGTTTCACTAACCACTTGTTTAGTTGTAAGAAAAATCAGGAATGATGAAATGGGAGAAAAGAAAATGATGGATAAATTAAAAAAATTTGTTGTTTAGATATAAGAGATAAGAAGAAAGAGAAAAATGGGTATAAAATTAGGAAGAAACTATGGTATATCATTAACATAACAGTATATCAGTACACCACTAAATCCTAATGTATATTAAATTTACTTTTTTTGAAAATAAAATCTAATACGCTATATATTAATAACCTATTCAAATTTGATAGTACATCAAATTTCACATAAATTATTATTTATTGTTAGGGTAATTACTTTGAAAAAAAAAAGGCAGTGATGTTGATTCTAATTTTTTACATATCTTACATTCATGATTTTATTGGCATTTATGTGAATCTTTTTAAGCATTACATCTGATAATTTGTATTTACATGTTGAATAATCTTTTGATCCTTTAAAACATAAATTATGAAAGTTTAATATATTAATTTAAACTAATTTTTTTGTCCACAAACATTTAATTTGTACAATTTTAATATTTTTATTGGATTTTTATTAATTTCTATTGACTTTGTACATTAAGTTACAAGTTTTATAATTGTGTCTGATTAAAACATTTATAAATAACATTAAAATATGGTTACAATTTTTTAATGTTATTTTATTATTAATTTATTTTTATGCATTATGATATTATTAAATTTAAAATTTTAATTATTATTATTGAAATTAAATTTGTAATGATATTATTATCATTTTAATTTATTAATTTTTCTTCTTATCCAATTGTCTATTCAACCAAATAAAAAAGTTATTTCTCTCTTATTTTCATTTTTCTTAATTTTTTTCAATCAAACACATAAAAATATTTTTTTCATTTTTTTACTTTTTGTCCTTATTTCCATTGAAACCTTATAACTTATTTAAATGAGAAGAAATTAAGGGGAAAAAATATTTTTTTAATTTAAATTAAAAATAAAATAAATATTTTAAAAAATTTTAATTATATAAAAAATAATAATCATAAATTTAAAATCTAATATTTTTTCTCTTTATTTAAATAAAAAAATTTCAAAAATTCTATTCTTCTCTACCTTCCTTGCCTTCTATCAAATAGAGCCTCAGTTATCCAAAGATGTACAGCCATGGAATGTGATTCTAGCTAATTCCCCCCCAAGCCATTTGGGCGAAGCCTAATGCGACACCTCTAATAGCTAGCTAACTGCTAGCGGGCCAGCTATATGTTGACTACTAGTACGATCTACAGTGCAGAGGACAAGTGTAGTTAAACTCTCGGCCGGAGAGTTAGCATAGTAGATCATCAACGTCGCAATTCACCCATAATTCAATGTCCTTTCCCATTCAGTGTTGGTGTACTATGTGTCCCTTCACTGCTTAAAATGGATAGTAGGCCCAAAATCTTGACCTTGAGGCAACAAATTTGTGGCTCAAGATAGTTGGACGGGGAAACCTTTTGTCTGGATCCCCCTTGCCCAGAGAAATAAAGTGGAGACTTTTATGGTAGCTATAATGCTAACTTATAACGACAAAAATAAGAGAAGGTTTCGGAAAAACAAATGTTTTAACTTTGTTTAAGAATTGAATGATATGAACAAAAGATAATGTCGAAAACGAAATAAAAGTATTTTTATATGGCGTGGAAACCTTACCACGATGTTATATGGCTCTTCTAGCTCCATCTCTTTTCCTTTAGTTTACTCTTACACTGTTACACAAAAACATATGCTAGTAGTTTGAAAAACCTTAAGAAACGTGAATTCTTCCATGCTTTTAAGTGAAAGTTTCAGGTATAAATATATGTAATTATTAATAAATATAATAATGACATATAACAAAATTGTAACCTATTTTATAATATTTTTTATTTCTAAAAATATGAATAATTAAATTATTATAAGTAATAGAGGGTAAGAACCTTAATGCTTTGTTTAGCTGGAGGTGAAAATGACAGGGGGAGGAAATGGAGGTAGAAGTAATTTCATTTAAGTTGTTTGAAATGGGTGACAATGAGAAGGGGTGGAAATAGGGATGAAATTAATTTTTGTTGTTTGGAATGTGTGAAATTTGAGAGGGAAGAAAATGAGATTAAGTCAAATTACCATAATAACCTTATTTAATAAAAATATAATTAATTGATGATAATAATTTATTTTGAAAGAATTGACTATATATAATTTATTTTATATTTGATGATATTAATCAATAATTAATTTTATATAATTTATTTTTATTTCGATGATAAATGAAATAAATTTTTTTAATATAAAAAATTTAATAAAAATATATAGTTATAAAAAAATTATTAATTTTTTTAATCTTGTTAATTTGATTATCTGATTAATTAAAAAATAATTTAATTTATTAATTTTCAAATAAGGTATTTTTTTGTTAAGTAATGATTTTTTATTAATTTTTAATTTAAGAATTTGATTGATTCAGAATAATTAGGTTGATTATTTTTAATTAAGGAATAAAAAAAAGAAAGAAAAAATTTAAAAAAATTTTCAAAAAGAAAAAAGGAACTACCAAGGACAATTCGCGTAACTCAACAAAAATAGGCAGTAGGTGTGCTAAAACCCCCCAAATCGGAGGGGTAAAAATCTCTGTAGGCCCCATCGTACATCCCCCCCATTTGCACTCCTAGAAGAAGACAAATCAGTCAAACAGATGAAATCATGATTTCACCCCCATTTCATCCCCCTCTTCTCCCACCCACCCCCACTTCCCCTGGTTCCAAACATACCATAAGCCATTGTTTAGAACGGGTGTGTTTGTGGAAGGGGTGGAAAGGAGGGGATGGAATGCAGGGTGCAAATGGAATTTGTGGTTGTTTGGAGAAAAGGGGAATTTTAGAAGGGGTGCAAATGAGAGGGGGATGTACCAATAGGACCTACATAAAAAATGAACCCTCGAAATGGGGGGTGCAAGGTTGGTGCAAGCCTTGCTACCTAAATTGCCCTTTTCGGCAGGCAGTTTCTTTTTTTTTTTTAATTTTTTTTAAATTGTTATCTTTCTTTTTTTTATTCTTAAATTAAAAATAATCAATCCAATTACAAATAAATGCCTTACTTAAAAAATAATAAATCAAATTATTTTTTAATTAATCAGACAATTAAATTAATAACATTAAAAAAGTTAATAATTTTTTTTGTAATTATGTATTTTTATTAAATTTTTTATATAAAAAATTATTTCATTTGTCATCAAAATAAAAATAAATTATATAAAATTAATTACTAACTAATATCATCAAATATAAAATAAATTATATATAATCAATTCTTTCAAAATAAATTATTATCATTAATTATTTATATTTTTACTAAATAAGATTATTATGGTAATTTGACTCAATCTCATTTCGTCTCTCCCTCAAATTTCACTCATTCCAAACAACAAAAATTAATTTCACCCTTATTTTCACCCCCCTCTCATTTTCACTTATTCCAAACAACTTAGGTGAATTTACACCCTCCTCCATTTCCACCCCTCTCACTTTCACTTCCAGACAAACAAAGTATAAGTGTCAAATTCTAAATCTAGAAGAAAATTTAAAACCTCTAGAAAATATAGAATATCATGTGAGTTAAAGGGCTATGATTCACAGTCTTCTATTTATTTGGGCTGGTTTTCTTCTTTTCTAAAGAATTTGAAGTTACAAATGCACTCAAAAATTAAATCCAAGGCAAGGAAGTGAATTTGATTATCAACACCGTTAATATATATATATATTTGGCGATGACATTTTTGCGCATTTGCTCAAGACAACCGGTCTTCATGTTTTCGTGATTTCACTTACTCTCATCCTTAAAGTAGTTGTTGTAATGTTAGATAATTATAGTGAAATTCAAAATGAGCAATGTTATACACACCAGAGATGAAATTTGAAATTATGTTTTAAATAAAAATTAAAAATTATCATTAAATATAAAATAGTAATGTAAATTTATAAAATTTAAATTAATAAATGTAAAAAATTTATCATTTATTTTTGGGATTTATTTTTCATACTATTTTTCATTTGAAATTAAATTTAAAATTTTTTATATTAATTAAATTAAATTGTATAAATTTATCTCATTATTTAATATTTAATAATAATTTATAATTAAAATTTAATTTCAAAGTCTGTTTTTCATACATATATCGTTATTGCTTTAAGCGTAACATCTACTGTACCATCTCCAGAACCTTTTCGATTTCTCTTTCATCTTCCACATTCTTATCATTTCGTGAGGCCAAAGAAGCATCGTGACTCGCTCAAGTCATTGACACCGTAAGATGGATAAACGTGCCAAAATTCACGGCAACCCAACAAGTAAACATTTGATTTGATTAGGAGCAGCCACTAAAACTTTTGAGTTGTCCTCTTTGCCCTCTCTTTGGAATATTCTGGATTCCCCAAATTCTCTCTTGGTTTTTCTTCGCCACTTTCCTCTCTTACCCCTATCTTCAGCCAGCCATTACTGGCACTACTCAGTATCGAGTCAACCTGAAGCCACTGTTGAAGGAATCTTAATTGACATTAGATTTAACTACATTTTTATCCCTTAATATTAAAATTGAGTGAATTCTCTTAAATTAAAAAATTTATATTGATCTTTCTAATATAAAAAAAAATGCTTGAATTTAGTTCTCACTGTTAAATTTGTAACGGAAGAACTGACGTACCTTACGGAATGCCAATATAGCAAATGTTGTGAACGAAATTGTAGGGCTCACCCACTTTTATTTAATATAAAAATGAAAACCTTTTGATTCCTTAAATGAAAACATTAGCTTTTAATAAATGTAAATTGGATAAATTATTATAACTTCCCTTGTGATATGGTCTAATTACATTTTGTTCCCTTTATTTGGAAAATGACACTATCTTCCATTAATTTATGCAAAAAACTACACTCTGCCACTGATGGATAACACACGTTGGCATATCTAACGGAACTTTGACAAAAAGTTGAAAAAAGAGGGCACCTACGAGCTATATTGCTGGCCAAAATTTTTGACTAAATTACCCTTAGTAATTTAAAAAAGGGAGGGTTTTGAATGCGTTTTACAAATAACTTTTTGATAAATTTTTAACTAACTTGAATACTTTTAATTATTTGATTAAGTCAATTAACTGAATTGAGTATTTGATAAATAGTTATTTTAGTTGACTAATTTATTTTCAAACATCTATTTTAAAAAAATTAAAAATAGTAATTTTTTTAAATAATTGATTTGCATTTATTATAGAAAAAGAAATTCTTCTCATAATCATAAATTTTTTGCATTTTTATTTTTGATAAATAAAAATAATAAATTATATTTATCTATTTTTTAAAGAAAATTCTAACACATATAATAAATTATAATTTTTAATTTTTTAAAATATAAAATTAAATAAATATAATAAATTATATTAAAATATATACATAATAATAAAAAATTACTTGAATATAATTATTTCATTTCTATCAAATCGTATAAAAAAGAAGAAAATATATATTTCATTTCATAGTAAATAATAAAAAATATATTGAGAAAATTATTAATCTTTTATCAAATAATATTTTTTGAATTGAAAAACAATTCATATTAAGAAAAAAATAACTATATTACTTATGGAACATATGCTTTTATATTTAAAATGTGTAATTCATTAGTATTTTTGATAATAAATATATGGATTTTATATTTAATATTAAAAATAGTTACAAAATAAATTTTAATAGTTATCGCATCTATCAAAATATTATAAATATTTCTTATCTAGAAAATTATAATTGTTCATTTTTTAAGGAAAATTAAATAAGTATAATAAATTATAATAATATGATTTTAAAAATTAATATAATAAATAATATATTATAATTATAATATAAAATATTATTAAATTAAAAAAATACTCAAATTAATTATAATATATATTCATATCTTCATATATCATTTTATATATAAATAATTAATTTATATGACAATTATTTGACAAGTTAATTTGTCATTATATAAATAGCTAATACTACTAGCTTGTCAAATTAACTAATATTATTAGTTATTAACTAACAATTAATTTAATTAATTAATCGATAATCTAATTAATAAATTGCCAAATAGGGCCTTTATATTGATGGATTAAACAACAGAAAGCAACACTATTTCCAATTATAACATAGGGATGAAGGGTGAAAGTAAAAACACAAGGCAACATTGGAAGGTAAGGTGTCATTTTGTCCTTATGTTTTTTTTTCTTTTATACATTTGATTTACTCCTCCATTTAGTATTAATAATTTTAAATTCAAAAATTTACCATATTAATTTGTTTCTTTTCATATGATTTTTGTGGGTTTTTTAGTTTACTATTATAATTTGTATTTGTAATTTTTTTTAAAGTTTTACTTACTAAAGAGCAAATTTTCAACCTAGGTTTTTATGAAGTGTTGCGACCAACTAGTTGGTTGCTATTTTTTTTTTTTTTTTGCTATGGTTTAACATGACTGAAAGTGGGGGAGATTTTATTCTAAGATGCTGAGCTATAAAATGTTATTGTGGAAAAAAGGCTTTTGTAAAGATATCTGAAACTATAAACAATTCTAGAAAATTGTTCTTCATTTGCTCATAAGGAAGTGACAAATTTTTTAAATAATGCAAGCCTTTAGGTAATGGATATATAGGGAAGGCTGTGGAAAGAATCATGATGTCACTTCTCAATCTTATTTGATTCAAGAATTAAAGAAAGGCATTGAAAACACAAAAAGTGAGAATGCTACCTTGAGTGAAAAAATATTGAAGTTGGAAAGTAGTATTGATGCCCCTAAAATTTCTCACTATTTCTTCACTAATTATGTTCATTATATTTATTATAATGCTCTTTTTATTGTTATTATTGAAGAAAAATTTGTAATAAATAAAGCAATGGCTATTCTTAATGAAATGTTACTTAAAGATTAAAATGGTTTGTGACTTCGCATATATTTTAGTTAATGGTTATGGTTTGCTTTAATTAAGGTTATGGCAAATTTCTATTTATAATGTAATATTGGCTATAACCTAATTAAATAAAGTGACAGATGTTTGAGAAAGAATATTGAACATGGTCCCTATATGGTCCACTTGTATTCGACATGGTCCCCACATGGACAACATTTATGTGGTATTCACAAAAAGAATTTCCACTATATACCACCACTAATTGTTTTTCCTTATATAGTAAACATAAAGATCATTCTTAAAAAAATACAAAATATAATTCTACCTTTACATGTGCATGTAGACATCGTATTCCCAACAAAAAGACCACCTATATACAATTTAAAAAGATAGTTATTATTATGCTCTTAAAAAGTTACTTATTCATCATCTTTCCAATCATTGAGTTACCCAAGATTGACATGTAAGGTCATACTTGCTTCTGTATCAACCTTCCCACCAATTGCATGGATTGTTACTTGATTGCTAGCATGGAAGTCTGGACCAATAAGGGCATTATATGTAATCTTTACATGTGCTTTCCCTTCAATTGAAGGCTCAACTAAATCCTATGACTATCTATTTTTAATGGTAACTTGCCTGGAAGAAGATTGACTAATAGTTTTAGTTTGTAAACCTTCAATAGCTGCATTTGATTGTGCACTAAAGTTTTGTTTGTTTTCAACAATAGCATTAACTAATGTAGAAAATGCTTGACTTTTAGTTGCATTGCTTTTGCCATTTCTCCTCTACATCATAGTTTAAGACTAGAATTCTATAAAACCATTGAACTTAACCGTAAATTATGATAATAACATCTGTAAACATAAACCATAAACTTAAACTACCTTCTAACCTGTAGCTTTCTTTGCTATAGCCTTATCATGTTCATTGTCTTCTATTCCTAAGCTAGGATTTTGGACAACAAATTACATGCAATTAATTTTTTACAAATTACTAGTATATTTATCTTTTATAATTTAAAATAAAAAATATGAAATTCATAATTACCTTGTTTTTCATTTTTACTTTACTACTCCTCCTTTACAAGTACACTTATTATAGCCAAACTCTTCGCATATATCACACCTCATTGTGTTGGACCTCTTTACTTCACCAATTTTAGTTAATAATTTTTCAAGAGCTCTTTTTATATTTCTCTTTAGCCTCCTCCTAACCCTTTGTAATTTTAGAGTTTCAATTTTAAAGCAAGCATTAATGCCCTCGTTGTGTTTAGCCATTACCTTATTCAAGTTAGGCATAGGATGAATTAGTTCATAATAAGCACATAACTATTTTTCCCTTAAGTAAAAGCGATGATAATACCTTTAGGTATCAGCCCTTTATAAGCAATAATAGCATAAACATGTTTACATGACAAGCCTAAAAGGTTCCAATAATTGCAACCACATGTTCTTACCCTAAAATTAACCACAAAAGTGGTGAACCCATCCTTAACTTGATATCCATCATTCTCAACATTAGCAACATCACAAAGCCTTCTTTCTTACATAGTTTTATCTACATCTTTTCTAATCTTAAGTGATATTGATTGTTCTTATGTATAAGATTTCTCATATTTTTCATGTAACTTACTTATCAACCTATACTTTATGGACTCAACCATTGATATAATTGTTTTTGTTTCATATCATCTCCTAACCAATTGTTGAATGATTCTTTTACATTGTTTGTAACATGATTAGACTTACATTTAAGGTGAATGGTATGTCTTACCTAAGATAATAACTATTTAGTGAAAAGCCATTCAATTACTTTTGTCTTTATAACTTTGATTCTATCTATTACCTTTTGAAATAGATAATGGTTAGAAAAATAAATAATAATATGCCTTCATAACAGACTAAAATATTGGCCTTAGCACCATTGCTAGAAATCTTTGTTTGAAATTACTTATCAAGTGGCTATAGCAAATTCTATGCCTTGTTTAAGGCATAATTTATGCAATAGCCTGATTTAAACCCTATAAATGAATGAGTGAGTACTTTACTATCACAAAAAATAAGTAACATATCAAAACACCATACATAAAATACACAAATTGACAAACAAGAAAAGGTTGACCTTTTATTGGTTAGACATAATTTCAGGTTTTCCCATTAACAGAATTTAGTATAATACATAGTGCTTCATATGGATGATAGAGAAAAAATTTCCATGATTCTTTTGATTCAGTCTCAACCATAGTTATGGCTAGTGGGAATTCTATGGCAATAGTTGATAGCAGTATATTGCCAAAAAGACCCTTCAAGTGGCATCCATTAATGTCAAACCAAGGCCTGCACCCTTTGACAAACCTTTTTTCCATAGTATCAAAACATAGAAATGTTTTTTTTTAAATACTAGGTTAGTATACATTCGAGGTATATCTATCTTCAATTTAGCTACACTCCTAAGGTTTGTGTTTTTTAAAATTTTATATCAAATTGGTAACTTGGTGAAAGACTTTGCATGAATTTCTTTATTATCCTCACTTACCTTCTTTTTTGTCATATATGGTTGCATAGGGTGAACTTTTAACCCTTATTATTCTCTCAATTCTATCTTTATAAATGCATATGTCATGTTCAAATACTTATATATTTGTTATATAGCTTATTTGCAATCCATGTTAAGGTAGCATTAGAATTCCTTATGCTCCTTATGCAATAGTACATTGGATTATAAGTCTTAATCTTGTATATTTTCCTATTAGGAGTAAGAAAAGCATG
Source organism: Sindora glabra (assembly GCA_020226215.1). Classification (NCBI taxonomy): domain Eukaryota; kingdom Viridiplantae; phylum Streptophyta; class Magnoliopsida; order Fabales; family Fabaceae; genus Sindora; species Sindora glabra. The sequence goes on from CM035226.1 coordinate 52,225,058, forward strand.
AACATGCCAAGTACAATTTTTAGTAGCACATTGGGTTGTCACTTAAGATTTTTCATTTTTAATTTTGACTACTTGTATCATAAAGTCCCTAAGTACATCTCTAAAATATTTGACATTAACAAACAACAATCCTTGTGACAATATAACTTTCCCATATTGTTAGTGAGCAAAAAGCTTTCCTATCATGGCTCTATCGATGTAAATCTCCTTCCTTTCAAAATCATACTCATTACCATGCCTATAGTGTGCTTAATTAATCATCTTTACTCTCACCTACTACTCCCACATTCTTACTGTCTAAGTTATCTGCATCTTCACTATTCCCACTATCTCCGTCCCTCCCAAAACACTTGTTGTCAGAATCGATCACTTTATCAGATCTACTTAGCATTAGTCCATCATTATTTTCATTATCAAAATTATCACCTAATTCATCATCATTAACATTATCATTATTTCCACTTATAGTGTTAGTATTCCCTAATATTGTTTTACTTTTAACTTCAATAGTCAAAGGTTCAACAACAATAACATTAACATAAATATAAATTTAAGTTACCAAGTAACACTTCTCAAACATACATAGAATGTTAGAATCTGATTCTATTCTTCTTTTTATAAGTTAGCTAAGAACTTTGTAGTCTAGATTAATGGATAGCCCAACACTTCCATTATGGCTTGTCAGCTTATTCAACATATTGTCCACTAAGTTAAGGTAAGAATATTGCTCTAAATCCACATTTGCAATTTTCATCATATTCTTACCATCATTTCATAACAAGTCAGAATAGCCTACTATAGGCATTTTATCTAAAGACACATAATAATATGACTAGAAGTAACTCATTTATGACATTGTAAACCCTACTATCAATAAAACATACTATAAACAAGTTTTTAAATTATTTTCCCCAAAGTCATTTTTAGAATCTCCAAAACTTTGAGGAAAAAATTATTATAATTACAACATCATTTAAAACCTGCACATAATTAATAAAAACTTAAAAGGAAATCTACAAATTAAACTTTCAAAAATTCTCCTTAAAAAACATTAATAACTAGCAAAAACCTAAAAGGATTATTCAAAAATAAACTTGGCAAAATATTAGATAGTAACCATCATGAATTCCTACTATGAAAATATTAGCAAAACTGGCAAAATAGATGCCGCCATAAAAAGGAAAATCATCATAAAAAAACATAAAACCAAAATTTCCAAAAATATAGCATAAAACATGAAAGTGGAGCTACACAAAGAACATTGTTTAAGGCTATAAAACACTACTAAACAAAGCCCTAAAATTACCATAAGATCTTTCCACCCAATAAAAAATATTTTTAAGAACAAACCAATAAAAGCATCTTTGGTATAAATCATGGTAAAGTATACCCAAAATATAAAACAATACAAATAGGAGAATGAGAAAGCTTTAAAAAAAACACAAATTGAAGTCTTAAAATCAACACAAAATCCTTCTCTCCAACAAAAAATATTTTTTTTTTAAAACAAACTAATACAAGCATTTCTAGCATAAATCATTGGAAAATTTTGGAAAAATACAAAACAACACAGATAAGTGAAAAGGAAAGCTTTAAATCAAGAATATACCTTCAATTAGTACATCTTAATGCCTTTTAGAATATTCTTTATTAAACTTTGATTTTTCTTAAAATATTCGATGAATCTTTTTTGCTACCCATTAGAAGAATTAAAATTGAAGAGATTTGGAATTGAATGAAAAGTTTTTAAATTGAAGTTAAAGAGACTTCTGCTACTTTCTATGTCCTAATAAATGCAACCAAATACTTTGATAAAACCAATTAATAGTGTCTTTCTCTATCTATTATGAAGGAGGATGGTGTAATTTTTCAAACAAGGGATGAATGGAGTGTAATTAAGCCATACTTTAGGAGAGGTTGTGATAATTTACCTATGTAAATTATAACCTCACTCACAACATGACAATTTTTCCACCTAAATAAAAACCTTCTATTTGTTGAAAAAATTAAGAAATAAAATTAAATAATAAAATTATTTAAAAATGATAATTTGCAAAAATATATGATATTACTATAAAAATAAATATAATATTATAAGAGTTACTTGTGTAACATTTTCTATATTTTTTTGTATTTTATGTTCAATTTTATAAATGTCCTTTCTTTCAAACCTATTAAATGTTTTATTTTTTTTTAACTCAAATCACATTAAATACCTTCCTTATAACTTCTAAGCATAATAATTATAAATATTCCATTTCCAATCATAATGATTACTGGCCATTATTTATGTAAATACTTTTCATTTTATCCATAGTTTTCACTTTCGTTTATATAACTCCTCAAAATTAATTGAACCATTTATTTTGATAGCATAATTAATAATATTAATAGAATAATAATACTAAATATTAATAAGGCAAATGCTAACAATAGCCCTCAAGGTTGTCGTTAAACATTAAATGCTATTTTTTAACTAGTTAAATTTATAATTCAATATAATTTTATTTAATATTTTATTTAAAATTTTATTAATAGTTAGTGTCTCTTTATTCCTTTATATCTCTTTTTTTCTCTTTCATTAAACAAAAGGCACTAATTATTATTAAAATTTCAAATAAAATATTAAATAAAATTACATTAAATTCAAATTTTTGAGTAATTAAGGAATAACAATTAATGCTTAAAGACAGCTCGCGATTGTTGTTAGCATTTGCCTAATATAATATAATAATAAATAAATAATAAAATTAAAAATAATAGTGACAATAGTATTATTAAAAATATCATAATTATTCTAAGCATTAGTTCTATAAATATTCTATAATTTTAATTATTATTCCTAAAATTATTTGAGTAATTTTTTTTTCAATTATAAGTTATTTTTACTTGAATAAACAATTTAAAATTTAAATTTAATAAAAAATATTTGATTAAAAGTTGTGGATTAAATATTGTATCATGTGAACATTTAATTATATATATTTTTAATTGATTATATTGGAAAATAATTCTTTATCTTTATATAGCTTTAATGCTATGATTTAACTTTATTTTAGGACTTGATTGTATCTTCAATTTATATATTAAAATATAACTTTTAAAATTTATTAAGAGTAACTAAATATATCTCCTAGAGTTTAACTATGACTTCAATTTATAAAGTTTTAATATTGATTAGTTATACCTTTAATTAATTTATATATTTGTGATAGTTTTATTAATTGAATTTTCAAATAACTGTTTATTTATTTGTGATTTTTTTCATTTAAAGTTACTAAAAATTTTATTTATGAGAATCTTGTTAATGTTATAATAGTTGTGATATTACCCTATGTAAATTAAGTAATCTTTAGGATAAATATATCATTCTCTCATGCAGAAAAGAGTGATACCATTCAATACTTTAATTCATTCCTTTTAACGGATTGCATTTTAAGAAAGTTCATTCATCAGTTTTGTCATACATTTATTAAAATTCTATAAGTTAGTCCCACATATGTTATGTAATGAAAGTTTAACAAAAATTAAGAATTAAAATGAAATAGTTGGTTTCATTAATTTATTTAGTTTTACCTTTCAATTTTTTATTTCCTTAACGAATTGAATATTTTCATTTGGGTGCCAAAATTGCCATGTTGCAGTTGGCGAGTGGGCTCTATTTACCAAAAGCATGTTTTTTTGTTTAATTAAAAGGATTTAATTTTTTTTTTTTTGGCCTTAAAAAGGATTTCATTTTCATGTTAAAGAAAGGTGGGCGGGCCGACAATTTTGTTAACAAAATTTGCCACATTATCGTTCCATTAGTTATATTGGCTCTTTCCCCATAAATTTAACGATGAGGACCAAATCCAAGCATTTTTTTATATTAGTAAGACCAAAAAAGAATTTTCAATGAAGGGGGACTAAATTCACTCAATTTCAATATTAAAGGGACAAAAAATATATTTAAGTCTTAATTTTATAAACCTAAAAAATTTTGATAATGAATCATAGCATGAGAAGATTTGATAATGTTAACTAGTAATACAGATTCTATATATTTCATTGAGCAAAGTTTACTAAGTTGAACCAACATGTTTGATATACCCATAATTAATAGATGAATTTCACTCTTTATAATGATCAATACTAGAATCCTTCTTTCAATTGCTTGAAACCAAGCTGCTGGGTTTCACATATATTTGAACACAATGAAATTTCCAAAAAAAAAAAAAAATTGTGAAACCTTCCTAAAATAATGCACAGGGACATAGGTCAATAGTATAAGGATTACTTCTTAGAGTGTAAATCACAAATCATAAGTACAGTTAAGTGATGGTACCTTTACAGTATTTATACGAAGTGAATGATAACTTTTCAATCTTCATAAATTTACTAGGAAACATTTTTCTCACACGGGACTAGGGTTTTGGTGCAATTTTTTTTATGGCAATCCATGTTTTTTTCTACAAAAGATGCCTTTTTGCCTTTTTTTATAGAACTAAGGCTCACCATTAACTGCTTCCATTATTTTAATTTCATTTGATCACTAATACCTATCATGGTGAAAGTGAGGAGAGATAGGGCTTATCTTAGTTATCTAATATTACCTTAATATTAATAACCAAATATTATTAGATAATAACATTTCCTATAACATAATTATCTAATATTAAATAGCATAGTTATCTGATATTACTTTAATATCAAATAATATTACATAATATACTATATATTATGTAAATAATATATATTATTATTTTGATAATATATAAATGTACTAAATAATAGGCCTACTTAATATATACTATATATTATGTGAATAATATATATTATTATTTTGATAATATATATATATATATGCATTAAATAACAAGTCCAATTAATAGGATTTTAGTCCAACTAAAGGCCAACTAATTATTGCTTCCTTCCTACTCTTTTTATGCAACGTTATAGGTTTTTACTATTTTAACAATGACCTATCTGTGGACCATAGACAATAAACGACATTTAACAATACATCACTACCACTTAAGTAGTAAGAATGTTTATGATTTAATATTTATCTAATGTGTGAATAACACTTTGTAACATAATCCCTTTTATAATGATATCTAAATCAAATTAGAGGTATGGAGTATGTCATCCCTATCAATGTTTAATCCATATTTCTTGATATCTAGCAGACTAACTTAAACAAATTATCAATATCACATATTAATCCATTTAAGCATGACCATACATTTCTTAGTCCCACTTAATTAAGGGGCCTAAGGATATCACTCATTCTATAAAAGAGGAATAAAATCCCATGGACATTACTCACATCCCTTTACATGATTTGTGATACACCCAATCAATGCCTTATATTCCATCCCAATTAAAGGTGAAATAGGATGACATCAAAGTGTGTGACTCCATATGTAGGGAATAGCAGTGACTTTAAGTCAAGGGACTATGTGCACTGTGATCACATGAGAATAGCTAATTACACATGACAATTCATGTAGTATTCTCACAGTAGGTTAGTATAATACATTTATTCATTGACAAGGTACTCATGTATTAACTTAATATTACATATCCATAATTTACAATCATCAATCACTATATATGATAGTCTTGATGTATTATTGTTATTCCTTTCACAATAATACTCAATTATGGACATTTTAAGAATAGTAAAACTATTCTAGAAATAATTATTATATTAAGTTATAGATTGCATAAATATTAAAATGAAATAAAATATAATAATTGTATTGCCTAAAATAAATTATGATATATTGTGCATTATTACAATCATCTTATGATTAGCTCCTAGGACACATACACTAACATAAACTTAGATAGAAAAGGGTTAAAGTATATTCTTCCCTTTACTAAACCTTTAATTTTGGTGTTTTTTGGGAGAGAGTGTAATTTCTATTTTTTGATCGTGCAAAAGCATATATGTGGTAGTAAAAAGGCAAATACTCTTATAGTTAGAAAATTAAGTCATGGATCCTATTTATCATAGAATCTATACTCGTATAACCAAAAGTTAGGCCTAAGTATCATTTACTATGTTGTATTAAAATGCACCCAAGTCTAACTTTTGATGCATCATAATACACTACATATTCTCTAATGCCCAAAGGTAATGCCAACAGTGGTATGAATGTTACACACATTTTTAACTTGTGAAAGTTATTTTCATATGCATTAACCATTTAAATTTAACTCTTTTTTGGTTCAACCTAGTCAATAGAATTGAGACCTTAGAGAAGTCTTGGATAAATCTCCAATAGTATCCCACCAACTCGAGAAAATTATGAATCTCAATTATTAATAATAGCTTGGCTAATTCTTTACAACTTTAACCATGTAAGGGTCCACTTAAACACCTTCTTGTAATATGATAAGTCCAAGGAATTTGACACGAATTGTCTAAAATTTGTATTTAGAAAATTTTGTATACAATTAATGCATCTATAAGGTTTACAATATTGCTTAAAGATGTTAGATGTGTTCTTCCTTACCATTTGAATATATTAAGATGTCATCTATAAAAATAATCATGAATTTATCTAGATACAACTTAAACACATGATTTATTAATTCCATGAGCACCACGAAGGTATTTATTAATCTGAAAAACAAGACTATAAACTCAAAATTACCATATCAAGTTTTAATAGTAATTTTTAGGATGTTCTTCTTATAAATCTTGAACTTGTGATGGCTTATATGCATATCAACCTTTAAGAAACATTTAGCTCCTTGAGGCTAGTTGAAGAGATTACCAATGCAAGGAAAAAGTATATTTGTCCTTGATGGTGATTTTTTGGAGTTAATGATAATCGATACACAATCACATTATCTCATCATTTTTCTTTACGAATAAAATGAGAGCACCCTAATGTGAAAAGCTTGGACATTTAAACCCCTTGTCTATTAAATCTTGTAAATATTCTTTTAGCTCTTGCAATTTTGCTAAGGCCATCTGATACAGAAAGGTATAGAAATGGGTTATATGTTAAGTAGTAACTCAATTTGAAGCTTTATTTTATGATCTAGAGGTAATTTAGGTGATTCCTCCATAAACACATCAAAGAACTCTTTTATTACTAAAACATTGTTAACATTAGGAATAGGTTAATTAAAATTCTACACTAAAGCTAAGTATGTAGTGCCTCCCTTTCTAATGAGTTTTTGAGTCTTAATGCTTAAGAAATAAGGTTAATAATGTTATACAACCTAACTTCCTAAAACTTAATAAATGGAGAGCCTTCTATTAAGAAAGTAATAGATTTATTAAAATAGTTCACATATGTATGATATTTGGATAGCTAATCTATTCTTAAGATTACATCTTAATCACCTATGTTGTGTAAAACTAGATCTACTAGCATCACATGCTTATGAACCTTTAAGGGACATGTTTCTATTTTATAGGTAGTTATGAAGGATTTTCATATCAATATCATTATAATTAAAAGTGCATCTATCAATTTAATATATTTATCTATAGTAGAAAGAAATCTTTTTACCATAAATGAATACATGGCTTTTGGATCAAATAAAACTTTAGCAGAAAAGTTTTCAATAGGAATGATGCCTATCATAATTGCATTAGAGGCATAGGCCTCTTAGTGAGTGAGTGCAAAAACCTGAGCTTGACTCTTACTTACCTCTCTTCCTTAGCTTGTAGTATTAGTACCTCTTGAAAGTACTGACATGTTTCTTAAATGATGAGTGGGTGGAGGATTTGAGAAATTCTATTGAGATATGAAATAACTTACTCCCTAACATGTAATGTTTTTCAACCAATCCTTTATTTTGTAGCCTAGTCTTCCATATTTAAAATATTCTCCCTAAAATACTTATAAGGACTACTATGATGGAGATAACATTATTAGCACCAAGGTTTTCTACTACCTTGCATCAAATGTTGATCTTGTTATTAACTTAGAGGAGAAACAGAATGGGTTCCTTGTCTCCTAGAATCCTTCATGTAGAAAATTCACCATGTGTGTTATGATAGGATGTTGGTCTTGCAATGGAACCACTTCCACTATATTCAAATGTGGCTTGAGTGGGCATTCCTTTGAAAAGTTATATTTGACCTAACCCTTTGAACTGGCTTTTTTTATACTTTTCTCTTTCTTTTCTTTTATTTCAACTTATTCCTTAGTACTTGATTCACAACCTCTTGATCAGTAGTGTTTTATTTAACAGGAATTTTATTATAGTAATAATTATACAAGCCTTGCACAAATCTTTCTACTTTAGCTTTTTTAGTTAAGATCAAGTGAATTACATATCTTAATAAACGGATAAATTAGGCATCATATTCAATAATTGAAGGTCCTTTTGCTTTAGGTTCTTAAATTGTTAGACTCTTTCTTAGCTATGCTCAAAGTCATGAAGTGATCAATAAATAATTCTTAAAAAGTTACTTAAGTTAAGGACTCTAAGTATAGATTTTAGCTTATTATAATGTTTGTAAGCCAGTGATAAGCAACATTATCTAGTTAATAGATCACTAACTTAATCAATAAAAAGGTAGGACTATGCAACATATTTCCCAATCGCATAATATACTCTAATAACTAATAGGGTCCACATTGGGATATCTTATGGATTCAGCTAAAGAAACTCATGCACAACTTTAAATCTATTTTTATTTGCCCTTGTAGGAGGGGTGCACTCTTTCTCTTATTCTTTTTCTTATCCATGACTTTCATCATGATCAATTAGGTTACCCATATATTTACTTTCATCCTTTGATTAATCATGCCTAAACATTAAGTAAGAATCACATCAACTTGATGTAGAACATGCAACAAGAGAAGTGTGGTTGAAGCTGAAAATTATTGATCATTTCTTCGACTAGCCTTTTATCTATCACTACAAGCTTATAATCTTTTTAATGATTCTTCATACTCGGGGCGATTAGCTCACACAACTTCTCATATTAATCATCTCATAAATTTACAAAATTTTCCAAAAAGTCAAATAATGATTCAAGCAAATAATAGATAATTCATCATATACAGACTACACCACCAATATCCATAGGCATTATAAAGTCCATCGGCATGATCTCGGATGCATATATATTACTAGTATATTTTCTGTTTACACCTATCATGCTAGCATATAAATATAACTTAAAGGCATCATTTCACTAAAAACTTAGACTACACTTTGATACCACCTTTATCATAATCCTCACCTAGCTATGATTAATTTGAAACACATTATTTGATTTCCACTGGCCTAATCAACTTTATTTATTATAATCCTAATTAAGTGAATAAAGTACAAAAAAGGAAAGCATCATTTAAAGGGATAATAAGGTTTTACAAAATATAAAGAAGTTAAAGTTACTTATGTCCTCTTAATATAAAGATAAGCTACTCTAATTAGCCTAAAAGGGAATTTAATGTATAATTTCTCTACCCATAACCTATACATTGAATAAGGCTTAAAAAGCTACTCTATATAAAAACCTCTAGTGTTACCAAACATTCAAACCAATAAGCTTTTAACATTTCTAGCTCTAAAAAAGTAGTGGTGGTGGACGTTTGACCTGTGTATCTATAAAATAAATCATGGAAAGGTGAGTTTAGGGCTCAATGATTAAATATACTAATACAAACTAGCATAATAATGAATTAAACTTATTTATTGGATCATCCTTCTATTAAAATTAACATGTAGACATTTACATTATCAATTTAGTTCCAAGAAACCTTAAAAGGATCAATCATGTCCATTTCATCATAATTTTACCTCATAAAAATTATCAATAATAATTAGATACTAGATCCATATCACAATGCATAGTAATTAGTGATAAAATACATACATTCACCTTGTGATTTCTGAGTCATCCTTATAATTTTCATAAACTTTCCATCATTATTTTTTCAAGGACAACCTTATTCATTTCACAAACATATTAGCAAAAATTAGTCATTCGATGTTCACATTATCTTTCCCATCACAATTTTCATGCCATAAAGTACAAAGTTTTCATTTCTTACACATATCATAAACTATATTATTAATATTGATTTAACAACACCATGCCTCAATGCATGGTCACATAATACATTCCATTATATATACATCATTACAAGTTTGTTCACATCAAGTATCATGTGGTATAATACCATAATTTCTCATCTTGTAGTCACCAATACATGTATTTTATTTTATAGACATTATAAACTATCATATCTTAGTTTTTAAGAGTCATATATCCTACATTAAACCCTTAGAAATCATGATAAAATACGATAGACTAAGTATAATCAATTATATATTCAACTATGGGAGTCTTGAGAGTGATTCCAAGATCCATAGTTGACTATTAGGGTTTAAGAACAAATCTGGGGCTCAATAGTTAATTATTAAGCCCTAGAGTGCATCATGGAGGTTCATAGTTGATTATTAACCTATACAGAGCAAAACTTATGGCTAGATCACTAGGTTTTTACGTTAGTTACTACCCATCATATATCTAAGCATTGTTATGTATCTAGTATATTGAACATTAATTTTGAAATCAACATAAAATATATGTAACGATCTCATTTTTTAGCTAAAAAATAGATGTATTTTCTTTAAAAAAATATTTTAATTTTTTACATTTAACATTAGTTTTTAGTAAAAAAAATTAACATGAAATATTTATATAATAATTTTTTTAATGTCAATCCATCATATCCTTGCTAGAATATTTATATAAAAATTAAATAAATCTAGCATCCAACCAAAAACATATATTTTAAGTTAAAAACTTTAAAAGGTCATAACTTCATACTCAGTTATCCATTTAGACTAAATTTTATATTAATTTCATTTAATTCTTTGATATTTATCCATTCATAAAATCTCAAAGGTGTTTTACCCTTCTCGAAATCATAAACAATGATTATTTTATAGATTTTTTTAAATTTTCCTCCATCTTTCATCCTTGTTAGCTGATTTCAGACTTCTTTGCAACATTTTATCAAACACATAACAAGTATCTAAAACTTAGATACAATCCTAGAAGTTATATAAAGAAAATACAGATAAAAATCTTTAAGAAAACTTATTCAATAAGCATTTCTTGTTGTTATTTAATTAACTTTGATATCCACTACAACATATTATTAAACTTATAACAAGCATTTAAAATTCAAAAACAATCAAAAAAATTATATAAAGGAAATAAAATAAAATATTCTTAAAAAACTTACATAAAAATTAGAGAAATAAAAGAGACGTAGATCTAGAAAATAGAGGCAAGAAAGATAGCTCTTATGATTAGAACCTATTTCATGCTCAATTCTACTTAAAAGAGTATTAATAGTTCATTGATGTGAAATAGAAGATGAAATAAAGTTTAACAATTTTGTAGAGAGAATTAGATAAAAACAAAGATTAAGTTTAGGATTTTGGAAACAAATAAGAAGGAGAATAACAATAATAATGAGAGAAAAAAGATTTATTTTATTTTATAGCATAAAAATGTCACTGCTTACATAACATCAAATGTTGATTGTTTTACAAATCAACATATAAAATTTAGGAGGAAGAAAAGTTGACAAGTTCCTTTTTTTAAAAAAAAATTAATGCCCAAAGTGCTTTCATATTTTTCAAAATGGTATCGCTCACATAACTTTAGATATTAGTTATTTTATAAACTGATGTCTAAAGTCTTGCAGGAAAAGACAATAATTTTTTTAAGAATTGATGTCTAAAATGCCTTCTTATTTCTTTAAAGATGAGTTGTTTATTTGAACTGATGTGATAGGTTATATTTATTTACAAAAGTGCCATTGCACTATTTTATATATTGGTTTTCACTTTAATCAATGTTGATATCCTGACGTTAAAAGGCAAATCTATAGTAGTGGAGAGTCAACTATATACTTAACTATATACCTTTCCAAAATGCATTTCCTATAGCATAGTTGACTATAGTCAACTATCACCTAAGATTTTGCAATTTCTTTAAAATTTTCATCATTTATCTGAGATTTTCACCTTTCAAAAGCATTAAATACTCAACTAAACCTTATGTAATCATAAATGCAACAACATAACATCTCATTAAAGCCCATTCTCATCATTTGCTTTAATAATCATCATCAATTAACACAATATCCAATCATTAGTATATCCATATGTCCATAGGAACCTAAATTATATAATTTAAGTTTACATTCTTGGAATTTATCAAGAAGAAGTGGAGTATCTACTCACCTAATATGAAGCAGGATGCTAAAAGATTAGATTTGAGATTTTTTATTCCCAATCACATTAAAATCAAAGGATTTCTTATGTTAGGATTCCAATTTCCTTTGGAACCAAAATAATCCTTTTTCCCCCCATCAAATCCTTAGAAGAAAAAAAGATAATCTAGCAAGAATATTATTCTTATCTTGTTTGGATTAAGAAATTGAGGGAGATTGAAGTTTCTTAGCCTTGGTTTGTTGAAGAGAATATTTAAAAGAAAAGGAAGGGAATATGAGAGGATTAGAGAAAGATAGGAAAATGAAAAGGAAAAGACGAAGGTGTTATAAAAATAGAAATAGTGCCCAAAGACATTTTGAGAATTATTCCTTAAATCTCCTCCATACTTTTATACTTACTAATAATAACTCTAAGCTTTAAACATCTTTACTCTTATTTAAGTTTCCTCATTTATTCTTCATAAAATTCCCATTCTGATATCTAGTAGAATATCCAATTTTTATTTTACTCCATAATTATATACAAAATTTCTTGTTTAAGTAAAACATATTAGGTATTTCAATTATTCCTTTCACAAAATAAACTTTTAAATTATTGTATTTTGAAAAGTGTGAAACATATTTGGATTTTGTATTTCTAATTTCATTATTTAGGGTTTTGGGCGGTATAGATTTCTTGAAAAATAAGTGGTAGATTTCTTGCTTACAAAAGTAAATTAATGTGTATTTCTATACAAAAGGTTAAGATGACAAGAGTACTATGCAAACAATACATGATACCGCTAAAGTTTAATAAGATAAATCAAATAATAAATTTCTTATAAAAATGACATATTCTATTAACATTGCACCTATAATATCAATTTTGATGTGCTTATACACTTCTTTTGTCCTAACAGGATTCACAAGGATTTTTATCAATGACCATGTTATTGAAAGATAATGTAATATCGTTCTATGCATTTAGAGGTGTTATTTTTAATTTTTGTAATATGTATATATTATATGTCCTCTATTATTTGGACCCACTTGAACATATGAAATTATTATCATTGGGTGTTTATTGTAGTTATGATATTATTTTTTTATCATAGAGACATTGAAATAAGGTTTGAATACTACTTTCTTACTGCTTGTATAATAATTTGAATTGCTAAATTCTATAATCAACTTTAGATTGCTCTAGGGTGGTTGGGTATAGGAGAGTTCAAATGGATAAAAAAATTAGTAAATAACACTAGTTATTTTATAAAATCATTGTTTTATTATTTATTTAATAAAAAATGATGTATTATATGAAATTTAAAATGCAAAAAGTTAATTTTCAATGACAATTAAAGGAATGATACCTTATATAAATATATACACAATAACACAATCAACAACTAAAGTCTTATCTCATATATTCAATAATATTATGAAAAAAAAATGTCAATATTCATGTAAAAAAATTAACATTGTTGGATATATTCAATGATACTTGTATAAATGTTGGTTAATAATTGACGTGAGAATATTTTAAATAACTAATGTTGAATATATCAGACATACGACAATGTTTGTATAGACATAGGTTAATAATTGACACACAACAATGCTCATATATTCAATGTTGATATTCACATTATATATACTAAACATAAAATAACACTCGTATAAATGTTGGTTAATAATTGATGTAAAAATAGTTTAAACAACTAAGAATAAAGGCATTTTTATAGTAGTGGTACCTCACAATTTGTTGGATAAAGTAATTTTAAAATATCTTTAAATTAGTGTATGTAATAAAAAAAATATTGTTAGTGAACTAAGCTTATTAATTTCTCATATGCTAAGACACATGGCCTGGGTTATATCTTGTAATTTTATATTTTTATTATAAATAGACATTACCTTTCTCAGTTAAAGATATGCCCTTACAAATCTTTCTTCTCTTTTAACATGATATCTAAAGCCTAAATAAAACTCTAGAACCTAAATACATCTCTCAACCTTTAAACACCTTTTTTCCCTCCCACCCTTTCCTTTTTTATCCTTTTTCTTTTTCCTTTTTTTTTATGTATAACTAGGTCACGAAAAATTTGGCAGCGACTTAGAGACATGCATTTGGAAGAAAAGTAAGAGAATCCAAAATTTTGTAGTCATTGTTAGTATGTATGTGACTGCTAAGGGCACATGAATAGTACTAGCAAATTTATTTGAAGTAGTTAATGGATAACAATTGGTCTATTTTGAGAATTAGGTGGCTTGGAATGAAGTTCTGCGGCTGGCGATCTCTTTTGGACAACGCGTGAGTAACATGTGCTCACTTTCAAATGGCGCATGAGCCCTACATGTAGAAGATCTTACTAACACGTGATGGTGTGTGAATGATTTTCTAGTGACATGCCTCCACCTGCAGCCTCTTTTTTATGCATTGCACCTCTTTGTGTGATTGAATTTGTAATTTGAGTACTCTGAACATGGTTTTTTGAATTTATTTGATTTTTTTGATACTATTATCAATTTAAACTCTTATTATAATGATAGAAACAAATAAATCAGACTCTAATTTGGGTAAAAATAATATCTAGAATAATGATTTCAAATTATTTTTTTTATTTAATTTCTATTGCTATAAAAATTATTGATAAAAAATTTGATACTAATGGATGTTAATATTTTACATGAAAAAAATCTATTGAATATTTCTTTGAGGATGTTGGCAGATCTGATCACCTAACTAATGATTCACCCACTGATAATATAAAAATTCGATAGATTATGGAGGACCGGCGACTATTTATCCTAATAAGCAATACTTTGGAGAAGGATATAGAAAATAATTATGTACATTGCAAGACTATTAAAGATTTATAGACAATACTTGAATCCTTTTTTTAGGTAAAGATAATTTAAGTTGCATTTATAATTTATGTGTAGCTTTGTTTTAACAAAACATATAAGGAAAAATTATGTTTCAAATTTATACCAAGTGGAATAATATTTATGAACAATAGGAGTCTTCTTCTTATTACTAAAGAAGTTAAGGCAATGCGAACTTAGTGAGAATAGTTGGTTACTTTGTCTTTTCTCATGAATTTACCTACTGAGCTCAATCTCATTCACCAATAAATTTTATCTAGCTCTAAGCAATTAACACGACAATCTATTTCTTCTCATGTTCTTTGAGCAACTTAAAAGCTACCATCAACTTCTCAATCTACCTCTTTGGTTGACTTCTCTACTTTAATAAGTTCAACTACTCAAGGAGGTTATAATGGTAGTAGAGGAGATAAAGGAAAAGGTCATAATCAACCCAAGAATGATATTTATTTTTATTGTAAGGAATCGAGTCATATAAAGAAAACTTATCCTAAGTTAGTTAGACTACATACACCACTATCTCAGTTTGCATATATTATTTCTAGCACTTCTGTACCAAAATATGAGCACGTAACTCTGATTAAGGATAATTACAATTATTTGATTCAGCTTTAACTTTCACAAGAAATACTAATCCTGCAACGGCTACCCTCTACTTAATCTACTACTACTCTGATTCAGACAAGTAATCCTATTACATATCTTTCGCATTCCAAGTCTAGGTAGTTAATTAATTTTAAGGCCACTAATGATATATTGGGAAACATAGGTATCTTTCATTCTTTTACATCTTTATCTTCCTTTATCACTTTAGTTAATGGGTCAACTGCTTCTATTATTGGGAGTGATATAGCCAATGTTACCTTAGATATTTATTAGTTAGCCAAATTACATATACTTATAACTATGGTATTTTTTTCTTCTCCAAATACTGTATTTTTTAGAATCTTTCGATGAAGAGGATTTTTAGTAAAGGATACGAATATGATGGATTGTATGTGCTTGACATGACTTCCTTTAACATGCTCCTTTACTTATTGCTACAACTACCACTATTACTCTATACCAATTACACTGCTGGTTATGCTATCTCTCATTATCATCATTAAAGAAATTGTGTCCTTATTTAAATCCTATTTCAAATTTTAATTGTGAATCTTGTTAGTTTACTAAACAACATCATTAGTCTTATGTTTCTAAAGTTAATAAATGAATTGCATCCCTTTTTGAGTTAGTACATTATAATGTTTAGGGTCCTTGTTTAATTGGATCCAAACTTGGTTATTGTTACTTTGTTACAATTGTTGATGATTATTCAAGAACTACTTGACTTTACTTAACAAAAAATTGATTTCAGTTGTTTAATATTTTTTATGCCTTTCATGTTAAAATTATGAATCACTTTCATACTTCTATACAAAATATATGCAATAATAATGCTAAAGAATGCTTTTTTGCCCAATTCTCTTTACATTTAGTCAGGTATGGTATTATACATTAATCTTTTTGTGCGGTTACCTTATAATAAAATGGGATAGCTGAACAAAAAAATCATCATTTAATGGAGATTTCACGCCTAATTCTATTTCAAATGAAGGTTCCTAAGGTATTTTAGGCAAAAGCTATTGCTACAGCGTATTTCTTGATCAATAGAATACTTTTTTCAGTTCTTGATGGTGAGGTACCATATTTTCTTTTGTTTCATTCTCAACCATTGTTTAATCTCACTCTACACATCTTTGGTTGTACTTATTTTGTCCATGATTATCGATTGCAAGTTCCTAAATTAGATCCTTGATCTTTAAAATGCATTTTCATGGGTATTCTTGCACTAAAAAGGTTAGTACTGATATTCACCTAATTTAAGATATTATTTTGTGACATTTAATGTTACATTTTTTTAAGTTAGATCCTTTCTTTGATTCTATCATAATTACTAATCCATTAACTAAGTCTGAATCCGTCAACAATTATTTCTTTGTACATATTATTGCTTCTCAAGACTCCATTCCCTAACAACAAGTCTCCCTTTCTATTAAATTTGTTTATTCTTGCAAAAAATAAGTCCCCATAATAATAGCACCACTATCAATTGCCACACCAGTTGCTACATAACCATTAGCTTTGTCTCCTCCACCAATGGCTTTTTCTTAGAAGATCCACTTTTTTTGATTTTTTTGATCTTGATATTCCTATTGCCCATCATAAAGGCACTCGTAGTTGCACTAAAAAAGGTAACATTTTTACATCTCATCCTATCTCTAATTTTATGTCATATTTCACCTTACCTATGTTTTTCCAATCTTTTATTTCTTTCCTAGATCATATTACTATTTTTAGAACTATTTTAGAGGCTCTTTCTCATGATGAGTGGCATGTTGCTATCAATGAAGAGATGGATGCTCTTAAGAATAACAATACTTAGGAACTTGTACCTTTACTAAATGGTAAAAAGTTTATTAGGTGCAAGTAGGTATACATAATTAAAGTCAACTTAGATGGTTCTATTGCTTGATTGCAAGCTCAATTGGTGGCTAAAGGATATATACAAATTATTAGTATTGATTATTTTGAGATTTTTTTCCTATTGTTAAGATAACATCTATTCATTTATTTCTTTCTCTAGTTGCCTCTCAGCACTAGCCTTTCCACTAACTAAATGTTAAAAATACTTTTCTTCATGATGATTTAGATGAAAAAGTCTATATGGAGCAACCTCTTAATTATATTGCTTAAGGTAAGAAAGAAAAATTGTGTCAATTGAAAAAGTCTTTGTATAGTTTAAAGCAGTCTTCTCAAGCATGGTTTGGCAAATTCAGTGATGTTATAACAAAGTTTAGTATGAAGAGGAGTGATTATGATCATTTTATGTTCTATAGACATTCTAAATATGGGTGCATACTTCTTGCTATTTATATTGATGACATTATAATTACCGATAGTGACAAGGTGGAAATTTCATAATTAAAGAATTTTCTTTAGTCCAA
Source organism: Sindora glabra (assembly GCA_020226215.1). NCBI lineage: Eukaryota > Viridiplantae > Streptophyta > Magnoliopsida > Fabales > Fabaceae > Sindora > Sindora glabra. Next base: position 52,243,128 of record CM035226.1, read on the forward strand.
GTTTCAAACTAAGGACTTGAGATTACTTCAGTATTTTCTCGGTGTTAAGATTGTTTGAAGTAAGAAGAGAATTTTTATTTCATAGAGGAAATACGTTCTTGGCCTCTTGAAGAAAACTGATTTGCTTAGTTTAAAACCATATGACACACTTATAATCCCGAATGTTAAGCTTGGATTGGAAAAAAGAGAATAATTGGAAGATCCAAAATGCTACAGAAGGTTAAAGGGCAAAATGAACTATCTTACTATCACAAGACTTAACATTGCTTTTTCAGTGAGTGTAGTAACTCAGTTCATGAATTTTTCAAGAACCTCTTATTGGGATGCAATTGTGCATATCTTAACATATCTTAAAAAGGCACCTAGGCCTGGAATATTATATCAAGATTGTGATTATTGTAGAATTGAAGACTTTTCTAATGTTAATTAGTCAAAGTATCCTATGGATAAAAGGTCTACCTTAGGTTATTGTGTATTTGTCGATAGAAATTTTGTATCTTGAAAAAGTAAAAAACAAGCAGTGGTATCTTGATCTAGTACAAAGTTTGAGTATCAAGCCATAGCTTATGTTACTGCTAAACTTGTATAAATATCTTATATTTTTAGTCAATTTGGAATTACTTCATCTTAAGCTATACAATTATAGTGTGATAATTAAGCAGTCACTCATATTGTCATAAACCCTATATTCTATGAATGAATCAAGCATGTAGAGATTGATGGTTATTTCATTAGGCAGAAATTTCAGAAACATGTTATTAATCTTAAACATATAAAAATTAGGGACTAACTTGCTAATTTATTTACTATAGCTTTTCCAGAAAAACAAATTTATTTACCCTAAATCCTATGCTTCAACTTGAGGGAGAGTGTTAGTAAACTAAGCTCATTAATTTTTTGTATATTAAGATATTTGAACTTGGGCTTATCTTTTGTAATTTTATATTTCTTATTATAAATAGACATTACTTTTTTCAATTGAGGATTTTACCAAACAAATCTTTCTTCTCTCTTAACAAATATAAAAGAATGTAAAGAAATGAAGAATTATCTTGTTTATTTTTTATCCATTGAAGGAGATCCCTCCGTTACTCTTCTGAGTTCTGACAAATAAAACAGAAGCGAAATCGCTTTGCCAAATTAGGTAGAAAATACGAAACGACAGGAGTAATAAGGCACTCTTACTTTCAACCGTACACAAGATCATACAAAATATTTGACTTGTCAACATGGAATCGTAGCTGAACTTGCGGTTGTGACTTTTGAGGGACGCATACCCCACTCGTGGTAGAAAACGATTGGCAGCTACAACGGCTACATTACATCCACACAATACGGGGTAGATGTTATGATTCACATTGTACAGGCAATTCTGCCTCAGTAATATCTATTCTCTCGAATTTATTTTCTACCCACTCACTCTTCATATATACATATTAGATTAGATTTGATTAAATTATAATCCGCACGCACAATGGGGAATTTGAATATTAATTTTTTTATTTCTTCAAATAAAAATGAAAGTAGGGAATTTTTTTAAAAAATATAAAAATTGTAAATTATGAATTTTAGAAAGTAAAATGCAGTAGAAGGAAAAAATTAAAAAAATTAACTTTGAGAAAAAATAAAAAATTAACACGTAATAAATAATCTGAAAGTGATATTTGTAATAAAAAGTATTGCCGAATAATATGGCTGATATATATATATATATATATACACAAACAGAGAGAGAGAGAGAGTAAATGATATAAAATTTTAAACTTTACGGGGAGAGAGTGTAGAAAGCATGTTTAAATGAATGTATTTAAATTTATTCTTTCTCTCGTAATTGTGTTTTTGTTAGAATTTTGATGTTAGAAATTTTACGATATTTCAACATTTGTGCAGAATATAATTAAAAATTAAAAATTTTCAAATTTAGTATTTATTATGATTGAATATACAATGAAAATATTTTATAGATTTTTTACATATATTTATTATTTATTTATTTTCATTGTAAAGTTTTACCTCAATAGATTAGAAATAGAAATTTGATTGTTCTTCTATGTAAGTATCAATTATAACTACTTAAATAACTTCAGTTGGTATTCATTTAGATCAACATAAATACACCTCATCTATAATATTTATTTTCTAATGAGGTGTATGACGTAGAAAGAATATAGTCAATCTTCCACCAGGGTCTTATGCAAGAGTAATATTAAATACATAGATAATTAGTTAATTAACACTGTTTCTCTCCAGTAAACACCGATGTCTACTTAAATGCACCGTTAAACATCAATGTAAATAGAAATGGGTAATAAATTCAGACGTACTACGTTTGCACAAGTCATAACCTTGCTGTGAAACACGTGAAACACGTTTTGGTCGTGTAGGTGCTTGAATCATGAATCATATGATATATATATCATCGCAAACTCGGAGTTCGCTGACGAAGAATTTAGACGACGGACATAAAAGAGAGAGATGGTGAGAACACCTTGCTGTGACAAAGGACTGAAGAAAGGCACTTGGACACCTGAAGAAGACAGGAAGTTAATTGCTTACGTTACTAGGTATGGCTGTTGGAATTGGCGCCTACTCCCCAAGTTCGCTGGTAATGTAATTATTCAGGATTAATTAATTGGTTCTTCATTATGCATCTGCTTGCACCAATTCAAATTTTATTTTGTTTTCCAGGTCTTGAGAGGTGTGGAAAGAGTTGCAGGCTCAGATGGTTGAATTACCTGAAGCCAAACATCAAAAGAGGAAACTACACAGAAGAAGAAGATGAGACTATTATCAGACTGCATAAAAAGTTTGGTAATAGGTACGTGTTGCTTGCGCATGCCAAAAGCTAATAATTTGTTGATTTGTTCGAAAAAGGAAAATATGAAGATGAAATAAAAATTTTAAAATGAGTTAGAAATAAAAAATACTCTCAAATTTTAATAAATAGGGATACCCATGTGAATCACGTGTATCATTTACAACAAACCTCTCTCATAAAAACAATCTTCAAGAACAACAGCTGCAGTTTGGCTTACTCTGTAGATGGAATATAAGGTGTTGTTTGATGTTTTTGTAACTTGAATTTTCAGATGGTCTAAGATTGCGGCTCATCTGCCTGGAAGAACCGACAACGAGATAAAGAATCGCTGGCACGTCGCCCTGAAGAAGCGTTGTCAACCAAACTCAGACACAGATAGAAAACTTAAACTTTCCGAGTCACAGAATGAGTCCCCAATTGAGTCCAGGCAAGAAGAAAACTCAGTGCCAAACAGTATTAATGACACTTTTCTGAGCAAAACAACTACCTCCCAAATCACCAATTATTCTCCATTGTCTCCACAATCATCCCCAAGCCAACACTCCCGCACAACTACAGATACTGCAGCTGCAAGTACTGAAAATTTGTTTCTCGAGGATGGCTTTGCTTTTCTGGATGCATACACAGAGCCAATCGATATAGATTTCTGGACAGAACCATTTGTGGCTGACGATTTCTACGTTCCAACTCCAAGTGAAACAGCACTTTCACCTTTCATGGTCACGGAACCTGAAAGCTTTAGTCCTGTATTTTTTTTATGCAACACAACTTTAGAGCCTGAATCGTTAGTACGTCGAATGCTTTCCTTGTTCTGATTACGATACCTGATATCTCGTATCTGATTGCGATGTTGAATAGTTAACCTCAAAAGGCCAGAGGTCACTGTGATGTAGTAGCCGCAATAAGTGCAGAAAATAAGCTAGCAGTACTTGGTGATGTTGGAGCCACTCGTTAGTATCCTACTTTAGACAAAAAAATTAGTTGTTTTCAACAAGGAACGGGAGTGTCTTCCTGAATAATTAATATGCTTGGTTTGTTTCTTCCGTCGAAGTGAATAATTTTTTTTTAATCATACAGTGAGGTACCGTAATTTTTTTTTTCCATTTCAATCCACGTAACAACGACAAAAAAATATGAAGTTACTTCAACGCCTACTTCCAACTCACTCACACTTACATATTGTTTAGATGGAAAGAACGGTGGGAAGAAAGAAGTTTTAAAGGATGAAATTTCTCTTATTTGAATATAGAGGAAAAATTAAAGAAGAAAGAAATTGTGAGAGAATATGCACATGGGACGTACCAAAATTTTAATCTCTCCAAAGATGGAGAGAAATTGTCATTACCAACTATTCAATATTACTAAATTAAAATATTAACATATAAAAGTGTTATGCTTAGAGACATATTCAAAAAAAATTATGTTAACATGTATACTTATAAGTTATGTGAAAAAAATTTATACCTTTATTTAAATAGTTGTAAATTTTATATGCAAATAAAAAATTAAAGAAGTTTTTATATAAGTTTGAATGATGAAATTGCAACTTTATGTATTTGCTTGACAAAAAGTTTGCACAATTACAATTCTTTTATAAAAGCTTATGGGATTTAATATAAAAAGTATAAGTTTTGTAATTGTTATGTTAAAATAAATAAAAATTAGCAACTTTTTTTTGTGTTTGTATGTTAGATGTTATTTTGTTCCTTTAAAATATAAATTATGTAATTTTGATCCTTAATTTAAAATAATTTATTTTGATTTCCAAATATTTCATTGACACAATTTTAGTCTTTTTTTGGTTAAATTTCTGTTAACTTTGTGCATCAAGTTGCACATTATATAATGTTGCATTTAGTTAGATGTAGTGAAATAAAATAAAATGAAAATGAGAAAGGGAATGATAAAAAAAATTATCTAGTATGCACTATAGAATGAAAATATTGGCCCATAACAAAAATATGGAACAAGTTATTTCATCATTCATTAAATGACCTTTTCACCACTATCTGTCATATTTTTTATATAATATAATATTATCTTTGGTTAATAAAAATAAAATAATTTTGAATTTGAATATTTTTATGAAGATATTGTGATAACTAAATTTTTAATAATAAAATTTAAAATATGATATTTTGTATTCTTTAAAAAAATTAATACAAATAAACTTATTAAATTATAACTTTCATGTTTTTATAATAGAAAATTATTGATAATTATAATTTTGATGATAAATTTTAAATTTAAAAATTTTTTATTGTTAATTATATCATATTTTTTAATAATATAAAAAAATTTAATAAGTTTTTAATTAATTTTGTGATAAGAATATTATTATTAATAATTACACATTTTCCATTCTATTTCTATGTTATTTTGATGTATCAAATATAAAAATGGAGTGCAATACTTATTTAGTTCTTTATTATATCAAATATAATTATGAAATTATCATTTTATTCTATCATACTAAACACAACATATTGATATATTGTTAAAACATCTGTAGATAAAGTTAAAATATAGTAACAATTTTTTTTAATTTTCATCTATTGTTAATTTAGTTTTATCCATTATAATATTATTAAATTTAAAATTATTATTATTGAACTTACAATGAGGTTATTATTGTCATTTTAATTTTCAACTATTATTTTTTCTCATTTTTCTATTTATTCAAAAAAGAAAATTATTTTTATCTTATTTTCTTTCCCTTTAATTTTCTTCTCAATCGAACATAAGAAAAGAAACATCTTCTTCCTTTTTTTCTTTTCTTTTTCCATTTCTTTCTCATTTTTTTTCTTCCCTCGTTTCCCTTACAACCAAACAAAGTCTCACAAAATAAGGAAGCCTGTTTACAACTTGATTCCTAAACAAGTTAGATGTGGGGCAAGAAAATAAAAGTGTACTTGGATATATATTTATTTTTATATTTTTTAAAATTATTTTTTATTGAAGAAAAATAGAAAATAGAGGATAGTTGGTATCTTAAATAAGAAAATATTTTATTTAATTATAAAATTAATATTTAAAATAAAAAATAAATTTAAAATATAATTAAAAATTATTTCTATATTTTATTTTTAAATTATACATTTATAATTATAATATTTAAAAATAGACTTCAGAAATAGATTAGAAAATAAATTCTTGTATTTTTAAAAATGAAAATAAAAAATTATTTTTAAAAATAGTAAAAAAAGACTCTAAATTTAGCAAAACTTTGCAACATTAATGGTATTCTTATTTTTAACTGTCACGTGTAGCGAGATGAGGTACAAGATTTTCGGCCTATCTTCATAGGCGTGATTGTGCTTCAGAATGTAGGAGAAAAAAAATGAGGAACAAGAATTATCCCGAACCGAAAAGGTCAAATTACATTCTTATCCTTCGAAATTTGGCTTAATTAATTACCATCTATTCTTCTATCTCTCTCTCTCTCTCTTCAAATTACATGTACACTTCGGCCGCCCTATGAGGCACTTGTAGGGATAATAATTCACCTTCTAACGCTTCTTCCCTAATATTATGCCTTGAAACACCATTTTCCTATATTTTTTATGTAATTATATTGTAATATAATTAATTATATAGAAAAATAAAAAATTATTTTTATTCTTAAAGAAAATTCCATATATGTATAAAAATATAAAAAATGTCATTTTAATTATAAAAGATGATGTTAGAAATGAGATTGTAATTTAAAAATCATTTTATTATATTTAATAATAGTGAAAATATTTCAAGGAGTAAAACTATATAATGTAAAAAAATTAAGAGTATCAAATATAATTAAATCAAATACCAGAAAAGATAACTTTAGTTGGCGAAATATCGTTTATGTACTTACTCTCATTTGCTACTTGTTATATATATATATATATATATATATATATATATATATATATATATATATATATATATATATATATATATATATTTATTTATTTATTTATATATTAACACATTTTTGTTAGAAAAAATGTTACGACATCTGAATAAAATTTGTGTGTTACAAATTTTTTTAAAAAATTGTGCCTCCATCATAAATTTTAACATTTTTTATTCCAAAAATTTTCATTTCATGAAAAGGGAAACGCTTTATTAGATGTACATAATAATTTATTGATACTGATGCTTACAAGTATTTACAGAAAAATAATGCATTCAGAACTAATGTTTCCACAATTAGAAAGTCTGAAGCTTTTGGATTTTGAGGGTTATTATTAATATTTGATAGTAGTACGACACAAATGATAGTAACCCAAATTACTAACAATGGATTCAAACATAACATATATGAAGGAAAATATTATAAATGTTTAAAATGTATCTTAAAATTAAGTTTCGAATAATCTTTTATATTTACTAAATTAAATTTATAAATTCATTTTGTCATCTTATATTAATAATTATTTTATTTTATTTTTAGTACATATAAATAATAAAAAAATAATAAATTTTACAATTATATTTTATAAAAAATATTTTTTATTATCCTATTAGATTGATCTCTCCGGGATAAAATGTCCGTTAACGAGCTTTTGACAATTCCACGTAATTTCCTTTTTTTTCCATATATAATAAGTCCTAAGCTAGCTTTGATAAGGATGGCCCTCAGAATTATATCATACTAGGGACTCACTTGTGCGTTGTATGAAAAAAATTAATTTAATATTATATAACATTATAAATATATGTTAATTATTTAAAATAAGATATGGTTATAATAATATAATTATCAATTAATTAATATTAAAAAATAAAATAATATAATATAAATGACTAAAAAAGACTACTTTTGATAGTAAGTTATGAAATAAAATATGCAATAAGGTTATCTACACTTTACATATATTATATTGATATTTCTTTATTATTTTCAAGTAGATAATTATATATCTCTTTGAAAACAATAAAAAAAAAGGATAAAAAAAGAGAGAATTCAGATCCCACCTTTTTTATATTTATAATAAAAAATTAAATGATAATATATTATTATTTGATAGAGGTATTAGTGCGATATTTATTTTTTTATTTTTTAAAATATAAAATATATAATTAATCTTATAATTGAAAGGCAAAACACAAGTGAATTTTTTTTAACTAATTTCTCATGCATGAATCTAACTCTTCTGAAGGGAAAGATAAATTTTAAAAGTTATAATAGATGATCACAATTGTTGATAAAAAAACATCAAGAAATGAGATAATTACAAATTAAAAAAATTACTTTTTCAATGATTTGTTACTTATCAAATTATCAAATTTTATTTTTTTTATTAATAGTTATAATTATCCATTTTACTGTCCAACTAATTTTTAATTTACTATTAAGAATGAAATAATTAAGTATACATATTGAATGATTGATTGACATAATAGATACAAAGTTTTATCTAAATATTTGTGTTTATACTTTAATTATAAAATATATATTACATAAAATTTGATAATGAATTTAAATTAGTGTTTCTAACTTTTTGCTATTGCTTTACATAAAATTTGATAATTCAATATTATTTTTTAATTCTCTAATGCAAGAAGACATATTAAAAAGATAAAAAGGATATAATATGATTAATAAGTGATAATTTAGTATATGAGAAGATATAGTTTTCATATAACAATCATTATAATATAATTTTATATAGATTATTATTATTAGTATCTTTTAGTTGTACATTTCATATTGAGTTATAACTTTTAAGAAATATACATTCATTTATCTATATAAAAATCAAATACAATTACTAAATAAAAAAAAACTATAGTTCATAAAACAATGTCAACAAATTCAAAAATTGCTAAGCTTTTTGTAGGGTAGATATTATGATAAAATTATATATATAATTTTAATTATTAAATTTCCTATGATGCTCTTTATTGAGAATAAAAAATAATAAAATAATAATATAAATTATAAGAAATATATGATAAATATCTTAAATATAACTTGGATTACAAATTTAAATGATAAAAATTGTAATAATTATTTATACTAAATGAACTTTTTAATTCTTATCAATCATCTCAAGACCTTCTATTAATCTTGAAATAAAAATATTAATTAATTTTAGTTACTCAAAATTACTTAAAATATTAACTTATGAATTTAATATATATTTAAACAAAATTTTTAAAGTTTGAGTAGCATTATTCTAATATTTAACTTCTCAAATTTTAGCCAAATAAAATATATTTTTAGTAAAAAAAAATTAAAATACTAAAAATAATGAGATATAATTTATTCAAAAGAAGATCATCACTAAAATAGCTCTATAAATTTGCAAAAATTAAAATTTTATGGATGAATAAATTTACAAAAATTAGACATCTAAGTTGTAAATTCAACACAGCCAAGTGAAGTTGATTGAACACCTCATATGGCACAATTGCTTTTAAAAAGAAAATATCCTAAATAGAGGCATAACCTAAAAAAATAGAAATATTGGATTTTTTTAAAAAAATCATACTAAATTTATATGAGAATTCATTTTGCAAACAAACTAATTAACATTGTACAATTGATTTTATATACCTCAAAATATTCTGTTATGAGAATACACAGAAAAGAGTAAGGTAAGAGAAGCAATAAAATGTTGCAAGGCAAAAAAAAAAATAGGTTTTTTCTAAAAGAAAAAAATTAACTATTAACTAAAAATAATATTAAAAAATGAGACTAATGTTCATCTATGTATGATTTTATAGACCAAGATATAAGATTAAAAAAATTCATTCATTTTTTAGTAGCAAAACATTATAAAGAATTTCGAAGCAAAACTTAAAAAGATAAAAAGAAAGATAAATTAAGAATCTTTGGACAAATTTCATGAAAGAAGAAAAAAAAAAGATAATGCTTCAAAATGAATCTTGAAACCAAATGCTCACCTTTTCATAATTCTAAAGATGATGATATGCGACTAAAAAAATCTATTCAATTTTTTATAGTAAAGCAGTAAGAAATCTTAAAGTAAAACTAAAAGAGAAGAAGAGAAAGATAAATTAAGAATCTCTAGATAAATTTATGATAGAAGAAAAATGGAAAAATGTAAAATTATACTTAAGAAAATCTGAGAAGAGGTAAGGAGAAAAAAGAAGAAAGCAATAAAAAATTTTTAAAGCGATTGAGCAAGAAAAATAAAATATATAAAAGATGATATCATAAGAAGAAATTCAAGAAAGGAAACACATCATCAATTTATTAATTTAGATTAGAAATTAATTTTGAATTTAAATTAAAAGATGATTTTCATGATTTTATTAGATAGCCTTTTTTAATATCAATAATTAATTTTGAACTTAGATATTAACCTTAAATACATCTTTTCTAAGATAATCCATCAATTCAAAATTTAAAACAAAATTATTTTAATGTAAAACGATGCTAGAAATTTAAATCTAAATTTTTACTAAAAATTAATTTAATATTAGAAAGATGGATAAAAGGAGCAATTCGTAACTATACATTTATTATTGATTATTACTGGCTAATAAATATAAGAAAAATATTTTTTATTTTGTAATTCATCTTTCAAATGAAGAAAAAATGAAAAATCAACTTTTCATTAAAAAGAAATAATAGATTGATACATGACAAATTATGATAATAACATTTGTTATAATAAAAGATAAGAAATATCATAATTAATATATAATATACTAGTTAATCACCTATGCAATGCACAAGTAAATATTTATTTCAATAATATAAAATTATAATTATATGTTAATTATTTATATAAAGGATTAGATAAAAAAATTAATATACAACTAACAACTCTAAAAAAATATCTTATTAAATAATTAAAATAAATATTATAATACAATAAAAAATTAAACTTACAAATTCTTTTATTTACATTAGATTATATAAAACAAATCTAAATTTTTTTCTTCCTTTTGAATACTCATAAATTAATCTATAGCTAAACTACTCCAATTTGTTCCAAATATCTACTGCAATCTTTAAAAAAATATTTATTGATACTTTTATAATTCTAGATTGTAGACTTATAAGTGAATAATAATTTCATTTAATATAAATTTTTTAAAGTATAAGTATTCTGTGGATAGTAATAATTACAGAACCTCCTATGAATATTTATGAAGGAGCAAAAAGAAAAATTTCAATGTAAAATGGGGGAAGGAAATTAGGAATATTTAAAAAAATCTTAAAAAATATACAAAAAAATAAAATATTTGTAAAAGAAAATAGTTAAAAGAAAAGTATTTGATAAAATAAAAATTGAAAGAAATTTAAGGAAAAAAATAATCTCACCACCCAATTAATTTAACATTTAAGTAGATAATTAATTTTAAATTTATTTTAACAAAAAGATTGATTTTAAATTCAAATATTGCATTAATCAGATATTATTTTTTAAGATAATTATTATCATTAATATTAATGTTTAATAACATAATTTATAATAGGAATAGATCTTTTTTGTAATGGCAATAAATTTTTGATTTATTATATTAGTGCATTGTAAAATAAACTTTTGAGATAATAATTTTATATTATAAATAACTCATTAAATATAATTTACAAATTACTACGTATTTATTGACTAAAATTTAATATTTTAATATCAAGTAATTTTTTTAATTCACATGAAAAGAGGAATAGTTTTTGGGCAAAAAAACATCAATAAAGGACTTACATTAAAGTATTTTCCAAAAATTGCATTATAATAGAAATTAATAAAAAAATCTCCTTTCAAAATTAAAAAACATTATATAGACAAATAATAATGTCATAGCTCGTTGCTTTCTCAAAAATTATGATCAATTATACTTATGAAATCATAAATTTATTAAAATAATAATAATGAAATTAAAAAATTTGATATAATCATAAATATAAAATAATTTGATTGAAGTTTAAGAAAAATATGTTAAGAATATAGATGAGAAAAAATTAGAAAAATAATACAAATATTTAAGAAAATATTACCAAAAAAGTAATTAATTAGATTATAAAATAGAAAAATAAATATGTAATTATTATAGTGAAAATTCATCAAATGAAGATGAACTATTATATTATTTAATGGAAAACATTATTAGATACTAAATTCAAAATTTCTTAAAAAGAAAATGGTATTGATAGGAATAGACTCGATATCAAATTTAAACTTTATCTAATAGCCGTAAGTAAGGTTGTTTATTTGTATATGTAGACAAATGGGAATTTTATCAAATATATATAAAGAGAAAGTGATGAGAGTTTATAAATTTTAAATTGGATCTAATATGATAAAGATAAGGATAAAAAGATTTCTATTTAAATTAAATGAAAATAAAAAAGAAAAAAATATTCAAATAAAATTAGATAAAAATAAATATAAAATGTTATTTGGTTCATCCACAAATTTGTTGAATTTATTTGTAAATTTGTAAAAACTTTTAGAAACAACATCACATGGCAGTTTTGCTCCTTTCATAATTTTGTCCAAAGGAAGTAACTATCTTTTCCTATTAAAAGGTATATGAAATAATTAAAGAATTTGCTTAATAAAATAAATTATAAAAATATGCTTTTACAATTTTTACACATAAAATGTCCAGCAAGCTAATAAGAATGGATTAGATTACAAATATTTAAAAAAATAGAAATTCATAGAAATAAAATATTCATAATAAAAAATGGACAATTAAATTAGAATAACAATAATATCAAAAAAGTAAAATAAATTGTAAAAAATAATTTATATAATAGAAGTATTACTAAACAATTACAAAAGGTTAAAAGTAGTAAGATTTTATAAAAGAGAAAGAATATAAAAATAAAAGCTTCCATATTAAAGACAATGATAGTAAATTGTAAAAAGAAAAGAAATAAATATAAATATAATTTAAAGAAATTTTTTAGAATTTTTTTATGAGACGAAATAATTTAGTATTTATAAATTTTGATGATAGATAAATTATAATTTAAATTTAAATTTAAATTTTTATTAGAAATTAATTTAATATTAGAAAATAAATAGAGAAAAAAATAAATTAATAAATAACAAATTATGGGAATAATACTTGTAATAGAAAGTAAGAAATATTATGACTAATATATAATTTATAGATATCAATAGATAGCTCGAGATCTTTGAAAAAGTTAATCCTATAAATTATTGGATTTTGCTAACAGTAGCATTTAGAATTATGTGTAAGAATCAACTAATATTTTTAGTTTTTATTATTTTATATTTTATGAAAATTCTATAAAATAATATTAATTAAGAATATTTATAATATATATTTGTGTAATATATTTTAAAATTAAATTATTAGTTAATATTATCTATAAAATTTTCTTAAAAATTAAAATTAATAATAAATAAACGATGTTGATTGAATCTTAATCATAATCCTTAAAATTATGGTGAGTATTTGCTTAAATTATTTGGATAAAATCATTGATCGCGGTCATCAATGTGACCTGGCTTTACTTCAACCAATCAATGTTTCTTTTCCGCGTAGGTGACTTCAACCAATCCATGGTGATGTTTCTGAGAAGAGATCCGTTGGTTGGCTCAAATCGATTGCATTGATTATCTTCTCTACCACTAATTTTTGTCGATCGCTAGGAAGATTTAAAATTATATATTAAAGTAATTTTTTATAGCATACTAGTAATAGACTAATGATTAATGATTTGAGCAGATTCAAAGGATGATAAATTCAAACATAAATGTCATCACTATATATATATATTATATTATATAAATACACACAAACAGGAGGCGGTGTTGCACCACACTAAAGTGTATAAGTCTATATAAATAAAGATATTAAGCTTATAAATTTTATTAAAATATATTAGATAGTGTTATATATGAATTTATTAAAATTTATAATTTAAATCTATTAAAATATGATAAAATTAAGCAATAGAATCTTATATCTCTATATATATTTACTAATTATATATTAGTCATAGTTTTGAACTTTCATAAGTTTTTAGCCTATGAATCCCTCATACAAGTTGTTTTCTTGCGCCTAATACAATATAGTGTTGCAACTCTCTTCCTCTTCTATATGCCTGTGGCTTTCACTCACAATATTGGAGCATTGCTTCTCTCTTCTTGCATTGCTACTCTTCTCTCTTCCTACATTGTTGCTCTTTTGCATTGGTACTCTCTTCTTGCTAAGACTACCCTTAACATTTGGATCTCTTTCATCGCTCCTTTACCATTTGCCCATGATCACTAAGTTCATCTCTTATCTTTTTGTTACTTTGGTGAGTAGATTATTTGAGAATTTTTTTGGGCATTTCCATTGTTTCGATTCTGTTGCTTTGTTGAGCAGATTGTTCAAGATTTTTTTTGGATATTTTTATTCAATAAGCTGATTATTCAATTATTTTTTATCCTTTGTTATTGTTGACAATGAAATATGTTGCTTTGTACTGAAAGGCTTCTAGGTTGGCATTCATAAATTTAAGTCATTTAGAATGTTGTGAAATGCTTGTGTCAAGAGAACTGAGGGGCTTTTAGGTTTAGAATGTTATATCTATGTTAGGTCATATATAAGTAACTTCAAGAGAAGGTATAGTTATGGAGGTTAGGACAAGTATTGTGGACCTGTGGTGAGTTGAAAGTAGGAAAGAAAAATAGAAGCTTCAAAGTCACTCACACTTTGTTATCCAGATAATTATCAAACACATTGTAGACATCTATATTTCAAACCTACATGATCTACATCTGTTACAATAGAAACATGATAGGAAATTTATAATGATGGTGAAATGTCATTCTAAAACGAAGGAAAATTAATATAATGTAGAAACTTAGCTATGAAATAAATTTAGTGACAACCAAGGACTTAGCCATCCTTAATTGAATTTATGAATACAAATTATTGTAGTAAATGCACAAAAATGTAGAGCCAAATGCTTATTATTATATTCCTTTGAATAGCTCATCCAATAATTGCAAGATCTAAATCATAGAGTGTTTTTAGAGTAGAATCAATAATCATGGTATCCCATGCATGTCCCAAAACAAAACTAATTGAACTTATAAATACATATTTTTTAAAAAAAAGGATGCGTAGAACAGTGCTTGTGGATTCATAATCAAGGTGCTTGTGAATGCATGATGAAAATTAGTTTTCTTGCGATACCAAAGTATTATAATGGTGTTTCTGGCTAGGTCTCCAATGAAACCAATGTGTAAAGGCTACCACTAGAAAAAGGAAACAAAAATGAATTTCTTAAGCCTTTGATTTTGATTATATGTCGAGGGATATATTATAATTCATACATAAGATAGTGAACTATAACAAGTTATTTTAGCATTATTGTAATGAAATTTTCATCTTATGATGCCATATTGATGGCAAAGTAGCACAAGCATGATTTTTTGAATAAGTTTGTCATAAGCTACTCATAGAAATCTAAAAGGTTGAAAATTACATGTATTCTATAAAATAAAAGTTTAAATATTCTGTTGTGTTTTAATTTCATTTCTTCTATCATAGCATGATTTGCGTTTTCAAAATATTATAAAGTTCTTAACCATCAATCCGACCTGGAATAGCAAACTTGATGAACATCCCTGACAAAATATAATAAAAATATAAGAAAATTATTTGTAATAGAGAAAGGAAGAGCAATACAAAATAAGAAAACTATCTGAATATGGATTAGTAGGTTGAAAACACATTATTACAAGTACAACTTGATTTAGGTGCAGTGTTTGCATAAGTTGATTTGAGTTATGTTGTATTGTTGTATATTGCTTTAGTAACATATCTATCTTCATAGCCATAAGAATCATGACAACCTCTTATATGGTTCAAGACAAATGACACACTTAACTTTAGTAATTCATAATCTTAGGGCCATTAAGTGGTCAAAATGCATAGTAATTTATTGGCAATAAGTTTGAATAAGATAATAATACAAAAGGCCTAAACTTATGGCAGTATTCATAGTTATGCTTGAAATTTGGTGTGTCTATATATTGTAAAGCACTACTCTAGTGATAGTACCACCTCACCTCATCAGCCATGTTTTATAAACAATGTAGGCTTTAAATTTATACAATTCAAGTAATCTCATGATAAAACTAATAACCATTCACATTAAGGACTTCCTCAAGAACTTGCTTGCTTACTTGCTAAAGCAAGTAGTCTCAAATTTATACAATTCAAGTAGTCTCATATATTAGAACTTGCTTACTTTCCTCAAGTAATCTTGTGATAGTATTGTATGAAGGTAGTATTATAAGTTATACCTTAATTTATGTTTATAACAACAAACTAAAAATCTTCCATGCAAACATCTAATAGTGATGAATATCACCATCATCTATCAAAATCTACTGTGATGCTAAGTGATTGATAACTAGTTTTGAAGCCATGATTGAAAGATAGTGTTGGATATATCACTGAAAAGGTAATTTTTTTGAAGTAGTTTGGAAAGGGGTAAGGGTACAGGGTAGAATTAATCATTTTTGTGTGTCTAGAATGCATCAATCTTTGCTAAACACTAAAATTCATAACTTTATATGTCATTGTAAAGATATATAGGTGACTACTATATAATTATGTAGGCAGATACATTAGATTATTCATAATTTTTGTTAGTGTTCTCATGCATTGTATTGTCT
Source organism: Sindora glabra (assembly GCA_020226215.1). Lineage (NCBI taxonomy): Eukaryota > Viridiplantae > Streptophyta > Magnoliopsida > Fabales > Fabaceae > Sindora > Sindora glabra. The sequence continues at coordinate 52,259,565 of CM035226.1, forward strand.
TATACTTTACGTGACATTTTAATAATAGGTTTTGCTTTTCAGTCTTATTAGGACATGACAAATGTTTTGTTTTACTTAGTAAGCTTAATTGAACTCTAAATTCCAGTACCTACTTATGCTTTGCTTAATGCTTTTGAGTAATCTATGTTATGATACACTTTGATGTACACAATTTATCAAGTTTAGAATTCTAATGAAATTGGATCATAATTTTTTTGTAAATTGGAGTAATATATATATATTCGGCCTTATAGATAGGTCTTATAAGCTTTCCATAACAAAGAAGAGATCCAAATGAGTAACCAAATGAAATTAGGAGGAAACTGTTGAAAGATAGTGATAGGCATCTAAAAGATATTATGAAAAGACATAGGTGACTATTATATAATTATGCAAGCAAATACATTAGATTATTCATAATTTTTATTGGTGTTCTTATACATTCTACTGCCTTTTGCTTTATATGACATTGTAGTCATAGTTTTTGCTTTTTAGTCTTATTAAAACATGACAGATCTTTTGTTCTACTTAGTAAGCTTAATTGAACTCCTAAATCCATTATCTGTTTATGCTTTGCTTAATGCTTTAAAGTAATATATGTTATGATACACTTCGATGTACATGATTTATCAAGTTTGGAATTATAATGAAATTGGATCACAAATTTTTCATAAATTAGAGTAATATATATATATATATATATATATCCAACCTTGTAGACAAGTCTTAGAAGCTTTCCATAACAAAGAAGAGGTGCAAAAGAGCAAACAAATGAAAGTAGGTGGAAATTGTTGAAATATAGTGACACATATGTTTTTTTTATAATCAAAATGATAAACTAACAAAGTAAGAATAGGATAAGTTAAACACTGATTAAGTACAACAAAAACTATAATGATTGAAAAATAGTTATGCCAAAACCTATAAAAATGATCACACTCTGAATATATTTATTTCTTTTACATTTTGCATCCCATTATCAATGATGTGCCTTATTAATCATAAGATATGCCTAAAAGTTACAAATTAAAAAGAAGTCATCATATAACAAACCATTTTAAGATATGTTAGTTTACTAACTTTAGGATGTAAAGTATTTTACTACCATTTTGATAGGAAATTTTTTTAGCTCATTATCTTAGTGTTATCATCTCTTTTCTTTTGATCAAGTGGTTATTGTTGCCTAAAGTTCTATACATGAAAAAAAAATAAAATATGATAAACTTTGTTTCATTATATTCCATTTGATTATCTTTTATCATTATCTATATATTTTGTATATATTAATTGTAGTTAAATAATAAATATCCATGCGAATGCATAGGCAAAAAACTAGCACATGAAGAGAGTTTGTATATTCTTATTGATTTCCCATTATTCATACATACTTTACTTAGAAACAAAATCAAGGATAATAGCAAGTTAGGTTAAGGGATGCCTTGACTTACAAAAGACAATATCAAACTCAGAAAAATCAAAACCTTAGAATTGAAAATGAGAAAAGCTAAATCCTGAAAGTGCTCACTAAGGATGTTTCATCCTTGCATTGAATTCAACAATTGGATCTAGAATTCTCCAAGGAGAGGGGGAAAATCATGGGACCATGGATATGAAGTTAACACCCTAAACCAGTATGACCTAATTGACCGCATTTGTAATAAAAAACTTTTCTTAATGGGGGCACGATTAGGATTGACACAACTTAGATGACCATAGATATTAAATGGTGTTGAATGATGTTACATCGGACAGTTCATATCTTGTGAGGTCTATATTTGTGCAGTTGTCCATGATTAACCTAAAACTATTTAATATATTAGGTGATAAGTTAGGAAATTTATAATCATTAGTGTGAAAAAATACAAAGGAAGATGCAAAATGAAATTTGTAGAAATAATCTTGATATGTTGAAGTTATAGAGATAATCTAGTATTAATCCATTGGATTACACTTATATTATTTTCATTACACTAATACAACATGCCTGACATCTGGTTGTTCTTATAAGGGTCACATTTGAATTTTTAAAGTCTACTAGCTTGTCTAAGGGAGCATAACAAGGCCACCTAGGCTTACAACCAAAGACCTATAAGGTAAGATTGCAAATCTTATTAGGTTTCAAATAATTGGTACTTCCATAACTTTTCATATTAGAATTCAACTTCTATTACTATACATATACGTTGTGTAATATCTCCTATTGAATTATTAGTCACAAGATTATAAAAGAAAGAAATTAGAAGTGAAAAATCCAATGAAAAATTTATGTCGTTCATTTATTTGCATTGGCCAGGGATTAACATCATTCCTTTTCTTCTCTTAAGAGTGTAGAGATATAACTATATTATGACAATATCCTTGCCAAACTTTCCCTATCAAAGAAGGTAGCTTCTAATGGAGGATAGTAACTTATATTGAGAAGAGGACATTTTTAACAAATTCACATAAGAGTTTAGCAATTATTGCAAAAGTTCAATAAAATCAAAACTTAATCATTATTTTTATAGTTTAGCCAGTCTTATGATGAAAAAAATGTAACAAATTTGCCAAGAATAATTCATAACTAGACAATAAAATTGTTTTTATCATAAGGAAATGCTTAAATCTCCAATAATTGAAGTTCCAATTTTTTTGGTATATTATTGTTACCATAAGCAAGCAATTAAGTGTATTTACTATATTACCCATGCCTTGAAGTATCTCCATTGAATGATTATGCATTTAAATGTATATAATCTTATTATAATATTTACATGCTTTCAATGCAGAATTAGCGTTTATAGTGCACTACTCAAAGGTTAGTTATCTTTCTCCACATGAATTATTAATATTCTATAGTTATAACTAACAAGTACCTTTTTAACCAATGATACTTGGACTTTTTCATTTAGATTCCTAAATTTTAGGTTCTAATAATTTAAGCTGTTAATGATGAATATTTGTTTATGGCATATATGTGTAACTTCCATGAGTAAAGTATTGTGATTATTGTGGCAATTGTGTTCTTAAATTTGCACCCACTTAGCATAAGGTTCACTCTTCCATGTTGCTTTTGTTGCATTAATTCTCTTTACTGTGTATCTTGAGACTTGAAGTGACTCTTTTGTATAGGTGGTTTACATTCATTTGTTAAGTGTTTACATCTTAAACATTTCAACCTCCCTTTTTCAATTTGTAAAGAGGATGAAGTAAAGGAATGCCAAGAAGATGACTATGAAAGGGTATTGGTTTTCTAGCCTTTGCCCTACAATTTTTTTAGGTGATTTTAAAAATCATGTTCATTCATTCTTAAGTAATTATTTTTTAATATTTAATTTTTAATGTTAAGTCATATGATGGATTCTTTTACCAAGAATTAACAGGACATTAACTGGCTAGAAGCAAGAATGAGAAGGAAGTTAATTTTGTCAAGAAAAAGGAACAAAGGTGACATAGGTAACATAGATACATTGAAGTTTTAAGTCCACTCACACTTAATTTTTAATGTTTAATTTTAATGTCAAGTTATGTCATGAATTCTTTTACCAAATGTTAGAGGGACTTTAAGTATTAAGAAGTAAGAATGAGAAAGAAGCTAATTCTATCAAGAAAAAGAATGTATTCCAATTTATCATTATTGATTAAATATAATGAAATATTTGATTAAATGTAATATATTATTCTAATTTATCATCATTCATAATAATAAATATTTACACATTTTATGATAAAGTTTTTAAATTATATATAAATATTGATTTGTAATTTTCAAGCCTATTATAATTATAAATTTGTTATGTTAGAAGTTTTGTGTTCAATTGTGGTTAGTAATATTTTTCCCCAATTTTATATGTATATGTTTTTCATCGACACATTTTCCACAATAATAATATCTAACTATAATATATGTTTTATTTTGTTAAGGGAAATAAAATTTCTACAATAGTATTTAGGAAATCATGAATGGACAAATATGAGAACAAGGTTAAGGAAAAAAAGTGTTACGTCATTCAAAATTTTATGGTTAATTATAACTCTGGCAAATTCAAGGTTACAAAACACCCATACAAAATTAATTTTCATAGGAATACAAGTGTCCAACCATGTCAAGTAATGATAACATTATGCAGTTTTGATTTTGTTTCATTTAAAGACATTGCTTCAAGGAAAATTGATGAGACAATACTAATAGTAAAGATTATTTTATTTTTTTATGGTCCATGATTACTTTTTTAATATTGATGACATTATATTTATTAACACTATATAAATCAGAAGTTATTAGAGAATTAATTGAGCATAAGAAGATGGAGAATATGCGTGAAGGAGAAATGAGAAGCAGGTGCAAGAATATATATTTAAGGGATGAAAAGTATGTTTATCATATATTATATTTATTTTTGTTTATGTTATATAAATAAATTTGTATGCATATTTTTTACATATTACTCCTTCATAAAATTTATCATTTTTTAGGAATAACGTATTAAAATGTGCATTTTAAGGTGAATTTGTTGAATATGCTGATGAATACATAAAATAAAATAGGGAACCAATCATAATTATTTTGTTTCATCTAGTAAGAGTAAAAGTTTTGACAAGTAACATTCTGTATCTACCATTGCTTCTATGACAATTGTGATTTAAAATATATATTGATATAAATACATATGCTTTAAGTAGATAGTATTGTAATTACAAATTCTTGGAATACATTAAAACTAAGTTTCAATCCAGATTACTCTGAAGCAAAAGAATTTAGAAAAGGGTAAGGATAAATTACTATTTTATTATTCCTTCAACTATTTACATTTAATTACAATTTTAGTCAATTATAAGAATCTTTTTAATTTTTTTTAGTTTGAATTTACCTAAAGATAACAAATCTATTAGGTTCAATGAGATCACGAGCTAATCTTCAATGAGATCAATTTTTGTAAATGATGATGATTTTATAAGTTATCCTAATAAGAAAACCTTAGCTGAGATTAAATCCATTAAAAAGGTAATGTTTCACTCTCTTATGATATAAAAATACACTATATCATATTTATAATTACTATTAATTACATAACTTTTTGTTTGGTCTCTGTTGCTGTTACCTTAGCTTTTATAAAAATGTATCAAAGTAAATTCAAATGGTATTATAATGATTATGTCATATGCAACAAAAAGGTTCATTTCTATGAAAGTAACCTTTGATGTCATAAATATAAGAAAAATACTAGATAAAACAATTCTAAAGTATTGTTGCATTCGATTATAATTAATATCTACCATACTTTTATACTTATAATTTATAACTAAAATTGATTTTATATTGATAATTCTTATTGCATTAAATAGCTATCAACTTCATGTCGAAGTTTATGATCCAACAAGTAAAGCATCATTCATTTTGTTTAATAAGAAAACTTATCAATACATCAACAAAACTATTAAAGAGTTGCATGAATCTAACATAAGTTCATTGTTATTGCTCATTTAGTAATTTCTATAATAATATAGAGCTTTAATAAAAATTGTTTAATTTATCCAATATTAATATTTATACAAGAAGGTGATGAGGATGGGTGGCCTATACAACTAGATTTCTTCCTAAGAAGGAAATTTCTTTTAAAGATTGAGATATCAAAATATAATATTAGTCACTTTAAACCTAATGAGGATAGTAACAATTTTACTATACTCGGAATGATTAATGATGAAGATACTATTAATAAATTTATTGCTTTGTCCTTATTCTATTAGGTGAAAACTAAATTATACAGTGTTTATATATTTCAATATTACATGTATCAAATTTACACTATTTTTTCTTTCTAAATAATTGTGCAAGAACTTGGATTCAGGAAGTACAAAGATTTTATTAATGATTGGGCACCAGCAGATAAAAATAAAAAAGATGACGTAAGTTTATCATTTATAGAAAACTAATTTTTAATACTATTATTTCATTAAATAAATAATGATGTCTCTTATCATATTTTTATTGATTTTTATACGGGATACAATCTCTGTCTCTTGTGATAACGAGGATTCCCCAACACCTTCAAAAATGGCATTTGATGATATTTCTAATACTATGCCAAGTATAAATTTAATTAGCTCTCAGATTTCTGCAAACAAAATGAAGAAGATTATCAAAAAGGAGATTAATAACTAGATCATATATCTAGAACTTTGTTTAATTTATAACTTTCATACACTTAAAACAATTTAATTATGCTTTTTTTATTCATTTTTATATTTAGTAAATTAGACAATATTTATTCTTTATTATCTATTATGATATGCATTTATATAAAAGGTAAGGATTAACATTTATACATTAAATTTCATATAAATTAATATTATTTTTTTATTTTTTTTATAAATTTTATTTATTATAATATTTGATCATGTATACATTTATCTAAATATGATAACGATAATCATTTAATGTAATATTATAATATTATGACAACTCTGTCAATTAGTAATAACTTAAAAAATATAATATCTTTTATTATTTATATTGAATAAAATTATGTAAATTTTATAATTATTTAAATGACATATATATAATGATAGATTTTAAATTAATTACTTAAATTCTTTATAATTTAAATTTTTAAAATTTAAATTTATATTATAAATTATTATTAATTTAATTAAATCTATGCATCACACAGGTTAAAAGCTAGTATTATGTATTATCAATAATATTTTTTATTTTTTATTATAATAAGTATCATTCTTTTAGTCTATCGCATGTCAATTAGTTATTTTTTGAATGAAAAGTTAATTTATCATTTCTTCTCTACCTGAAAAATAACTTATGAAATAGAAAAATAAATTTTTTATTTTATTAGTCAATAATAATAAATAATAAATGTAAAACCAATTATTACTCCTTTAATTTATCCTTCTATTGTTAAATCAATATCTTTATATTATATATTAATCGTAATATTTTTATCTCTTATTACGATAAGTATCATTCTCATAATTCTTAATATGTCAAATTATTATTTTTTTAATAAAAAGTTAATTTATTTTTTCTTCTTTACTTGAAAGATAAATTATGAATAATTTTTTATTTATTAGTCACTAACATTAACTAACAAATGTAAAACTAATGATTACTCCTTTAATTTATCCTCCTAATATTAAATCAATCAATATATTATATATCGACTATAATATTTCTTATCTCTTATTATAACAAATATCATTTTTATAATTCACTATATGTTAATTTATCATTTTTTTCAATAAAAATTAAATTGTTATTTCTTTTCTACCTAAAATATAAATTATGATTTTTTTTACATTTATTAACCGTTAACAATCAGTAATAAATATAAAGCTACTAATTGATTTTTTCATTTATCTTACTAAAATTTTAAATTTAAATCTCTAGCATCATCTTATATTAAAATAATTTTATTTTGAATTTTAAATTAATGGATTATCTTGGAAAAATATGTATTCAAAGTTAATATTTGAATTTAAAATTAATTATTGATATTAAAAAATACTATCTAATGAAATCATAAAAGTTAATTTTCAATTTAAATTCAAAATTAATTATTAATCTAAATTAATAAAGTGGTGATTTGTATTCTTTCTTAAATTTATTTACATGATATTATCTTCTATATATTTTATTTTTACTATTCAATCATTTCAAATTTTTTTATTACTTTCTTCCTTTTTCTCCTTACCTCTTGGATTTTTTCCTTTTAAACTATAATCTTATATTTTTCCCATTTTTCTTTCATAAAATTTGTTTAAAGACTCTCAATTTATTTTTCTCTTTTTCTTTTTCAGTTTTACTTTAAGATTTCTTATTGTTATGCTTTATTACGAAAGATTGAATGAATTTTTTTAATCTCATATTATCATCTTTAGAATAATGTATAAGTGGATGTTTGGTTTCAAGATTTTTTTTGAGACATCATCTTATATTTTTCTTTTTTTCTTCTTTCATAATTTTTTTTAAAAATTCTTACTTTATTTTTCTCTTTTTCTCTTTTAGTTTTGCTTCAAAATTCCTTATGAAACTTTACTATAAAATATTGAATAGGTTTTTTTAATCTTACATCTTTATCTCTAGAATCATATACAAGTGAGTGTTTTAGTTTCAATCTTTTTTAATAATTCTATCTTTTATAGTTGATACTTTATTTTTTTCCTTTTAGGAAACCTTTGTTTTTCCTTTTAGCATTTGAAGTTAATTTTTTTTAATATCTCTTTCATTTTTTTTTGCTTTGTTAACAAATTTGCATGTTTTCATTTAAAAGATTGCTCTGCGGTAGAAGTTAGAAAGTTTTACTATAATGCAACATTTTGAGGCATGCAGAATCAATTTTATAATATTGATTAGTTGATTAGTTAGTGCACAAAATCAATTCTTATGCAAATTTAGCATGATTTATAAAAAAATCTAATCTTTTTTTTATATTTTTAGGTTGTCTTTTTATCTAGGATATCTTCTTTTAAAAAGCAATTGTATCATGTAAGGTATTCATTTGGCTTCATTTGCTTGTATTAGATCTATAATTCAAATGTATAATTTTTGAAAATTTGCTAAAGTATATTAGTGATGATCTTGTATTGATAGTAAATAAATTATATTTTTCTCATTATCTTTTAATACTTTTAATTTTTGGACTAAAATATACTTTATTTACTAAGAATTTGAGAGGTTAAATGTTAGAATAATGCTACTTAAACTATAAGTATTTTGTTCAAATATATATATTAAAGTCACAGATTAATATCTTGAACAATTTTAAATAACTAAATTTAATTAGTATTTTTATTTTAGGATTATAAGAAGATATTGAAAGGGTTATTGAGAATTAAAGGCCTATTTGCTATAAATGATTATTACAATTTTTATTATTTAAATTTGTAATCAAAGTTATATTTAGGATATTTATCATATATTTTTTATAACTTATATTATTATATTATTATTTTTTGTTTTCACTAAAGAGTATTATAGGAAATTTAAACATTAAAACTATATTTATATATTTTTATTATAATATCTATCCTATAAAAGGTTTAGTAATTTTTGAAATTGTTGACATTGTTTTAGGAACTATAGTTTTTCTTTTTTGGGTATATAGAGATTGTATTTAATTCTTATATAAACAAATAAATCTATATTTCTAAAAAGTTAAAATTCAATATAACATGTGCAACTAAAAAATAATAATAATCTATACAAAATTATATTATAATGATTGTTGTATGAAAATTATATCTTCTCAAATACTAAATTAAAATTTATTAATCATATTGTATCCTCTTTATTTTTTTTAATATATCTTTTTGCATTAGAGTATTAAAAAATAATATTGAATTATAGTAAGTAAAATATCTATTTGTTTTATTTGAAGTAATAACAAAAAGTTAAAAACATCTATTTAAATTTATTATCAATTTTTTGTAATATTTTATAATTAAAGTATAACACATAAATATTTAGATAAAATTTTGCACCTATTGTATCAATTAATCATTCAATATTTATGCTTAATTATTTCATTTTTAATAGTAAATCAAGAATTAATTATATAGTAAAGTAGATAATTGTAACTATTAATAAAAAATTCAAAATTTTAGAATTTAATAAATAACAAACCATCGAAAAAGTAATTTTTTAATTTGTAATTATCTCATTCTTTAATTTTTTTTACTAACAATTGTGATCATCTATTATAATATTTAGAATATATCTTACATTTGCCTTGAGATTAATTATATATTTTATAATTTAAAAAATAAATAAATATCAATAATGCAGTAATTCTCCTATTAAATAATGATATATTATCATTTAATTTTTTATTAGAAATCTATAAAAATGAGATTTGAATTCTCTATTTTTTACTATTTTCAAATAGATATACAATTATACATTTAAGAATACCAAAGAAGTATCAGTATAATATATATAAAATATTGTTGTAAATGTATAACTTGTAACATAAAGGCTTAACATGAGTAACTTCATTGGATATCTTATTTCATAACTTGTTACCAAAAGTAGCCATTTTTAGTCATTTATGGTATTTTATTATATTTTTTGATATCAATTAATTGATAATCATATTATTGTAGTCAGGTTTCTTTTTAAATAATTAATATATATAATGTTATGTAGTATTAAATTATTTTTTTTCGTGCAATGCATGGGTGACTTCCTAGTATTATATATTAGTTGTAATATTTTTTATCTACTATTATAATAAGTGTTATTCTCATAATTCACTGTATATTAATTTATTATTTTTTAATAAAAATTTAATTTATCATTTCTTCTTCATTTGAAAGATAAATTATAAAATAAAAAATATTTTTTTACATTTATTAGTCACCAATAATAAGTAATAAATGTAAATTCACTAATCGCTCATTTTATTTATCCTTTCAATAAAAATTTGAATTTGAATCTTTATTTATTATTAGAATTCACAACTACTTATTTATTTTATTCTCATAAAAATCTTTTCAAATTATATTTATATGTTACTTTTTTTCTCTTTGCCTTCAGTTGCTTTAAGGTCATCATTTTATCTAAGATGAGAGTTTTTATTTTCATCTTCAATATTTATAAATTTATAACTACCTATTTATTTTATTTTCATAAAATTATTTCATTTTTATAAAAAAATTTAAATTATATTTAAATTTTGTTTATTTTCTTTTTTTACATTCAATCACTTTAAAGTTATCATTTTCTTTAAGATGAGATGAAAGTTTTCATCTTCATTTTTAATATCTATAAGTATTTTCTCTTACTACTTTTGACCTTTTGCAGTTATTTAATCTAAAGTTTCTATCATATAAAATTTTTTCTATGATTTCTTCTACTTTTTTATGCTATTATTATTATAGTTTAATTGCCTTTTTTTTGTTATGAGTGCTTTACTTCATTGAATTTTTACTTTTTAAGAAAAAATTTATAGCTTAATTGATTATCATTAGTTTAATAGATTCTTGATATGTAAAATTGCAAAAGCATATATTTTTTATATAATTTATATAGCTTATTTCATTAAATAAATTTTTTAACTATTTTACAATTTTTAACAAGAAAAACACAATTTTGGATAAAATTATAAAAGAAGAAGGATTGTCATGTGAATATATAAATTATTAGTTATAAAATTTATAAATTTGCAATTGACAATATATATGAATAGATCATTTTTTATTACCTTAAATTTATATGAAGACATTAAGATTAACAAATACATTATTTTCTATTTTGAAATTTAAAAATCATCTTATTTCTATCTTTATCCAATTTTATTTGAAAATTTTCTTTTTTTTATTTTTATGTAATTTGATTGGAAAATTTTTCATTTTTATCTTCATCTCAATTTGCATCCAATTTAAAATTTATAAACTTTCATATATAATGAAACTTTTTCTTCATCTTCATTTAATAAAATCATCCTTTACTTCCATAAACAAATAAATAATTCAAGTTACCCTCATTTATCAAATGATATTTGTTATTAAACATCTCAATAGTTCACCTTCATTTAGTAGATTCTCATTATGATAATTGTAAATTTATTTTTTTATTTTATAGTTTAATTAATTATTTTTATTATGTTCCTAAATAATTATATTATTTCTCTCACCTTTTTTCCTCTTTTATGTCATTAACATATTTTTTTAAAAACTTTGACTAAGGGTGGATCAATTCTTTTTCTAAAGATTTGATATTCATTGCACACTTTTTATTTATTTACTATTTTATATTTTTAATAATATTCTAAGAAAGGAACTTTATTATAATACATTTTTTAGAAGATATTAAATATGAGTCAATCATTAATATTTTTCACCTAAAAGTTATTCCTCTCTTTCATGCAAATTAGAAAAGTATAGAATATTTGATATTAAAATATTAAATTTTAGTCAACATGTATATCATAATTCATAAATTTTAATGAATTATTTCCAACATAAGATTATTGCTTTTAAAAGTTTATTTTATATTATAATGTAGTAAATAATAAATATATTATATTGTCATTATAAAAAAAATTATTCCTATCACAAATTATGTTATTAAATATTAATATTAATGATAATAATTATCATAAAAAATAATATCTAATTAATGCAGTATTTAAATTTAAAATTTAAGTTTTTTAGTAAAATAAATTCAAAATCAATTATTTACTTAAATGTTGAACAAAATGAGTAGAGAGATGACTTTTTCCCTCTATTAAATTTTTTAATTTTCATTTTATTAGATACTTTTTCTTTCAAATATCTTAGTGTAAAAAACATGACTTTTTTTCTTAGATTGTTGATTATATATGAATCAATTTTTCATCTAATCCTCTTTATAAATAATTAATATATAATTATAATTTTATATTATTAAAGTAAATGCTCATCCATAATATAAAATTATTACTTTCAAAAGTTTGTTTAATGTTGTAATATGATAAATAAAAATATGTTCCCATTAAAAAAATCTATTGTTATTGTAAATTTTGTAATTAAATATTAATATTAATGATAATAATTATGTTAAAAAAATAGTATCTAACTAATGTAATACTTGAATTCAAAATTAATTACCTACTTAACTATTGAGCAAAATTAGTAGAAAAATGACTTTTTTTTAGAGCTCTTAGCTATATATTAATAAAATTTCTTTTTTATAAGTGATCAATATATAATTATAATATTATATTATTGAAATAAATATCCATTCATGTAATGCATAGGATAAAATCTAGTCTTTTTTTAATTGTTAGTCAATCATAAAAATTGTGTGTAATTTGTATTTACTATTACTAAATTAATATTTATATGAACACACTATAAATTAGTTGTAAATTCTTTTAATTCTTTTCTTCTTTTTAATCTGCAAATATTAACAACTCATAAATATTTTTAATTTTTAATTTCATAACTTTATCCTTCATCTCTTGACAAATGACAATACGACACTTCTGTTTCTTTTAACCAATTTATTTAGAAAGTTGCAATTAAATCATTGAAATATAACACAAATAACATCTAAACAGACTTGTTAAAGATATAACTTTTTAAAAATAATAAGCAGGACTAAATAATTCAAAGAAGCAAACATAATGTTACCTTTTTATCCTTTTATTTCAAATAATTTGATTGTGTTGAAATATGTATATTTTATAACAAAATTAACAATTAGTTGATCATATATAATGATTTCAACATATAAAATTTTCTCAGAAATAATTATAAATCATGACTTTTATCATATATTTTTATTCTTTATTGATATATTTTATTATTAAAAGTTAAGAATAATAATTTAGTATATGTTAAAGTATTTACAAGTGTTTACAAAGATTTAACATAAAATTTTCAGTTATATATATAAAATCTATTATTTTCCACAAAATTTATAATTGTATTTAGTCTTATGTGACCGAACACGTAAAAAAACTGCAATTATATTAATCAAAATTGCATAAATTTTTTTAACAATTTGTTTTATATAAAATTAATTATTTTAAATAAAAATTTGTAAGAACATAATACAAAAATTATAAGAATACTTACCGATATATTTTTATATACGTACTAAAATAAAATTTTAAATTTAAAAATTAAATATACAACTTTAAACTCACTGTCGATGGCTCCACCATTGGATATACGCATATTTGCAAAATTAAGAGGTCTAGAATTTTCAATATTTCCGGCGGGGACCGCGGAGAGTCCATTTGATTGCAAAGGAATTTGTTCTGGGTTCATGCATTTGCTGACGGCGCCGGCGGAGCAGCAAACGTAAACAAAATCAACATTTTCGTACGTACGTTTGTATGACGTTTGCAAATTAATCCTTGAATTAATGACATCCTACTCTTCTATATTTATTATTCTCATTTACTTGAGAAAACTCATTTATTTGTCATCAATTAACGAAGCAAATTGACGCTCAACAATCCCACTCAGCAATTTTCGATTCTTGTCACAATAAAAAAATGTTCAACTTTTATTTTTATCGAGAGAGATATAAATTTTGCTTTTTTTTGAAAAATATTTTTAGTAAAAAAAATTATTTCATTCTTTATAGATAAAATGGTATTATGTATTTTTATATTTTAAAGTTAAAAAATATTTAAAATTATTATAGTAAAAAATAATTTTTTTAAAGAGAGAAAATTATTTTTAATAATTTCTTTTAATTTAACATTAATATATATATATATTATTTTAATATTTTATCACTATATTTTTATGAAAGGTATTTTTTATTAAACAAACGAAACCTTATTATTTATTATCTTTATTCCAAATAAAGATTACACCCGCATCCATTAAAAAGGTATGAGATCAGCAAAGCGTAAATAATAATAATAATAATAATAATAATAATAATAATAATAATAATAATAATAATGATAGAGGAAAGATGAAGTTGTTAGTTTTTTTGGCAATATATGTGAATTAAATTAAATTAAATATAGGATGGTTGGGACTTGGGAGATAAAATTTAAAAGCATATCACTATTAAATATGGGATGGTTGGGGGATAAAATGTAAAAGCCTATCACTAGCTAGGTTTGAAATCAACCGATCCTTTTCCTTAAACTGAAACCACAAAATCAAAGGAGACCTCTGATTCAGGTTCAGGTTCTTTAAATGGGAGAAATTTAATATATTATTAATATAATAATATATTATTAAATTTTATTATATATTAAATTTATTTATTTAATATTAAATTTTACATATTATATAATAATATATCAATAATCACTTCTAATCTAATTATATATATAAAAAAATAAAATTTTCCCATCAGATTAATTGGAACGTGAAACGCATGACATAAACAAGTGTAGATCGGAAGCTCAAAAGTCAGGGCCAAAGAAATTTTACTCAGTTGCTTGTTTTCCCTTCTCTCCTTCTCTCCCTGTGTTTCTGTCCGTCCGTCCGTCCGTCCGTCTCCCACGACGCATGCCGACGGATAATGAAACTGCTCTATACCATTCACACTTGATACAAGCAGGGAATTACTAAAATGCATAACCTTCGTTAGCCCGCTCGGCGATGAAATATGCTTGATTAGAATTCGTTTTGTTCTGCGAAAACGTTTTTCTTTTAAAATATAATTATAAAATATTTAAAATAAAAAATATTTTATTTATTTGATAATAAATATGAACAATTAAAAAATAATTTTCAATAAAATAAATGAAATTTAAAAGTGAGCTTCAGTATTTTTCCTCTCCCCAAAGAATATGAGAATATGAATAATATTATGGGACCGTTTGGCGTGCATAAAAAAATTGGTATTGATCTGTACCACTTGATAGACGGTCCATATTTAATCTCATCGTATTGCTGACAAGTCATAAAAATTATGAATTGACCTCTATATCTCTCTTATTTGTATTTGGTTGCGACATGTTCTTGACTCATAAGGAATATGTAAAATGGCTTTCAGTGCAGCAGCCAGCATTTATTGGGGGATGATGTGCTCTAATACCAATATTATAAAAATAAACATCATAATTATAATTAAATACATATTAAATAAGAAAATAAATTAAAATAAAAATGAACATAACATAATTAATAGTTATATAAATTTACTTCCACGGTTTTTAAATTCAACTATATATTTGAACAACAAATAAGAGTAAAAAAACTGTGAGGCTTTTATACAGTTACATCAATTATTTAGAAAATTATTTTCTAGATAGCAAAGTAAAATAAAATGAGAATAGAATTTACATAATAGTTGACTCAATCAATTGGTCAATATGTTAAAATTAAATTTAAATAATTGATAAAAAATTAAAATATAAATAAGATAACCATTAATAAATACTAATTATACATTTAAACATTTTTTTAAATATTAGAAAGTGAAAAAGTAATTAATGTATTAAGGATGAAAATTGAAAAAGTAATTAATGTATTAAGGATGAAAATTTTTAATATGACAAATAATTATACATGAATATAGACCATTTTACATAACCTAAGATTGATCTAATATGAATTCCAGTATTAAACAAGTCTACCTATTTAATACGAACAATAAATGGATCGGATTATGATTGGTTTAAAATTAAATGGTATATTAAAAATAAAATTCATATTTTAAAAATAAAATAAAAATAAAATAAAGTATTTGATTAAAGATTAAAAATACTTTTAGTGAATAATGTATAATTGAATTTGATAAATGTGTTTATAGTATAATTTTTCTAAATGAAGATATTAAATCAATTAGATGAATTGACCCATTGTAACATGAGTAAATATAATATAACATGAGTTAGGTTTAAATTAAACTGATTCAAATTATGATTAAATTTTGACACGATAAAAGCTTAACAAGTATAATGGCACAGTTTCGTTCATCTGAGTTTGTGCAAGTGAAAAGATTAAATTTCTAAACTTATTATTTATTACAAGATATATTAGATAGTATTATATGTGAATTTATTAAATTTTTTAAGTTAATATCTAGAGGTGTTCACTACATTAACTTATTGAAAAAAAAGTAAGTTCTAATTCAATAAATTTTATTAAATTTTAAGTAATTATATTTTTATTCTAAATAATAATGCATAAATAAATAATAACTATATACATAAATAATAACTATCTAATGTTATAAAATATATTTAACTAAATTTTAGATAATTATATTTTTATTTTAATTACCTTGATTGAAATAATATGATTTGATTTCAAAATAAATATGAATTAATTTAAATCATATATTCTTTTAATATTAACATGTCTCTTTATGTCATTTTATTTTTATTATAGCTAAATTTATTAAATGTTTCTAATACAATTAGTTAATTTATTAATTTATTAATTATGAACTAATTTATCAACTACTTAAATTAAACAGAGTCAAAATTTGAATAAAGATAAGTGGAAATGATTTTAATGAATCTCCTATATATATATAATAAGTAATATTAAGAAAATCAAATTAAATGATAACAATGTTACTCTTTTACACTTTTTGGTGATTAGATATAGGTGGTATATGCATATTTTTTAATGGCATTAATAATTAATGCTCACTCAATAATTTAACATTTGAAATTTGATTAAAAATAGACCTTTGTCTTATATTTTTATTCTTTAACCAAGGTTAATGAATTGATATTGTCATGGTCAAAATTTAAGGATAGTGATGTTAGAAGATTTGTATGTTTTCATGAAAGCATAGCATGAAACTTATAATTTTGCATATAAAATTTATGTTTTATATGGGTTTTGTATGTGATGACCACATAAAACTTTAAAATTTCATAAGCAAAGTTGCATAATTTTTTTTTAAAAATTTCATTTATATAAAAAAGAAAACTACAAATAACTTCCTCCAACTATAAGGTCATTAGATTTTACCTCTTTTAACTATAAAAATTTGGATTTTATCATTTACACTATATAAAACTTAGATTTTACCCTCATAATTATCAAGTTAATGACTGTAAGACTTGGCGATAATTTTGTAACACTTAACGGTGATTGTAAACCGACACCATCATCCTTAGCAATGATTTATAACAGTTGGAAAGTACAATTTTTTAAAAAATTAGTGAATATAGTAATAGTTTTTAATTATCAGTAAGTAAAATATAATAATAATTTTTCTAACATATTCTATGAACTTAATAACAGTGAGAGTAAAATCTAAGTTTTCTTAATTTAAAAGGGTAAAATCCAACGACCACATAATTGAAGGGGATTATTTATTATTTTTCCTATAAAAATTACAAATTTTTTATAACAAGATTTTGTAAAAATATAAAATATTTCACAAAAATTACGAGTGTAGTGTAAATACAAATTCATAGTATACATATTAGATTTTAATATTAAATTTTAAAAAAATTAAATTCATAAATTTGAACCAACTAACTATAAATTCTTAGCTTTGTCATTGGACACATAAACCTGTTTTATCACTCTTGCTCACCCTGTGAGGAAAGATTAGAAATAGTTTGAACTAGTTTTTATTTTTTGTGATTGTAGGAATAATTGAACCACTAGATGCACACACATGAAGATCAAGGATCAAATCTTGGATGTAATGGAAGGCACATAATCTTTAAAAGACATTGACTGCCACTTAAACTAAAGACTCTCGGTAGTATGAACTAGTTTTTAATCCATGCGGTACATATATGTTAATTGTTTTATAACATTTTATTTATTTTATTAGGATTTTATAAAAAATTAATAGAAGAATTTTATATTAAGTACATATATAATTAGGATTTAATATATATTCTAACATTATCTCTTTTAATAGATGATTATTTGCTTATATTAATCTTTAGAATATACAAATTTTTTTTGCATTTTTTAACTTTGATACACTATATTAAATTAAATTAATATACATAATTAAAATATTTTTTATGTTAACTAATAATTAATAATTGTAACTTGTAAAATTGTTTGAAATAAACATTTGCAATTAAGAATTCGTTATTTTGACAGAATATAAATTTTTATAAAAAAAATGCATTTGTGAAAAAATTATTATTCAAAATAAAATTGATCTATTGTTGATATAAAAATTATTATTGAAAAATACATTTGATATTATGAGTTAATGTTAAACATGAACAGTAATTAAAACAAAATTCTTAACAAATAATAAAAGCTTGATATAATGTGTCAATGATTCAAAAACATTAATGATAATTAAAAAAATCCTTAATCCTTAATAAAGAATGAAAACTTTTCTTTCTATTTTAAAAAAGAAATCTCTTGATTTATATCATTATAAAAATGATCAATGATAGCCGAGCAATAATCATAAATTAGAAAAAGAAAATTTCAAAAGGTTAAAGTTTTTCTATTTGAAAAAACCAGTATTTTAACTTTTACTCTTATAAAAAAATATTTTGGTATTTTAATGGCTAGAGTATGCTTTTATTTTTTGGTTAGATAGTAAGAGTTCATTATCTTATCTTTACAAAAATTGTTATATAGACCTATGAAAAAAAGGGCAAACCAATTAAGGAAAATAAAGTTTAAAATTAAATAAAAAATTGAATGTATAAAGAAATAAAAAGATAAAGAACTATAATGATTTAGATGATGGAGAAAGCAAAAAATTTAGAGGAATTTATGTTTTATTAGAATAAGAAATCATGAAAATAAGCATTATAAATCGTAAATGCATTAAATTATGAATGAAAAGAAAGGGAAAGATACAAAGAAGGTAAAAGATCAAGAAAGGGATGAAGTTTCAAAATTTGAATTTTGATGAAAAAAATCATAAAATTAAAATTTGAGAGATTCGTAATTTAAGTGAGACAAATTGTACAAAACACCTATAGTACATATGTATTGAAAAAATTAAAAGGCATTGAAAAGGAAGAGATATTAATTTTAGTAAGATTAGAATGGAAAAATCTCACCTAACACAAATCTTTGTCATATTAGCTTCCATTACCAAACAATCTTATGTTTGAAAGGGAAAAAAAAAGCATAAGCAAAAAATGTAGAACTTTATCATTGTGCCTCTTTACTCGCTATTGAAAATACTATTTATAAATTGATGATAATATAGGGCAATTTGAAATTAAAAATTTAAAAACTTGATTTTTGTTTCAATAAATACAAGACCTGATTACAAAAATTTTGAATTAATTTAAGAGATGAAGCAACATATTTGAAATTTGAGATTGATATTTAAAATCACAAGAAGAAGATGGTGGACATATTGAAAAGGTAATAAAAGATGTAATTCCTCAATCTAATTATGCGAGTATGACTTACTACTACATAATATTAATCAAGAAGAAATGACAAATTGATATATGGCATGATAGAGAATGATACTTATCATAATAGTAGTTAAGGAATATTATGGCTAAGATATAGTATAAAAATTAGATTAATATATATTAAAAATTGAAATAGTAAATATAATATTAATTAAGTTTTTATGCACTAATAAATATTAAAATGATGTGAAAAATATATGGATTGGAGCATTATAAATTCAATTAGTAGTGCATAATCTATTTTTTTAATAACAGTAGGAATAGTTATATTATTAGATACATATATATCAATATTAGGGATTGGATCCTAAATACAATAGAAAACACAAAGTCTTCAAAGAACATTAAATGTTACTTGAGATAAAAATTCTTAATTAGAGATTAAAACATGTCAAGCTAAGTTAGGCCTTAGTATAAATAAGTTAGGCATGTTTCAAAATTTGTTGGTCTAAGCTTGGCTTATGACATATTTGTAAGTTAAAATTTTGGCTTGACTTAGCTTGTTTATAAAATTTAAAAAGCTTGGTGTGGCTTGTTAACTTATTTAAACTTAACTATTAAAATCTAAATAAATTATTGATAGATTTATATAGATTATAAATAGGTTCCTCAATAAAATAATAGTAATAATTTGTTAAATAAATAAATTATTGAACAAAATTTTGTTTTCATTTTTATAAAAGTCTTAATAATTTAACATAACAAATAATAAATTATTCAAAATAAAAAGATTAAATGATATAATAATATAAATTCATTACTTACAAACTTTAAAGCTTAAGAATATTAATAACTAAATTGAAAAAGAAAAAATGTACAATGATAAAAAAGTAATAATAATTATAATATAATTAATTAACTTATGTGTACTAAATTAGAATAACATATTAGTCAAATAGGTAAGCTTAGTAGGCCAACAAGCTGAGCTTAAAGTTTAATAGGTTAGACTTGTTTACTAAATAAGCCAATATATTGGTTTAGACTTGATTTATTTAATTAAATAAATAAGACAAGTCGACCTTTTAATGACCCAGACCATATGTTGTTCATGAACAAATTTGATTTATTTCCAACCTTACTCTTTGCTAATTGGCATATAATCATTAAAGTTATTAATATATCACCAAATGCAATTTTATGTTTTTTATTAAAAAAATAAACATTATAAAAAAATTTCACATAATTTAAAATAAGGAAAATATGATCATTTTATTACTAGGTATAATGTACAAGTCTTATATTGATATTTATAAATGATTGTTGATGGGTTATTTGATCACATTTTTTCTTAAATGAAGAAATAGTTAAACCACTAAATGCATATACACAAGAATGAAAAATGGAATCATAGATGTAATGAAAGTTGCAAAACTTTCAAAAAATATCTGATGTCACTTGAATTAAAGACTCTCAATTTTTATTTGATTACATTTAATCCTTGTCAATAAGGAATATAATTTTATTAATTACAAATATCATGAGGTTTCTAATCTTCAATTAGAATATTTAAAAGCAGAAAACTTAGTTTAACTTTTATAACTATTTAGTATGAAGTTTTCAATCATAATTTTACTCACATATTCAGCTTTTAACTAATTGAGTAACTCATTAATAATTTTATTTGTTGAGCTATACTCTTTCCTTTCCCTTTTAAGTATCATTTAAGATTAATGCATAAAAATTAAGGAAGATAATACATAATTTTAATTTTAAGATAAATGGATTGTAATTTACTAATACATATTTTATAAAAAGTCAATTATTAAATAAAGTTATTAAATATTTATTTAGATAGTTAAGATAATATTTGAAAAAAGACAATAAGTATAACCTTAATTTCCTAAAAATGACAAATAAATAAATAAGAATTAAATTTTTATCTAAAATGATACTTAAAAAAATGAATGGAATAATTATTAGGGGTGAGTATAAATATGGTAAATGGGGTAAGCTCAGCAGACTAGGCCAAGGTTCACATGGATTAAGTCTATTTAGGCTTGATCCATTAAGGCCTGTATTTTAAGCAGGCCTATTTGATTACTCTAGTCTACATAAAAATTTGTTAAGTCTGTGAGATTTGCCTTATAAATGAGCTTGGTTTGTAACTTGTACGGATCAAGCTCATTTAGGTATGCTTTTTTGCAAACCTATTTTTGTTAAGTTTGATCTGCAAAAGGTTTGTGGACCAGTTTGGTAGGCTCGTGGACCAGATGCTAGTTAAGCATCCCTAAGTTAGGGTGGAAATAGAATAAATTGCTTATTAAGAACTTATGACCTAACTTGCTTTCAGCCTATTCTATCCTAACCTTTTCTTATCAAAACAAGCCAAATCACAGCTAATAAATAAATTTACTTATTAGATAAACAAGCCAAGCCTATTTTTGCAAACTTATCTCATAAACTTATTTAATCGACCTATTTAAATAATTGGTATGTTTATATATAATATAATATAACATCATATATAATTTATATATTATAAAATATACAAATATATGATATAATGATATTATTAAAATTTCAATATATATAATTATAAATATAGACTTAATTTAATTATTAATTTATTTTTATTTTGAAAGTTTCTACTTGTTAATTTATTTAAATATTTATTGTTATAGGTAGGCTTTTGAATAAGTTAATAGATTAAGTCAAACCTTTTAAATAGACGAGACCAAATCTAAATTTTGGATTTATATAAGCCAACAGAATAAATTCAGGTCAAGTAAGCTTATCTTATTTAAACTAAAGCCTAACCTTGTTTAACCTATTTCCACCCTTACTAGTAAGTTGGAAAAGTAATATGAATAATAAATTAAGATTTTACAACAAATATCTACAAACTCCATAGAAAATTTTTCCATATTAAAATTATACCAAACTCAAATATGGCGATTGGTATTAGATTCTAAAATATAATATAGTATCAATCCTTGTTGGTAATGCAACAAGTTTGTATTCCCTGATCTGGCCCATAAACACTTATCAATCGTAAAATATATAATAGAAAAAGTAGGGGATATTTCACAAATGCATATTATCAGGCTGCTTTTTATTATTGAAGCTCCCTAAATCAGTCTTCGCTATAGGTTCACTGTTGTAAATTTACAAAAGCTTCCCAGAGGTGCTCCAAAATTATTTCCTAACATTATTATTGAAGGAATTATGTATGGAAAAAGGGAATTGGGAAGCCCATCCGGAACAAGAGTGAAGCGCACCGAAGAAACATGGATGCTAAGAATTTTCTTACATTGGGCCCAATTTTCCAATTAGGGTGACAATTTCTAATATGATATGATAATTCGATATGAATTTGATACGTTTATTTAGGTTCGAGTTGATATGCAAATCCTTTTAAAATTTTTTATTAAATTTTTAATGATTTTATTTAAAAAGTAAATAATATTTTAATCATAAATAGATATATATATAATAAAGATATAAAATTATTAGTTTAATAAAATGATAATAAAAATTTAAAATAATATTTTATTAATAATTAAACATATTTTTTATTAAAAATAATAAGTAATTAAATTTAATAAATAATTTTATAATATATATTTTATTAATTAAAATTATTAAATAAGTTAAATAAATGATCAATTTTAACACAATTAATAAATGGGTCAACATGAATTGCCACCCCTATTTCTAACACTGCTGCATTTATATACTTCATTTTTTCTAAATAATTTTAATGATGTTTACATTACATTTAATTTTTTGAAATATTTTTACAAAAGAAATTGTTAAAATTAGGGTTTTCCTTTGATAAAATCACAAAAAAATTGTATGATTTTTTCAATTTTTTTTTATAAAATGCGACCTTCTATATAAAATTTGTAATCTTTTTATAAAATTATACAAGTATTTAGAACACAAAATTTTTTTTTCTATAAATATTATATATTTTTTAATAAGTCTTGCAACATAAATTGTCACACTCATAAAACAAAAATATTGAAGAATTTTATGAAAAGTTGTAAATTTGATAAAAAAAATAAAATTTTATGAAAAATTATATAATTTATATAATACATTGCTTAATTGATGGAAGTATTAAGAAGGATATTTAAAATTGTATATTATAAAATATAATTATAAGAATGAAATTATTTGACAATTATTCTTTCTCAATTGATTTTCACTACTAATATTATAAAAATACCAACAACAATGACATTAATGGTACATACTAATCACAATTCTCAATATAATATAGCAATCGATTTTCATCTTTCATCACAATTCTTGCATTTATATCAAAATTTTCTAAGAATTTTTCCATAATTTTATAAACACTCAATATTATTTTTATTATATACTATTATAGATTTATCTTTTAATGTTATCCTATTTACATTGATTCAAGTGAAAATTGATGTATATAATGATGCAATGTCATCTTTGAAAATAAGCGTAACTTATCACATTAATTCAAATGAAAATTTGACATTACAAAGACTTATTTTCCAAAGGAAAATAAAAGGTCTATTGTAGGTAAACTTAAAAAAATGATAGTTGCATAATAAATCAACATGTAAAGATAATTTACAACTAATTAATTTTTTTTATTGAAAACTTCAAAAGAATATTTGTGTTTTAGATGTTAGTTGTACTTAAAAATTAACTTCTAAAGATTATCCATAATTAATTAATATTTATATTTATAGTATTATTAGAAACTATAAAAATTATTTATGTTTCAATGATTTGTTCGTTTAAAGTACACAATGACATTCTCGAGATAAACACTTATAACATTAATTTTTCAATTGATAACTGATATATGTTGTCCTGTATTGCCTATAAATTCTATCCAGAGTTTCTTTTCTCTTCCATTTCATTTTTAATTTTACTTCATAATTTCTCTTTTACTCTATTTTATTCAAGTGGCATAAAAGGATAATACACGATCGATGTTGCTTGATCATTAGTTGTTAAGATGCAAGTTACTATTCCCTAATTATAATCCTCTTTTAGCCATAATTTATGTCAAGTTATCATTGTGAAATAGACAAAGATGACCTCATTTCCTTTTTGTATTGCTAACTTAAAGCAAAGGATTTAGGATAAAATATTATTCCTATAGACATGAAAGCAATGGACTGAGGATAAAATATGGTTACAATGGATATGAAAGTAATGAAATAAGTATAAAATATTCTTTAAAGATGTTCCTTACCTTTTTTCAAAGTTGTAAGGTCAAAACTTCTACCTCTATGAACTATGTTTCAACCCTCTATTATAAAGATAATCACCATCACTTTTTTTTAATTGGTTATGATTATAAACAATATGCCTTTTTAAGTGTTAATGACAATTTTTTTTTAGTAAGAACGTGTAACATTAATTGGTAAAATTTCAAGATAAGATTATATCATAGAATTTGCAAAAAGTTTTTTTTTGTAGTGATTATGTTATAAATTGATTAATTTTTAATTTAAAGTTACATAATGATTATGATGTGAACTGTACTAATAATCTAGTGTAGTTTTTGTATAAGTCATTTTTAGAAAAATGTCAAGATGCAGAAGTTGTATAAAAATATGGTTAAATAATGTCAGTTATTTATAAAAAAAACAATATGGTTTGGCAAGATGGTACAATTATTATTTTTTATCATAATTAACATTGAAAGGTACACATGCCACCATTTAGCTTGTGGTAAATATTTACCAATATGTAATAAATACTAAGCATTTACCAAACATTAGGTTTTAGTTGTGGTTATAAATTTATGAAGAAATTTAAATAAATGAAATTGAAGATGTCTAAATGAATGGCATTTGTGAAATCTAAATGACAAAACTAAAGATGCCTACATGAACAATTTTTATGAAGGAACTTAAAACATCAATTTTTTATGGTAACTATCATGTAAGTCTATTTCAATCATTTTGACAATTCATCAACATGATCTTGTAACATCATTTGTTTTGTCATTATCATGTAAGTCCATTTATATCATCATGATAGTTTATAAATAGTTTATACAATGTTTTAAGTCATTGCAACCATATATATAATCAAACTTATGACATCAATTCTAAATTAATAACCAACTTTTGATTATTTTGCTCTTCCTACTAATAAATTGATGATCTTTCAAGATATATCTTCCTATAAAAGGGTAGATTTTAATATTCAGCTTTACCATAGCTATTTAGAAAGTCCTAAGAACTTTCAAATTTTCTTACAAGGACTTTTACCTATAACTTTGAAGAAACCTTAAAAGATTTTTGAATTTTCTTAACCTAAGTAATTTTAATATTTTGGTCTACACTTTTCATTTCAAAAACCTTCTATATTAATGAATTCTAAAAACCAATACTTTTAAAAGTTTCCAGAATCAATCAAAGTTCTTTACAAGAACTTGTATCCATATTTTGGCTTTAAACATATGAATGCTACAAAGCATTTGCAAGAACTTCAAATAAAAATCCTTTCAAATTCTTCATAAACTACTTGTGTTTAGGTTCGAAGTGTGAACACTAGTTTTTAGAAGGAACTTAGAGATATTTTAACTCTTTCTTAATATTAAATACTACAATCTATACCTTTTATCTTAGTCTTAAAAACCATCTTATATGATTATTAGCATTGTATATTTGTGTATTATCCTTATATTCCACCCTTTATTTATGCTCAATTACTTCATTTACTATGAGCACTTTGATGCTTCTTATGTTTTGATACAAGAATTGACATGCTTTTTGCTCTCCATGCTATGTCAAATTTTAATACATATAATACACATCGAGCAAGCAATATGAGCATTTTTATATTGAAAACTAAGAACATTTAAAAGCTTATAGTAAATGAATCAATCAAGCACTTTAATTCTACATCTGTTTTATTATATAATCGACATGGAAAAGTAAATCTATTATTATGCTTAAGATATTAGTTTTATTTTAAAATCAAAATAGAATACTTAAATGATATCATTTATCTCTCCTTAAAATTTCTGAAAATGAAGGTGGAAGTCAAAATTGAAAATCTGTCTTATATGCCTAATTACAAATATATTATAAAGAATTCCTTATAGAGTGATTTACTAATTGATTTTCCTTTGTAAGTAAGAAGTATGTTGCAATTTCTTCACATAAAAAAGCATTTTTACTTGAGTTTAACCATTTGTTTGCTCTTGCTCTTCTTTTCAATGTTAAGGTTTATGCAATTGCCTTATTTCTTTTTTAAATCTAATTAAGAACATCTATTTGTTATGTATTATATTGATTTGCTTGGATTTTTTATTTTTGATTTCATTATTTAGGGTTTTGGTTGATGTGGTTTTCTTGAAAAAAAAAGTAATGGATTTTTTCCTTATAAAAATAAATCAATAGATATTTTTATAGAAAATGATTATGATTACATGAGTAATTCAAACAATATATGACACCACCAAATTTATATAGCATAAGTTAAGTAATAAGTTTCTTTCCAATAGAAATATTTTATATTAATGTTTCACTTACAATATCAATTCTCATATCCTTCTGCCCTTGTTTTATCATAGTAGGATTCATAAGTATTTGTGTTAAAAGCCATATTATTTGAAGACAATGTAAGTTCCTTTTCAGTATTTTGAGATATTATTTTCATTTTTTACAATATCTATATATTATATATCTTTTACTATTCAGACTAAATAAATGTATCATATTTCATTTTTTTATTATATTTAGGATATTAATTTTAACCATAGAGATATTAGGATTAGACTTGAATACTATTATTACTTCTTGTATACTAATATAAGTTGTTAGATTCTATAATTAAGGTCAAATATTGCTTTGGGAGTAGTGGGTTTAGGAAAATTTTTAACGATTTTTTATTAAAAAATTAGTAAATAATTTTAGTTATTTCATAAACTTGTTCTCCTATTACACATTTAACATCTATTATTTAAAACTAACAGACATCTTAATCGAAATTTAAGTTATGAAAAATTGATTATTAACATTAGTTACTACATCAAAAAATCAATATTATATTTCAATCATTGAACAATATACTACAAATAATCATATTATTTTCATTTTAAAGCAATCAACTTCATTACAAGTACTCAATGTTAGTTCTACAACTAATGTTGAATAAACTAGATATATAACAACATCTATATATATGTCAAGTGGTAATCAACATGAAATGTGTTAAATAATCAATGTTAAACGAATTTTTTTTATAGTAATGATATATTAAATCATTATCGATTCAATATTTACTAGGCTTTTCGCATTCACTCTCACACATGTTTAGAGGCTTTTATTTAAAATTGTATATTTTCGCAAAAAAATTTAGTTATATTATAAACATCTTTTGTAACAATAATGTTTAATATATCATTAATTTTTAGCATTGATTCTAAATGCATGCTAGTCTTAAATATGACCTTAATATAGGAGTTAAACATTGAAAGAATTATAAAAAGCACCTACTAACTTTGGTTAATGAGCATCAATCTATCTTAATGTGGAAGTTACATATTATGGTCATGCTTATTTAGTAAATAAATGAGTAATTTACTTTACTTAATAGGTAGTGCTTACAATAATTAATAGGATTTAATCATATTATTGATAAGATTTAACTACAAAATTAATAGAATTTAATTGCATACTTAATAAGATTTAATCTTATACTTAATAGGATTTAATTACATGCTTAATAGGATTTAATAATATACTTAATAAGATTTAATTATATATTTAATAAGATTTAACCCCATAATTAATAGAACTATTTTATATGGCCATAAAGACAATTAATTCTAACATTTCTATTAGCAATGTGATTCTAAATATAGAGGTATAAATAGCAAAACATTAACCAATGTAGTATAGTAGATCAAGAATGCAAACTATTGAAAAAATTCATGCATTAGTAAAGAAAACTATTAGAATAAAAGAATGAAGAAATTGTGATTTAATTTAGATCACATGACAAGAGTAGAAAGTTAACATTGTTACCTATCCACTTAAATACCATATGAAAAAGACATAAATGAATTGAATACTTCACTTCACAATCTTAAATCAAACCCATTAAAACTAACAAATGAATCATAAAAGGTTACCATGCTTGGATAGAAAAGGACCTTGAGAAATCAATTAAGGAAAATAGAAGGATAAAAAACTATATTCCTTTAAAGTATACTTTATGATAAACTTGTTTCAAAAAAATAATGAGATATTTTCAAATGCAAAACAATTTTATTCATATGTACAACCTTCATTGAAAAAATAATGTTGTCTTTACTAAGAGGATTCAAGACATTAAATGGTAGTCTTATTTTATAAAACTCATATTCTCTCATTAAATTTACACAATATTGATTGTATAATATATACAAAGAATATAGTTATGAAAAATGATAATTAATCTTGTTCATAACCATGCTAAATGAAATAATTAAATCATAACAAATTAAGAAAATAAAAGAAATAAAAGTAATATATTTTAAAATAAATAAAAAATAAGTCTAATTTTTCAAATAAAATAATAAAAAGCTTCATTTAAAAAATGTTGTAAACAATGAAGTTTACATTTTTTTGTCTTTTATAATAACCAAAATTCCAATATAAAGAAATAGAAAGAGAAGAAGGAGGAAGAAAAATTGAAAAACATACCAATTCTTAAGATCACAACTTTTCCAAACTTAATGGTGTGGTTATAGAGAAGCTTACTCATGCAAGAAAAAACTTTTGAAATAAGATTTGAAATCAGTTTATGATAAAGTATAGAGAATAAAGAAGGTGATATAAATAAATATAATATGAAGAAGGGAGGAAGAGAGAAACTAATTGATAAGGGATAGAAGTTATAGGGAGTTTAGGGTTTCATATTTTTTAAAATTTATTTAACAATTTAGAGATAAAGAGTTTTAACTACAAGTAAATGTATTAGTAATCATGGGGCCTAATTGAGAAGAATCAAAATTTATAGAAAGTTACAAGATGGAATATTGAAGAGCAGTTAGCAAGGTAAGAAGAGATATGGCACCAAAAGTCTAAAGAGTTATAAGTAAGTGATAGAGACAAGAGTTCTAGATTCTAATAATGATTAACTATTATTAGGAGGAGAAGAAATAATGTAGCTACAGTTTTGTTACCATTAGGGGATGGGATAATAAGCATGAAGAAATGGCTACATACTTGTTGATTAATTCAAAGATCTATTTAGTTCTACAAACACATATTTTGCTCAAGACCTTAATAAGATTATTTAACATAATGTTCTGAAATTAGATGATGAATTATTATGTGAGATTTTATCTATTGTTAAAATTCTTAAAGCCTTTGGTCTCGATAGATTATGGCAATGTTTCTCAAATGATGTTGGTGAATTATTAGCTCACTAATGGTTAAAATAGTGCAAAATTTCCTTACTTTTAGTTTTATGTTGAAATCCCTTAATCAAACCTTTATATTCTTAATTCCAATGATTCATAAGGCTAGTATTTTTATAGAATTTAAATCAATTAATTTATGTAATGTGGTTTACAGATTAATCTCCAAGATTCTTGCTAATCGAATGAGGAAATTATTGCCTCAATTGATTTCTCTAGTGTAATCTACATTTTTTTAGGGCATTAAATTGTAGAAAATGGTATTTTAGCTTAAGAGATTATTCATACTTTTCCTTAAAAGAAAAGGTGAGGAAGGTTAATAGGATATAAGTTGGATATGTAAAAAAATTATGATAAGGTGGAATAAAGCTTTGTCTTAAAGATTCTTAAATCATTTAGTTCTCATCAAAAGTTTATAAAGTGGGTGGAATAGTGCTTGACTATGGAATCATCTAATTTGCTTGCACTTGTTCATTCTTTGCTTAAAAAGCGTTTTCATGCTTATTATTTAAAGTGAAGGTTGAAAGAACTATCCATGAAGCTAAGTTGCCAAGGAGTGGTCTTACCTTATCTTATCTCATATTTGCAATGATATTATGGTATTTTCTTAGGTAAATATAGAAGTAAACTCTTAAATTAGGATAAATTTTTAGGCAATATGAAGCATGGCCTGACTAAAAGGCAAATATGAAAAGTTAGGTATGTTCTTTTCTAAGAATGTACATAGTAATATTAGAAGGGAGCTTTATAGCATTATGCAAATGACTTAGAAATGATATGATGCAAAATACATAGGCTTTCCTTTATTCTTATCAAAGTCTAAACTGAGGGTTTCCACAAAGGATACTTGTTGGATGGAAAAGGAAATCATTAGGTTGTTATATGATGTACATGTTATGCTCCAACAATTACTAATTTATATAATGTTTATCTTAAGGGTGCCCATGGAGGATTGTCAAAAATTAGATTATGCTTGCCAAAGACTCAAACCTTTTAATCATATTAATTTATCACTATTAGAAAAAATAGAATGGAAGGTAGAGATAATGTAATGACTCTTTAGGTAAATGTCATGACCCCAACCTAATTTTAACTGACTTGGAACCTACTTCCAAGTTTTCGCTAGTTTATTCTTGTTTAACTATCATAATCCTAATTAAATAGTGAATATATAACATTGGAAAGAAGAAAATAAATAAGGAAGAAAGGCATTTCATTCATTATTATAGTTCTCTCATAATAAGGATAAACCAGTTGAATAAACAATAAGGAATTCAATTTGTGTATTTTCTTTAAATAATGCCTACAAATAGAATGAAACCTAAAATAGGCTATCTAGCAAAAAATATAGTGTTACTAAAAACCAAATTAGGACGCATTACCATAACCTAGCTTTGTAGAAATGATGGTGGAAACTCAACCTATGTATTTACAAAATAAATTACAAAGATTGAACCTAGAACTCAATAAGTAAATACTTTACATAAATAAACATAGCAAGAAATTAATATTACCCACCAAATCATCCTCTAGTAAAACTTATCATATAATCACTTACTTTATCAATTTAATTTAAGAGCTGTTTGGTTTGGCATAATTAGAATGAGGAAAAGGGATGGATGACATTTATTTCCTTTATGTGTACTTAGTTAAAAAAATTGATTTCCTTTCCCCATTTTTCCTGAATGGGTTTATCCTAAATCAGGATATGTTGATTCCTCAAGCCCTCTAAAGAATCCCATACTTTCATTTTAGATTTTAAAGCCCAACACATATTTCTATGAAACTAATTGCTCTCACCACACCTCCACTTCTTCATTACTCTTGGCCATCAATGACAAATTCTTGGCAATCTTGCAATGATGACATTAAATACTCTCCCTCTCTTTCTTTTTCCATTTTACTCATTTTCATTATCACTATACCTTATATAGTAAAACATTTCTTCACTCTTTTTGTATGACTCATTCTCTTTTTCTCTTTCAGTTATTTTCTTTGTGGGAGGTTAAAAATAACTCTTAGCAATAGCCTTTCTTACACTATAAAAATAACTCTCTTACATAATGAAGACAACTCATACTGTTTTATTTTTAAAATAATGATTAAATCTTATTTAGATGTCTTATACAATATGTTGTTTAGTCATTTATGTAGAGAATAAGTTTGAGTTAGAATAGGATTCTAATTGCATCATATATTTAAACTAATTTTTTTGATAGAATTTCAAAGTTTTAGAATGTTGGCAAGTTTTTGAAAGAGTTAGAGCGATCATCCTTTGTTGAGTTCTCTATCCTATGAAAGCTTTCTTTTATTCCTTTCCATTTTCTTAATCACACTATTAAATATGAAAGTTCTTGTAAGCTATTCTTTATTTTATAAGCTCATTGTTAAAGGACTTAAAGACTAAAAATCTTAACAATCGGTAAAGATCAACAAAAAATCTTCCATATAATGTAATAAGACCATAAATTTTAATATATCTACAATTGATATAAACATATAATAACCTATCAATAAAGGCCATTCCTTTTCCTTTTTCAATTGCTAGTTTATTGGAAAAAATTAAACTTTTCACAATAACCATTTTCAATGGGAAAAGTCACCACTTTTTAGCATGCATTGCAATGTTTCACTTAATTCTCTTCTATAAAAGTTTCTTAATATCAGCTGATCTATTCTCATATAATAGC
This sequence comes from Sindora glabra, assembly GCA_020226215.1. Classification (NCBI taxonomy): domain Eukaryota; kingdom Viridiplantae; phylum Streptophyta; class Magnoliopsida; order Fabales; family Fabaceae; genus Sindora; species Sindora glabra. Next base: position 52,292,399 of record CM035226.1, read on the forward strand.
TTTTGGAGCTTTCTAGCAATTAAACAACATGATATATGATAATGCCTTTTCTAGTGGCCATAATCCATAAATTGATCTATAGTGATTTTTGGCAATTTTTATATTTGAAAATTGTTATTTCTTTTCATATTTGTTAACTGTATGTAGTTTTGCAAGTATGTTTTAAACCTTCACCTTGCTAATTTATATGGTAAAAAGTTACATTAAAATGAGTTAACAATTAACATATACACCATTAATTAATGATCATCGCCTTTGTGACTAATTCAAATACTTAATATATTTATTTTTTCAAGTTACACATTGGATATTACCTTGTTATTTAGTAAAGTTACATCTATTTGTTTACACAATTTCACTTTTCTCAAAATATTTAAGCTAATTTTCTAATAAAATTTTAGAATGTTGGTAAGTTTCTTAACAAATTTAAGATTAATTTCTTCATTAATTAATATTTAATAGCTGGCAATAAATATTAGTTGATTTCAATAGTAGAAGTTAATTGCTTTTTTTTATTGCTATTTGTACTGGATTATGTTATTTTGATCCTTTCCCATTTTACCCGTTTAATTGGTGTTGAGTTTCATTTACTTAATGTAGTTTAGTTTAATCAATTTATTACCTACTCTATTTTGCTAATTGCAGTTAACAATATGTATTTTTTTTTAATTTAAGAAAACATAACTATCTAATTTCTTATTTTGCTTTTCAATGTGCAGGGCCTTTAAGTAGGGCATATCTCATAATTAGAAATTTAGTTGTACTTGAATAAAAGTAGATATAAATTGATTTTAATTGTTCTCTTTTTTAATAGTCCAATATCATTCATAATTTACCTCATAAATATTTTCCTTTCAACCATGGTATTAGGCATTATGGAAGGATCTAATTTGGTATTTAAAAAATAAGTTAGGGAAGTTATCTTCTTTTGCGATAAACAATAATTTGAATTTTATCAATCGAGGTTATGTCTCAACTCTTTAAGTTGACAAAAAATTTTATTTGCTAAGATCACTAATGACTTCCTCATATTTTTCCTTTTTGGTTATTAATTTCAATGCTTATCTTGCACAGTTGTAATGTTAAATATTTTTGTTATTCAAATTGGACAAGATTGTCATAATATTGGTTAATATTATGCACTTCAAAAAGTTCTATTTTTCTTTTATTGAGGTTCATGTTTAAAGGGGTTTTAAGAATGGAAAATGAACTATGTGTTTAACCATACATATATAGTGGTAATGATATATTTTAATGGTTTTTTTATGTCCTTTAATATTATATGCTTTAGGTATTTCTATTTTTTTATTGAGCTTACATGGTTGGGGGGTTCTAAGAATAGAAAGTAAGTTACAAGTTTAACCATACACATATTTTAGGTTTTGTTATAACATGTCTTTTCTTTATTTAGAATGCATAAATATTTCTAACTTTGGATTGTGTATTAAATTAAAGCTCAATTGATTAAAGATATGTATATTGAATTTCTTAATTAATGTTTTTAATAAAACTTATACAAAAATGTCTTATTTTGGTCTTTTTTTAAGAAGGAGAAGAGAATTAAAATTTCTTTAATACATGATTATCATGATTAACATCCTTATTTTGTGTATTTGGTTTGGTAAATGATGAGTAAGATGATTTATAATGCACAACAATTGGAAGAATGGAAAAGGAATAAAAGAAAATGAAGAATAACAAAAGTAATAGATTTATAAGAGAAATTGATGTCTTATGTAGGTTTCCTCTTTAAATGAATTGACAAATGTTTAATGTATTTTATAAAATGGTTAAAGATACTAAAGCTTTATGTGGGATTGAAATATGTCCTTGGAGGAGATTATTATAGTGTTTGTAAACACAATAGCACACCAACATAAGAATAGAACTATTAGTGGTTATTTTTATGGTAATGGTGAAACAGTGAGTGAATAATTTAACTATTCCTTGAAAGCTATCCTAAAGTTGCACTAAGTGTTACTTAAGAAACCATATCTTATATTTGAGTATTGTGAGGATGATAAATGGAAGTATTTTAAGGTACCATAAATCTTATCTCATTTTGGTTCTACATCATTTATGTTATTACATTATCTAAATGTCATTTTATTATTTCTTCCATAGAATTTCTTAGGTACTTTTTATGGTAATGTAACTATGCTTTCTGAGGATCGATCCAAATATAGAATAAAAAAAGGTAACCTTGCAATAAATATCTTAAGACTGTGCTCACCTAATATGGAGTTTATATATATGTTGCCTAGTTAGGAAGGATTAACATATGATGATTAAGTACTTTGAGATGCTATTTCTAGGCCTAATGGTTTGGAAGCTCCTAAAGGTAAATTTGATTAATAATTACATTTTTCTAGTCTAACACTATATAAATGACCATATTATAGAATAATTATATTGATGTATTAAGGTTACTATTACTTATATAATGTATTGTACACTAATGAAGAGGGATTTCTTGCACCCTATTAAGGTTTTTATTACTTAAATTTTTTTGGTCCAATACTATATACATGACTATATTATAAAATAATTATTCATCAATAATTTATAATTATTGGCAAACTTAAATTTAGCAATAAATTATTCTATCCTAATTTATGAAATTTTAAAATATTATTAACATCATTATTAAAAAATTCATTATCAATTTGAAAAATATTAATAATTTATAACCTCTTTTCTAGCAAATAAATATAACAAATAACCTTATAGAAATGTAATTTAATTATAGCAATAGTAGGCTTAATTAATAAATTTTCAAAATTGAATTTCTTAATATTGAATATCAATTTTTCAATCATTTAACATAAAAGTTGTAATATTGAATAATAAAAGCTATATATAAACCAAAAACTAAATTTAATATTTCTAACTTTTGATGAAAAGCCTAAAACCTATGTTAGTAGCTTTCATTCCTCCATTGACACTTATCAATGTGCTATTATTCATGATAAAGTAAAGGTTCATCATCCAAAGGCAATTCTTATATGCCTAAGTTTTGGAAACATCCTCTTGAAGTATTGATAATATTGCTCAATTTGGATTTATTAAAGATTGGGTAACCTAAAACAAAATAAATACAATACTAAGTTAGTACCATTTGTATTGATTATATAAGATCTATACATGTAAATCCTAATCTAAGTATGGTAAAGATAACCTAATCTATAATGAAAACTTTGTGTCACTATATTGAATTTTTTTCTCTATCTTCATCAATCTCTTCTCTCTTATCTTCATTTCCTTCATTTTCCTCATCCTCCTAAGCTTTTTCTTCATCATCAATGATATTTAAGTCATCATGTATAATTTTTTTAATGTAACCAATTTCTTTATAAGATCCCAAGTTATCTATATGTAAATGGATCTCTTCATTTTCAGTACATGTTAGTAATTAATTGCATTATTCATCATCTTGCAAGGGAAAAATGACATCATTTGTTAATAGAACATCAAAGCACTTTTCATGGTATTTCTACTATCTTTTATGATTGACACTTTCTATTTTGCGGATCATCCAATCAAAAACTTGCTTCGTTGAAAAATTGATAGCATTATAATTTTGTCTTATATTTTTCTTGCAATATTATTTTTTCTTCAACCACTAATCACACCATAATATAAATATAAACATAAACATAAATATGAACATAAACATAACCATTAATATAAACATACATCTTTGTGTGAGAAATAAAGTCAACAAATATAATTAAGTATCTTTTAAGTAACCTTATCAAAATTTGAAACCTATAAAAGAAAACTTAAAGAAAAATATAATGATAAAAATTGAATAATCAATCCAAACGTAAAATATAAATATGACAAAGTCTAAGTCTTATTAATCATAACTAAGTCTAAAGTTATGGAAATAATGATATTTTTATAAATATGACAAAATTTTAGACATTATTATTTTTAATATATGATATATTTTATTTTTTATGTTGATTCTTACAAGTGAACCAATATTTACAATCTTATGTTATAGATAAAGTAAATTTTTATAAAAAATCAAACGTTGTTTCTTATGATAACTAAGTTTAAAGTTATGAAAATAATGATATTTTTATAAATATGACAAAACTTTATACATTATTATTTTTTAGATATGATATATTTTACTTTTGATGTTGATTCTTACAAATGAACCAATATTTACAATCTTATGTTATAGATAAAGCAAATTTTTTTTCTTATTTCACTTTTACTCACCCTTTTATTTGTTTTTAAGCTCTATCTCTATCTTTATCCACTTCTTTCTATAGGACATTAGATCTACTCCATCTTCCACCATATGTTAATAAGGTACAAGGGGATAAATCCTAAAAAGTTACATGAAAAAGTCTAAAATAGATAACTAAGCATGAAATTATGGTTAATAAAAGTTTTTAACTCAAAAATATATTTTTTATTAGGTATAGTGTTTATTTGATTTATACTTTAAATATTCGAGGAAGAAAGTGAAAAATAAATGTTTTAAAAAAATATTCTATAAATATTATACATTGATTTTTTTACTAAAAAATGACATGAAATGTTAACAAAAATTAAAAAAAAGATAAAATACTCTAATCTCCCTTGAGATTATGCTAAATATACTCCTTACCGCTTCATTTTTCATTTTTAGTCTAAACCTCCCCTAAACTAAACAAAAATGGATTAAGTATATATATTAATATATGAAATTACCCATCTTGCTATTCATTAGGTTTGCAATTATGAATTAAAGAAACAAAATTTGATAGAAGAACTTAATAAACATAAAAAAAGTTGAGATTGTTAGAATCAAGTGCTTACCATTGAACCAAAAGCTATAGTTATTAGCCATTGCACAACTTTATTTCCTTATATTGGTGGTGCATAGCCCCGCTTTGTAGGCAGGCATGAAGGACTTTGCAAGATACTATAGGCATCTCGATAGGTTTAATTATTAAGTAATGATATCATACCTATACATGATACAAATCTATAAAAGTGATTACTATTCTCCCATTTGGCTAATAATCTCTTCTCTAGAAGATTTGAACTTGTGACCTCCCTCTGATACTAGTTATTAAGATCAAGCACTTACCATGAAGTTAAAAGTTATAACTAATACCTATAACATAACTTTATTTTCTTATATTGGTAATGCATGGACTTGATTCTATACACGTGATGTGTAAAATTTTTATCTATATTACTTTTTTCTATTTTATATCTCTTAGTGTATTATATATGCTTAAATTTATGGAATTAGTCTTGTTATGTGATTGGGTATTAGCTTTCCAATATTTTGAAATTGTTTGATTAATGTTAGATTTTTACACTATTTTAGATTTTTAACTATAATTTGAGTTACAAATATTGTATTCAGGTGATTTTTATATCATTAGAAAGTTTGAAAAAAGCTTTACAATTTTTATGTTTTGACAAAGCCTAGTTCAAACACATAGAAGGTCAAAATTAATTGTGAATTTGATGTTCTATTTTTGTCCAACTTGAACTAGTATCAATTTTTGAGCCATATTTAGAGTTTTAAAGGTTCAATCAAGGTGAAACTAGTGACTAAAATTTCCTAAGATTTAACCTAACAAATTTCATGGTTATCGTTTAGTGAAGCTATATGGTTTTAGGGGGTCTTATAATGGTTAGAAGACAAATCTATAAGGTTTTACTACAATAACTCTTGTAGTATATTATCTTGTAAACTAGGTTTTGGGCTTCTAAATTTAGTAAGGCCTTATTATTTGTAACCTTAGAAGGTATATTATCTTAATCCATTAGGTTTAGTACCATAGGAAATAAGATATATGGCTTGTGCCTGTAAAGGTAAGAATACAATTCTACATAACTCTAAATAGCTTTTTTCTCTTTTTCAAATTTCTTCTTTTTAAGTTATGGAAGACTTATTTTCTAATTAATTTAAGGAGTTTGAGACTTATCTCTATTTAGATCTAATTGATTTTCCTCTTTTTATAATGCTTTTATATAATTTTTTAAAATTATATGAATTGAATTTGGATTTGGTATAATTTATTTTCATTTATGTGATTTATGATGTCTATTGATTTTATATTGAATGTTAGCTAATTAATCATTATTCTTCTTATATTGAGCCATTTTTTAGAGGTTTCTAGTTTAATCCTTTAATTCATTTAAATTCTATTTTTAGATTAATTTAAATATAATTTTATGAATTATAGTGGTTGCTTAATTGTACTAATCTATTTTGACCAAATTCTAAATGGTTATCTAGCATAAAATTTATGGATGATTGCAAGAGTTTCAAGTAATTTTAGGTTGAAAAACCAATCATACTTGTTAAATATGTTTTAATTTATAATTAATCCATTAAAGAGTTTTCAACTACTTGGATCAATTGTGTCTCTATATTTTTTTATGTTACTTATGTATTTTATTTAATTTTGACTCAAAATTTCCCAAAATTAGTTCTATTGGCATTCTTGGATCCTATTTTATTTTATTTCCTACATATTGTACTCTTAATTTTCACTTTTATTTGCATTTATCTCTTCTACTTTTAATGCATAAAAAGTTTAAATAATTTTGTAATTATAGTCAATAAATCATTGTGATAGAATGTTTTAAATGGATCACTAGGGGTTGACTTAGTTTGTTACCTAATACTATAAACTTTTTGTCAAAATCCTTAAAGGTGATCACTGGTATCTTATTTAACTAACAATCATTAATCCATGCTCGCTTACATATATGATTTTGGAGTATAGTGTATAAATTGCTATCATGTTATTAGGCTGACCATTTTAAATTGTTCTAAATCATGAACACCCATTTCTTTCACCTTCCTTCATTTTTATTCTTTTTAGTGCTCATTACTTCATCAAAACTTCAAACTTTGAATGATTAAACATCATTTCTACTCTATCTTTTCATCTTTCAAAAATTAAACTCTTTAAATTTCTCAAAAAAACCCTAAGTCCTAAAATTTACCACTTAACTATCTTAAACCCTAAAACATCATCTTCCCTTCATTTGTTTCAATCTCTTATTCCTTTCATACATAATGGATTGTATTAAAAATGTTGCTATCGATAGAAAACCTAGGTTAAAGAGAAAATATGATGAAGTTAGCAACTTATCCAAAGCTGTACAGTTTTCATTAGAAATTACTGAAAGTAAGCATTTTATCAATAAAGCTTATTGTTTACTAAAGTCAAGTTTTTTTAGCTAGTGAAAATTTGGAAATCAATAATGTGCTTATAAACTTAGATTTGCTTGAATTTTCATGCTTTAAATCTATTAAGTATTATCCTACCTTAATATAATTGTTTTACACAGTTAAAAAAGAAAGGGATTTGCACAAATACTAAAATATATAGTGATGTTAAGGGTGTAAGGGTGGAAATTACATGTCAATCATTATTTGAATAATTTTAATTAGATCCTTCATTTTAGTGTAATCAAGAGGATTCTAAGAGTGCATATGTTAGTAAGGAAATTAGAATTGGCTTCTTTTTTCCAAAAAAGAATCCAACTTATCAACAATTAAGACTTTAGATAATAAATTTGTCCATAGAATATAGGATTCTTCATTACACTATTGCCAAGATTATAATATCTAAAAGGGCCAACTACATTGTGATTTATGATGCAATTATTCCCTATGTGGTGCATTAGAAACAATATTGAAGTTAACTTTCTTGTGCTTATAATGAATCATATGATAAAGCACACAAATTCAAAGTTTCTCCCATATGCCATGATTCTAACAAAAATATTCCAAAAGTGCAAGGTAAAAATTGAAAAAGAAGTGAATGCTTAGGAAGTCAATAAAACTATTGCTCTTAGGGCTCTTACACTTTATTTGATGAACATATTAAAAAATGGTGATGGTGTTTGGGTAAAAGGTAAAAAAAAGTCATAGTTGATGTGGAGGTGCAAATTAGGGAACATTAATTGTAAAGGTAAATCAATTAATTGAAGAGCTATAAAAGTTCAAGATAAACCAATTAGCTCACAACAATCTTGTCAAAGGAACATTGCAAAAGATGTAAAAATAAATGAACACTAAGTTTTCTGAGATCCTAAGCCATTTTTGGCCTATTTGCAATTAGTGTTGAAGATCTTAGAATAGTTAAAACTTATAAAAATAGAGATAGAAGGCAAGGGGATCAAATTGCAATAAAAGGAGTGGGCTATTAGAGGTAAATTCTTATACCTTAGCCTTGTTTATCCTTTAAGATTATAGTTCATTTTAAATTATGCTGCATTAATCTTTATACATTTTAACAATCCTACATACTTTGATCAAATTCTTTATATGTTGAATTTTAGTATTAAAGATCATGAGTTACATGTTGAATTATGATGAATAATGGTAAATTAATATATGATTTATGCTTTATAAAGTCTTTTGATGATAGTAAGTGATATTATATTTTTTATGATTTCAAAAGGGGAGAAATAAAGTTATTTAGAAAAATTAGAACTTGATATGTTTTTGAATATGCTAAATCATGATTTAAAATATGCTTGAATCAAAAAGGAAAATATATTTAAGGGGAGTTTTAAAATTTAAAAATATGTTTCATTTGAGGGGGAGTATAAATTTAGATGTTCTTGAATGTTTTAGATTAATGTTTTTCAAAATAGATTTGCCATCATAAGGAGGAAATTATTGACTTAGTCCCTTTTGAAATGATTAAGTTTTGATTAAAATTATAATCTTATATGTGAAAGAATTTTAATATTATGATGAAGCATTTGTAATCTTTGGATTAGAGTTCAATGAAAATTAATGGAATATTTAAAAACCTTGCAGATTAGCTTAGGTTATTAGGAATTTTAAATGTAAATGATCAATCTTAAAGAGTTAAGACTCAAATTATTTCCTAACTTTAATAATTTAGGAATTTTGTGCCTGAATTTTAAAAAGGATCAAAGTATCTTTTAGAATAAATATTTCTTTATGTTAAAAGTTGTCTTAAAACTAATGGTATTAGATAAAGGAAAGTATTTCTGACAATATTATTTGAAAAACTATGTTTTATTTTAAAAATGATCATTCCCCTCCTTATACTAGCATATATAAGTAAGTATATGATTCTATAAGCCAATCTCTTATACTATACTTAAGTGCATACTTGAGTATTCTGCTTTAGAAAAGCATATTTTGGATCATACTTAAGTATATAAGTAAGTATAGAGAACAAAAGCAACCTTCCTGGGCTATACTCAAGTATATAAGTGAGTATGGAAATTTAAAGATAAATCTTATGGACTATACTTGAGTATATAAGTGAGTATGAGGTTCTAGAATCTCACTAGTAATTGGATACTCGAGTATAAATTAAAATTTTATTTTGTAGGCAGCATACTTAAGTATCTAACAGTGAGATTTTAAAAACAACCAATTGTAAATGTGTAATGATTCATATTCATTTATAACACATATATAAATGTTTTAACCCTATTTTTTGTGTAAGAGAGGCATAAGAAAGCCTTAGTTTATCCAAGCTCCTATTTTGTTTCAATCTCATGATTTGTGCTTTTCCTCTTTATGATTAAATCATCTTAGTCTTTCATTTTGTATATGTACAAAAGATGCATTAAAAAGATTATTTATTCTACTTAAACTTCTAATTTATGTAATGGGTGAAGGATTCTAATAGGTTTAGAATGTTTCCAACCTCTAGGAAGTGTCTTGTGGGAGGATAGCATGAGGGATGGATTGTATAAATCTAAAGTAGTTATAAGGCTTCTTAAGAGCTATTAATTTTAAGCAAATTAGTGCACTAGCCACATAGTCAAAGAAGATTTTAAGTTTAAAGAATGGAAGTACATTAGAAGCACGATTTCTTTTTGGTGGAACCACTATACATGTATTTATATCTTTCTTTCCCTTACACTTTTTAAATTTTTACAAATTTACAATTAATTACATGATTAAATTGTATCATTTAAGTACTTAGACATGGGTTGATATATAGTTGATTAAGCTTTTCATAGATAGTTTTGATGAATTAATTTACTTTGCTTTGTTTTTGAAAAGGTAAAAACTTTATTTTTAAATCAAAACATTTCAAAATACCCAATTCACCCCACTCTTGATGTATCCATATTTTACAAAGATCTATAGATTTCCATATAAGACAAGATCTATAATATCTTCAATTAAGCTAATGATAATCCAAAATTAGTTATGTCTTACTTGAGCACCTCATGAATCTATTGTTGATGCAAATATTGTTTTTTAATTTTCCCTATTTCTAAGGTAGTCGACTTTCCTTCACTCTTTTTATCATCATGTTGAGAAGGTAACAAAAATGAATTATCTTAATAATGCAAAGAAGAAGAAAAATGTTAGTGGTAACTATGTTCGTATGTGGTAGTTTAAGCCATTCAACCTACCTTTTATATTGAAAGTGTGCTCAATAGCAAAGTTTTTTTTCCTTTTTCCATTTTTTTCACTATTTTATTTCTCGTTTTTAGACCACCAAACATTAAAAAGAAGTACATGTTGACAAAAAATAAATATGTATTGCTTTGTTTGGAATGAATGAAAATTTATACTCCTTTCATTCCTTTTTAAGTGTCATTTAAGGTAAATATACAAATATTAAGGAAGACTATAAATGATTCTAATTTTAGGAGATATGAGTTATAACTTATTACTATAAACTATATTAAAAGTTAATTGATAAGTTAAGTATTTATTTAGATAACGAAGGTATTATTTGAAAGAAGATAATAAATATAATTTTAATTTCTTAAAATAACAAATAAATAGGAACAAATCCTTTTTTTTTTTCCTAAAATGGCACTTAAAAAGGAAAAGAGAGAGTAATTAAAATCGAATGAGAGAGGGATAGTAGAAGAAGGTTCTGGAAGGGAAAAAAAGAGAAAGATGGATAAAATAGGGGAAATGAGATAGTGAAAAGAAAGGAAAAAAAAGAAAAGAAAGAAAATTATATGATGGATGTAATTTTATTTAAAATAAAGTATATTAAATTTATGAAATCCAAATATAATTATGGTTATTTGACTTAAATAAAGTTTCATGATTGAACATAAATTTTATTTTTTATCATTAAAACTAAAATCAACTTTGACAACTACAGTAGTTAGTTTTTAAATATATTATTGTTAATTCTAAAATTTTATTTAATAAAATTTATTATATTTTATTAAATAATAATAAAATATGAAAGTAAATAGTAATTTTAATTTTATTGGATATCCTTAAAAATAGTTAATAGTAATAATGATATTTAAAAAATTAATAATAAATAATTCGTGCATTCTTATTTTCTTCTTAAAATACTTAATAAAACTATAGTTTATTTATTTATTTTTTGTAATTATAAGAGTGATAATCCATTTAGTTGATATATGTAAGTTCCTAAGTTCGAACTCTAAGCCTAATGAGAAGTAGCTCTTAAGTAATATTGAATATTATTACACTATTGGACAAAACTATAGTTTATTTTTGACACATTAAATAACTAATATAGTAAAAATATAATTTTATATACATCATCGTTAATTTTATAGTAAATAATATTATTCAATAAAACTTAACATTTAAATTCTATCATAAAATAAATTACATAATTTATTTATTTTTATAATAAATATTAAAATAATTTAATAAGTTACAATATTATAAAAAATACCACAAAATTATAAGTTTCCTACCTTCTTAACTTGAAAGGAATTAGTTAATTTTGCAAAGCCTAGTCTTCACTCCAAAGCCCTCTTTTAAATATTATTTAACTTACAAAAATTAATTGTGCATTCATACCACAAAGTCATGTTTTGAAAAATCTAAAGATGTGATATAAGGGTAGATTAGTCATAAACTATGGAAGGTAAGAATTAGTTAATGTTGACTTTCAATTTTGCCATACTAAAGGGAAAATACTGTTATGGGAAGAAAGTGTATAAAAATTAAAATCATGAGGGGAAGGTGAAGGCTAAATAGAAAATAGAAAGAACCGATTGTACTTGAATCAACATAAGGAGGGTATTTTACCTTTAAAAATTTTTTAATAGAAAATACATCAATTCATTAGTGAAAAAATTGACATAATTTTTTTTTCATATCGGTTAAAAAATTGATATAAAATAATTTGATATACAATATCATTTGTATATACCATGATTTCTAAATTGATGATTTTTGTGAAATAATTGTAATTACATTTTTATATTAGTGATACTAATGTGATTATAAAATTAATATTCAATAACAACAAATATTTATTGTCACTAATTAATGATTTTAGTAAGATTATTATTGTTATAAAAGCTCTTTTTAGTGGCCACATCTTTATATTGTTATTAAAATAATAATATTTCTGATAATTAACATCATCACCAATTTTTTTTATATCAACACAAGTCTTAGTGTCACTAAAACCTTATTCAATATTAATGTATTTATGTTGTCACTAAAATTCTTACTATCACTAAAACTCATTCTTTTTTATTTTATAAATATGCACTATCCACAATATTTTTAGTATGTTTTCATATATTAAATGCGAGTAATATAAAAGAGAATGTAGTTGACAAAATTTTGATGTAACATAATATTTAATATAAAACTTGAGTCAAAGCATAATACCAAACATATTCAACTTAGAGCAACAAAGTTAGAAGTTGTAATTAAGTCTTAAAATTTGTTAATACTACAAAATAGAATATCAATTATCAAGTAAATCAACTTGATTGTTACTTGTACTATGAAATAACCATCACGACTATAACATGAAGCAAAGAATATATGTAGATATATTCTTTATTATATTGGCTCAAGTATCTAATTTGAACTAACATAACTATCCTTCATTGTTTTTGTTTATTTCAAAAGGTGAAGAAAGTAGCTATCTCAATCAAATACTGAACAAAGTATGAATTACCAACTATATAACAAATCTCGCCCATCTTCTAGATATATACCACAACTCAATAGCACAATTAAATCTTATAGCACTAATTAAAACATAATACTAAAAAAAAAGACAAAAATGGAGGAAAGAAATGGGATATGGGCTATCATTTATGCAAAGTAACTTATCAATGATAATGATAATTGATAAGTTAACTAATAATTAGAAGCTTGTAATTGAACTATCTAAAAATGTACAAGGACATGTTATACATATAAAATTTCTCAATAAAGAAATTTAAGTAAAATAAATAATTTTGTTAATTTCTTGAATAAGGTAGATTATAATATCAAATTTTGTATTCTTAAAAAAAATAAAATGACTTCTCTTATTCTTCTATTCAAGTTGGCTTTGATTGAGGTTTTGATCTCGATTTGAATGGTTGAATTTTACTTTCAACTAAGAGTTAGGAGAAGTTTAATCTCAACTTGAAGGTTGAATCTTCATAAAGGCTTTGAGTTTGAAAAGATTCAAAAGCTTGAATGTTGTGGTTGGAATCTTTAACTAAAAAATGACCATTTCTTGATTGAGGTGAGAGACTTTAAATGTTTGATCTTTGTTGACTAGGTTTTAAGAGAGCTTCATGTTTATGCTTTGATGACCTATTAATGTGAATGATATGAATAAGCTCCTTATTTATAAAGTTGTCAAGGAGTGCTTAGAGATAAGTATATTAATTTTTTGTATTTATCACCTTTAAATTTATTAAAAAAACAGTCTTCTTATTGGTTAGGATAGTGCACTGTGACACATTATGACTTTTTTTTGGTTAACTGACATCATTAATATATTGGCATGTTTTAATTGGTTAACCTATATGTTATAGCCTTTTTAAGTTATAATAAATTAGAAATCATTTTGTAGGAAAAATAAGTGAGGTAACTAATAAAATTTAGTTAAATTAGAAATTTTAAGTGTAAAATGTGGGATAAAATAAGGTTAATAAATTGAAGAACATGAGAATATGAATTTGGTTAGAAATGGATGAGAAAAATTTATTAGAACCATAAATTATAAGGTTTTGAATTGATATAAGTGAGTGTGTGAGTATGGAAGAGATTTAAAAGCATTATTCCATAATTTTAGCCTTCAAACCCTTAATCTCCCTTATTTCTCTTTATCTTTCAATCTCTCCTAATTCTCTCTATACTTTTTCCTCACCACACCATCAATTAAGTAAATATAGCTTCAATTCTTCTTAATTTTATCATCTAATCAAGATAAGAATATTATTTTTATTAAGAATCCTTCTATTTCTTCTTCGTTGATGAAGAAATTTAAGGTTTTTTTAATCTTATTGGAAATTCTAAACTTTAACTTTAGAAATCATGAATTTTATTATGATTAGAATTGAAAAATCTTCAAACTAGCTTGCTAATATTCTCTTCCATACAAGATGAGTGGATAATTTAGTTAAATTTATAGATTTATAATTCTATAATGGTATTGATGAAATATTAGTTTTATTATAATTTTGCATGAAATATGTTTAATTTGACGTGCTGGATATAATAAATGATAAAAAAAGGGTAATATAAGATGTTAAATATATGTATTAATGATTGTATCAAGGTTTGATATATAATAAATGTGATTGAAGAGCATTTATGATTGGATGAACAGTAAAATTTTAGCAATAAAATATATTGTTCACGAATAGAGTATACAATCAATTCTCTTTATGCAAATGCAAGTTTAAGGTAGTTAAATCAATTGTACTATCAATTCACATCCTTATAATTTTATGCCAACTTTAAAAAGGTATCTCTTTTTTTTTTCTTTTTTAACCCATGTTTTAAGTTAATCATTTATAGTTTGAAAGGTAATTGAATATATTTTCAAATAGAATTGATTCTAAATAAATATCTTATGTGTATTTTGAAATATTACTAAAATAATGGATAAAATGTTAAAAACTTAGGATTTTAAAAAAATGAAAATTTGGTGTTTGTCTTCTAAATGGCATAGTACTTTCAAATCTTAACTGATTTAGATGAATGACCAGCTTATAGAAATCTAATTGAATTTACTTTCATATGAAATAAGTCTCATAAATAATAAATTCACAAATTTTGAATTAATCATAAAATATCATTCAAAGGTCACAACTAAGATGACCATATAGCATACCATACTCAACCTACATTATATTTTGATTATTTATATTGATCTAACATAAGGTGTTTGGTCTCCAAACATCAAAGATAGAGTAGTTTATGGTATTTATAACTACATAATAAGGTAATCATGAAATGGGAAATTAGATATTGTATGATATAATGTGTGTTGTAATAAATTTATTGTATTAATCATGAAATAAAATGTGTTATATAATCATGCATATGGACCCAATATGGTATGATCATTATAATGAGTATGGTTTATGGCTAATTGTGAGTTTAAACTACTTTGAGTTATTGTGTATTATAAAGAATAAAAAAAAAAGAAGTGAGTTGAATAATAGATGGTTAATTCCCTATGAAAAGGTAAGTAGGGTACAAGGTTAGATTGGGAGAAACAAGGATGGAAACATGTGGGTAGGATATAACATTGGCCTATAAGTTAAAAAATGGATAAATATATTTCATTTTTTATTTATTATATGAATGTTCTTATGTGATATCTTGAAAATGAAATGATTATGTTTTAATCTCAATGTTGTTAATTTTTAGTTACTAATATGCCTAAATGTGATATAAATTTTCAAAGAAGTATAGTCCAATGGGTAAATGATTATGAATTATTTTTTTAAAGATTATTCACTTATTGAACCCCAAATTTAGTCCTTTAAGATTTATTTTATGGATTTTTAGATTGAACCTCCACCTCCATCTTTATCTCCTTAAAGTTAAATTTCATGAAAACTTATTAATGGTAGTATGGTAGCATAGGATCTTGTACATAAAATATTTTAGGCTTTATTTTGTTATAGGCTTGGGTAAAAGAGATATTTAAATTGAGTTTTCATGTGTTGATTAGACTAATTATCCTTATTTTGTGAGAATTATAAACAAATCTAACACTATCATTTTTTGTAAAACCCTTAATGATTTCCAATGAATATTTCCTTTATAAATTATCATTTTCTTTTATATGTATATCCTACCTATTAATTAGAAACAAGCTAAATAACTGGGATTAGGTTGGTAGAAACTAAAAGGTAGGTTTAATGTTGGTTATGATTGAGTTAAGGTCATAATGTTATGCCATTGTACACACATGGGATGATTTAATTTGTCATCCTAGATATTTTTGTGGAACCTACTTATTTTTCACATGAGATTTTAAATTTTAATATATAACCTTTTTATTGGCTATAAATTATGAGGCAAAAATTAAATAGACTAATTTTAATTATCTATATATGTTAATATGAATAGATATATCAATTTAATTAATTCATATTTATTTTGAAATTAAATTTTATTAATGTAATTAAAATATTCCAAATAAGAATATAATCACCTAAATTTTAATGAATTATGTTTATAATATTAAATAATTTTATTTATTTTTTATTCAAATAACAATATAATAATTTAAAATTTTATTAATTATATTTTATGACATCATATATTTATTTACTTACTTATTTTTATTTATTTTTCTTAAATTAATGAGAATATATCAAATATTTATTTATATATAAGATATAGATTATCATTTAATTTAAAAAAAGGATAATTTTGAAAAAAATCTTAAGGTTTCTAGTCTATAAGCTATATACTATCTTATAAAATTTATCAAATAAGAACTTATAAGCTACTAATTTCTAATATGCCAAATATTTTTAGAAATTAGTTTATGATCTTATTTAACAATTACTTAATTATATTAGCAGTTAACTGATTGAATTACCTATTAACTAATAACTGATTGATTTAATTATTTATACAAAGATGTTTAGTAAAATTATTTATTTATTATTAGTTATTTGTATGTAAAATGACATATAAATATATGTATATATTTTATGATTTATTTTAGTATTCTTTCATTTTAATAATATTTTAAATTATAATGTATTATTTATTATTAGAAATATAATGGAATATGCAATAACTATTAAAATTTATTTTATAACTATTTTAATATTAAATTTAAAATTCATATATTTATCATTAAAAATATTGATGAATTATACATTTTAAGTATAAAAATATATATCTTTTACAAGTAATATCATTTCATTATTTCTTTTTTTTATTAATATGTATTATTTTTTAGTTCAAAAGATATTATTCGACAGAAGTTTAATAATTTTATTAATATATTTTCTATTATTTACTATAAAATGAAACATATATTCTCTTCTTTTTTATAAAATTTGATAGAAAAGATATGATTATATTCATATATTTTTATAATTATATAAAAATTTTAATATAATTTATTATACCTATTTGGTTTTTATTTAAAAATAAATAATTATAATTTATTATATATATATATTTTATTTATAAAAATAATTAAATATAATTTATCATTTTCTCATTTATCAAAGATTGAAATGTAAAAAAATTTTATAATTATGGAAAAAGATCTTTTTTAATACTAAATCTAAATTAATTGTTCCAAAAAACTACTATTTTTAATTTTTTTCAAAATGGTTGTTTAAGGAGTAATATATTAACTAAAATAATTATTTGTCAAATATTCAAAATAACTTATTGGTTTGATCAAATAAATTAAATACAGTAAAATTAGTTAAAAACTGATTAAGAAGCTATTTGCGAAAGACTTTTTATAACTTATTGATTAAGTTAATTTATTTGTTACACTAAATATACATAGAAAATTAAGATGTCACAAAGATAAACTTTAGCTCATTGTTAAAAAATTATAATTTAATTCATAACTAATTTTACATCTGAATCTAATTAAAGATGAGTTTGATTTTTTTTTTAATAATGTCAATCAAGGGACAAATAAAATATATATTAATTAATTATAATCTTGCAACTAGAATAAAGCCAGTCATGGACTGGCGTCATCGTGTTGCTTGTTCCTATTATAAGAACTGCCAAAAATAGACCAACATCATTACCCAACCCATGCATACATACCGTACCTTTGTTGGAAAAGCAATTATGTAAACAAACAGATCTGTTGGAAAAAAATGTGGTTCTATGTATAACTTTGTGCATTATATTGTGAAAGCTTTGGCTGGAGATCCATTCAATAAGGAGGTTAAGAGCTCGAGGCAAATTGATGCTTCTGCATTCATGCAACACTATCAAGACTTTAATTTGCCCAAAAGAGCTAGCACCACGCAGTTCATCGTGAAACTCAGAGAGGAGTTAGGCAAGCAAAGAACAAGCAAAAACATATTATATGAGATAATGAAAGCAAAAAAACTCATCCATTTAGGTTCCATTTATTTCTCAATTTTTTTTTAGAAAAATTTCATTTCTTTGTATATAAATAAATAAAAGAATATCATAAATTTTTATAATTTATAATTAAAAATAATTTTTATAATCACGATAATACCGAAAAATAATTTCTTCTTCAAAAAAGAAGTTATTTATTATTAAATTTATTATATTTAACATTAAATATATAAATTATTTTTTATTATATTAATAATTTATATATTCCTATTTAAAGATCTTTCCCGTCAAAATAAACTAAGTATAAAATAAGGAAAAGAATTTCACAAAAAGAACGTAAAGATGAAAAGCAACAAAACTTTTGTGGTAGAGTACATAATAGAGAGCTCAAAGCATTACCCTTCAAGCTCAATCATGATAGAATACAACTTCTGCTACTTCTGCTGCAGACTCCACTCTTTCTTCTCCAATAAAAGCTCTAGATAAAAAAACCTAACCAATATTATTCACTGAGCGGACAGCAAACTAAGGCAAATTCATCAGTTGGCTATTTGAGGCAAAACGAGGAAATAAAAAACTGAGAGGAAACCGGAAAGACCTGATAATAGCTTAAACTAAAAGCTCCAGATTACCTAGGATGAATATAATCCATATTTTGAACAATATTGAAAAATAAAAAATGCGCCTGAAATTATCAAAAGCATATTAGAGCTACACTTTAAAGTTAATGTCAACCAGGTTAAAATCATTATATTAGGAGCAATAGACAGAAACAACCACCCACACACACAGAGTTACTGACCTGGTACACACTCTTGCACAATTAGAGGTAACTTTAAGATTAAAGTACCGTATTACTGTTTTTTTGGAAACTTATTTCCGTTTTACCGTTGTTTGAAAATATATTACTAAAATACGCGCCGTGAGGGGAGGCGCACTTGGGATGGCGTCCACGGGGGGAGGCACCCTCACTCTGCAATTTTTATTAATTTTGATGTCTTTTAATTGCAATTTTTCCTTCAAAAATAATTAATTTTGATGTCATTTAAAAATAAAAATTTTAAAAATAAATAATATGTGATTGTGACTCAAAATAAATTTTTAAAAATAAATTACTCATTTCATAATTATATTTGATATCATAAAAAAATATGTTAACTCCACTTTGATATTTAATACATAAATTTATTATAGAAATTAAATAAGAAAGTAGTTAATGATAATAATATATTTAATAAAAATAATAAATATTTAGTAAATAATTGAATATTATTAAAATAAAATATAAGATCAATAAAGAATAATTACGTAATTTATATTAATGTTTCTCAAAATTTGATCTAATGACACTTAATATTTATCATTTTTCAGAATTATAAACTTCCAACGTTCGGAATTATATTATTACAAGTAATTATTTAATACGTTATTACACATAAGCAAATTTATTGAATTATTCAATAATATTCTTTATATATGAAGTTGAAGATTGTTAAAAATGAAAAGAAATATAACGAAATATGTTTCTTTTTATTTTATATTTATTCCAATAATATTCTTGCTACTTTGTATTTATTTCAATAAAATTATTTTTATTTTGTAACAAAATAAATACGAAATGACGAAGTTGAAGATAGTTGAAAATTAAAAAAAATGTAATTATTTCGTTGCAATAATCTTTTCATTTTGTAATGAAATTAAAATTATAACATGAATTAATTCTTTTTTATTTCGTCACAATGATAAAATATTTTGGCAATGAGAGGCAACGGTACCGATTTACTATTTTTTTAGAAACTATTATTCGTTTTACCATTCCTTTGAAATATTTTATCAAAATACGCACGAAGATATGCACAACGACGAAGAGACGCCAAATGGCGTGTCAAGGGGCGCCAGACGAAATGGCGTCATTGGTGCTCAAGGGAAGGGACGCCTAGGCGATATGGCGCCTTTGGCCTACGGCACCCTCACTCCTCATTTCTAAGTTAATTAGTCAGTGACCGTGTCTACTGTGGATCCAAAAGACTTGAATTTTGGTATTGTACATGGCCAGCATCCCCATCTATGTTGACAATTGTGTTGCGTGTTTTAACCTCAATATTTGGTGGACTCAACTCATAACGTATTGAATAAACATAGCATTTAATGTCATTTACAAGGATGATGATTATTTATCCTTCAAATATTATAATTAATATTATTAATTTTTTTTATATTTATTATAACTATTTATTCCTTTCTTCACTAATAATATTAAAATAAATAATGATAAAAAATTTAATTAAAAAATAATTATATATTTCAAATTATGAAGAGAAAATTTATTAATTTATTTTAATATTATTTATGTATTTTAACATGGTAAATAAATAAAAGAATAGATAATTATAATAATTGTAAAAATAAAAAATTAATAATGTTAGTTATTAAATTTGGGAGATGTCATTATCATTATTTTAAAAAAAATTAAATATTCTAATTATTTTAAAGTTTATTATTTTCTATTATTTATATATTAACTTAAAATTTGGGAGATGTGCCTCGACCGCCCTCAGAGGTGCCATTTGGTTTTGCGTCTCGTCGCCGTTGTGTGTATTTTGGTAAAATATTTCGAAAGAACAGTAAAATGAAAAATAATTTTTTGAAAAAATAGTAAATCGATACTTTTGCCCAACGAGATGTGGAACATGGAATAATCCTTATCATTAGAAAGAAATAAACACACATTGTTTTAAAAAATTTGTAATTAATTTATGTTTGTTAATAATTTATAATAATTAAAGTTATTAAAATAAAATACCAGATGAGAGAATAAAATTCTAGTTAGAAGGATGTTATTAGAAAAAATTGTATATATTTGATGCGTTATATGAGAATTGAATTGATTGTGTATTTGTTAGAAGAACTAGTAATTAAAATTGATATAAGTACCTACGTAAGAAGATAAAAATGTCGTAATAATCAAAATCATCCTAAATGTTGATGTTTGGCAGTAAAGTAGTAAGATAGATGTACATAAATATACAATAAACATGAAAAAGAAAGCTAATGTTTATGTAAGTGATGTCCAATCCCACATCTAGGATCGATAATGTGGCGGCCATATCTACTAACCCTCTGTGCAGGCTCAGGAGTCACATCTCCGGTGTCTGTGTCTCCTCTACCTCCAGCTCCCACTCTGCCTCCACCTTTACCTCTATCTACAAGCTCTGAGTCATCTGTCATTATACCACCAAGTGCTAATTCCTGATCCTGAGTATGTAGATCAAATGCAGGACGATATGACTGTGATGGACCAGCATCACTGGAAGGAAAGACATGAAATGAAGATGAAACTTCTGGTATATGTGGAAATGCCTAGAATGAGGATGGAACTCTAGAAGTAAACTGGTACATCTAGGATGATGATGGACCATATAGTGTAGTCGGGAACATGATGGAGGATGAAGGATCATCAGGTGCAGTAGGGTACATATGAGATGAGGCAGTAATATCTAGCATTATCATCATGGTGTCCTGTGCAGTCGATGGTGGAGTTTGTTGCACTGTCGAAGCAGATGGAACATCAGCCTGCGACGTATGTTGTGGAGCGGTGCGACGTCGTCGACAAGAACGAGGCTGATCATGGTTACCCTCCGCAGGGTTTGGGATATGATGGGCATGAGGAGCTGGCTCCGCATGTGAGTCAATAATCACATGATCAACCTCCTGAATGGCATGAAGGATAGAGTCCGTCGCTGATCTAAGTGCATCAAAGGTGAACCTAGCCTGCCCCTCAGGTGTAGTGAAGTTCTGTAGTGTGGACATCTCATCTACCTGTGCAAATTTTTGACATTAAAGTTAGTTACAATACTAATGCACGAGAAGAAAATCAAACACAGAAAACTAGCACGAAGTATTACCATAAGATCTAGCGCTCCCCCAATGGGTGTAATACATCGCCTGGTAACCCGTCTGTACCATGCCATGTAATCGGATCGTGGGCCTAGAACTAGTCGTGTGGTCGGCTCGGCGATAGCGCACAAGTCTCACCGGATATCCCAAAGTGCAATGTACGGTTGATGGCGGATGTGCCACTCCTCATCATGCCGACCGGATAAATGAAGGCAATGGACCTCCGCCACCTGCTTCGGTGGCTTAGGAATAGCCTGGCGTAGTCCAAACTGCCGCAAAACCCTATCCGGCTGGTGCCACTCGACAATCTGAAAGTGAATGAGCGGCACCACTGCTGTCCACACGTCACTCCCGTTAAAATAGTACTGAGGCAGTGATGTGGTAACCACTTTAGTGTATGAGATCCAGGCGATCTGAAATTATAAATTTATTTTATCATTTAAATGCGATAATGAAATGGACAAAGCCCTGAAATGAAAATATACATTATCCCCTACATACCTAGTCGAGTCGAAGACGGTCCAGCACGTATCTGTAATAGGGTAGGCTATGTGCTGGACTATCCTGGAACGTCTTTTGATAGTGCCTCCTACCAAGTACAATAACTAAGTTAAAAAACTTCAAAATCAACTTAATTATAAGTGCAAGTTGAAAAATTTTCTAACCTGCGGGTTAGGGGGCCAATCCCTGTATCCCCCTCTGGTATGTTTGAAACAGTAATCGTGGGGGTGATAGTGGGAAATCTATCCCATGCCCAGAGCTGTAATAGTAAGCAACACCCTCCTATCTCCCTGTAATCCGGAGTAGTGGCCTTGCAGAGCTCTCTGTACAGATAGGCCAGGCAAGCAGATCCCCAACTGTACGTCCCAGCCTCATGTAAGTCTCTGAGCAAGGGTAAGTGCATGAGGTGGACATATGTGCCGAAGTGGTCTGGAAATAACGTCCCACCAATGAGACGCAAAATGTAGGCCCAGGTGAATCTCTGCACTATCACCTCATCCGCATCATCTGGAAGATGAGTGAAATGCCTCTCCAACCAACTCATCCTCAGTCGCCCCCTCTGATGACATTCTGGTCCACCGGTAACTGTAGTCCCAGATACTCCTCTATCAGGGCTCCCCATCCCCACATAGTGGGTCCCGTCACTGCTCGACCGTCAATGGGTAGGCTGAGCTGGAAAGCAACATCTTGTAATGTAATAGTCGTCTCCCCCTACAGCATGTGAAAGGTGTGTGTCTCTAGCCTCCACCTCTCTACAAAAGTATTGATAAATTGATTGTCGATCGACACAAACTCGTACATCGCCAGGCCGTAAAAACCTGCCTTTCGTAACAAAGGGACAATCAACTCCGGCGGCTGTTGGTGATGGTAGTGATGAGCTCATCGAATCCTCAGCACACGGTCAGGCTGCAAAAAAAAATTACTAATTATTGCGTCTGACAATTCAGAAATTGTTCAACCAACTTTATTAAGATTTAAATATTTCCATACATAGCCTGCCCAAATCGACTGGGATATGTGTAAAGCCTGAGCCGTCAGCAATGAAGGATCCCGTGGTCTAGGATCAACGCGTCGGGATGTGTATGTCATCTGCCATGACAAGAATTGCATTAGGGTGGAATCTAAACATACACTAATATAACATACATGTGCAAATTAACTACAAAGATACAGACAAGAATTTATAGCACTTGGATGATTGAAGTAATTTGTTAACATTATTGGTAATGGGGTCACACATATATATATAATGGTCTGCAGTTTTATAACAATCAAACAAATCACATCATCCAACCATTACACTTATGACATTAGTTAACATACTTCGTAACATACGTCTGCAAAAGTAAAAAATAAAATCAACGTGAAGAAGGGCCTTCCTCTCCATGTAGCAGTGGGCAACGCCTACGATTATGACCTTCCGTCTTACAAAAACCGCATTTTTACTTGACACCACTCTCTTGAGGCCAATCCATCTTATTTCTGATCCGGGTTGACTTTGGTCGTCCCTTTACACACAATCTTCCATAATTTGAAACTAGGACAGGAAATGGTGGTAGGTTATTCCATTGCGACCACTCCCCGATCGACCACCACTCAGATTTGTAGCAATTGAGTAGTGTGTCAAGCCTGTATACAAGATCGACATATGGTTCCCACGATATGTTGACTAAGGCACAAACAACAATAATATGAGCGCAAGGATACCTATATGCTTGGAATTGTCCACATTCACATTGCCTTTTATCTAATAACACTTGAACGACCTTTCCACATGATCCCCTGGCCATATCAGGGCCCTCCACCACCTCAAACCTAGTTCCTTGTCTATAATAAGCACGAACGTGGTAAGAAGAAGCACGTGACTGGATAGTCACAAGCTCCTGTCTGAATCTGCTTGCGTATATGTGACCTTGTTGTAGTTCAGCATGTGTTTCTTTTGCCCTTTCCACAAAGTACTTGACACATTTATAGTATGTTTATTGAACAAGGCCTGTGATTGGTAGCTTCCTTAATCCTTTGAAGAGGCCATTGATGCACTCTACTATGTTAATCGTCATATGACCATATCTTCTGCCTTCGTCATAAGCAAGCGTCCACTTCTCCATCGAAATAGCAGTCAACTTCTTATGGATCTCCTTATTGACTTTGCTAAGGTTGTCCAATCTCTCCATGACCTTTTCCCAACTGGGCTCATATGCTGAACAGAAGGAGACAAATAGGTTAATCGGGTTGAACTACCAGATACACAAATTTATAGATGAAAGGTTCAACAAAGAAATTGTGCTATAAGGCGTACCAATCTTAAGGACAGCTTTCTTGACATTGTCATCCCTGCATTTCCTGCGAACATTACTGGTAATATGTCTGATACAGTATCGGTGAAAAGCATGAGGAGGCTGCCATCCTAGGCCTTCGGTGGCTACAGCATCTTTTATAGCTCGGTGTCAATATGATATCAGGCATATTCCTTGCTGGTTCGTAACATTTACCAGTAGTAATGCCAAAAACTAACTCCAGTTTTCATAGTTCTCCTTGTCAACAATGGCAAAAGCAAGAGGAACGGGACATTTGTTACTATCCTGGGTCGCAGCAATCAATAGCACGCCTCTGTACTTGCCATACAGATGCGTTCCATCAACTTGTATGAATTGCTTGCAGTAAGGAAATGCGACAATGCATGGCTTGAAAGCCTAGAAAACTCGATTGAAAACATGTTTTTGCGGATCAATACGATTGTCAACTGTGACGAATTCTCCTGACTCCAATTTGAACAGAGCTTGTCACAATAGCCTAAAATATCCAACCATTTGGGGAGCACTTCATATGATTTATCCCAATCACCGTACACCTTGACAATTGTCTTTTGTTTTGCCTTCCATGCTTTTCTGTACAAAATCTTATATCCGTACATGCCTTCCACCCTCTCTTGTATAAGTGAGATTGGAACATCTTGCTTCACTTTAATCATTTCCAGTATCAAGGAACTGATATACTCGGAGTTAAGAGACTTGTGATCCTGTGTCAAACTGGCATTAACACATGTGTGAGGCCTTGAAAATCTAGTTATTGTCCAAGTGTTAGAATTCTTCAGATTGGTCGCTCTGAGACGGAATTTGCATTCATCCCCGTAATTATCACACTTCACACTCAACCTTTTGGTATCCGACTCCTCTACGTAATAACTGTGGTGCCTTCTGATGTGGTAATGCTTGGTTGCAGCAATTAATGCCTCCTTGCAATCAAACTCTTGTCCAACCTATAAGTCCTCCATGCCGTAATCATAGCTTGGTTTCATTATTTTCAAAAATTTATTAGGATTCCTTATGGCATCCCAATCAATGTGAGAGAAGACAGCAACTTGAGGGACACCACATGATGTCTGTGCAGCATTGTCACTCCTCACTCGCCTCGTTGCAACACTGTCTCCATGTGTAGTTGCACGTTCTTCGTCATCAGTGTCACAATCATCATCACTACTGCAAGACACCTCATCGTCTTTGAAACCAGACTCAAGGTGGGCATCCATGAATATAGGATCAGTGGATTCTTCCTCTACGATCGGTAAGGCACTTGTTGATCCCATCATGGTATGTGATATATTTCTTAGGAAAACACCTACAACAGATTAGTCCAATACAGGAGTATAACTATTAGAAATGTGGAACTCGATTCCACCCGTGTAAGGAAGGCCTTCCCGCACCATCGAACAACTAGTACTAACATTAGCCGTTGGATCCACAAGTGATCTAGTTGTTGGAACTCTTTCTTATGAACCCAGGTTGGCAGTGTGTAGTTCGGGTGTGATCACCTCCGCATACAACTCCATTGCTGTCATCGTCGAATGTTGTTCGTAGCTTGCTATGGCACATGCCAAGTCTTCATCGTCGTCCAATTCGTATGCCATATATTGAGCCCTTGTTTGATGCTGTGGAAACCTGTAAATTATTTTCCCCACAGCTTGATATTGGTGAAGCTTCAGATAGGCATGAATTCTCTCGCGCAAAACATCCATACTGCTGCATCCTCTCAATTTCAATGCCTTTGGGGGAGGTCCATCGTACATTACTCCCATCGATCCCTCAATCATTGTACCATTTGAATATATAAAAGCAATTAAACTTTTCTTCATCTCGTTACTTTTAGCTGCAAAATATTCACTGCACCCTCACAGCTGACACATATTATCATATACAATTTTTATTCTTACAAACGAATGAACTAGTATTTAATATTACAAGTAAAAATGAACAGAATGTATTATTATTTTTGTAATGTATTTATTGTTTGTATATTCTTATGATTACAACCATGAATTCTTTTTTACATACACTGACTTCGTGTAATGCATATATTACAGTACATCCATGTATATTTTAATACTTTTTGAATAAACCTATGTATAGTATAATTTTTTCGACTACGTTTATTATTCTTGCATTCATAATATCTACCATTTAAATAGAAAAATATTCATATTTTCAATAATAATAACCTATTTTTTAAAGCTTTTGGTTACATCCACATATCCTAAAATTTTATTTTTATTACCCCTCTTATGGTATATTAAAATTTCACATAAAAAATTTCTCTAAATATAACTTTCACCTAGACCCTAAAACCTATTTTAGGATACCTTTCTTTATCTCGTTTGTTCTTCTTTTAATAGCACAACCTATCACAGTACATATAGATTTCTACAAATTTTTCACGAATCATAATTTCACATCTTAAATCATAATTTTACATCGTAAACCATAATAATCAATATAAAATAAAAAACTCATATTATTTATATCATAATATTCTAAACAAATTTCTCTACCACTATAAAAGATATTTTTATGATGACTAATAAAAGTTATAATATAAGCACAAAATTTATAAAATACTAACCGGTAAGTATTAGGAAAAGCAAACAGAAAAAAACTTCTACATGAAAGAAAAATTTGTTAGATATTTTAATAACTTTAATCTATAAGTAAAAATTATTACATATTATTGTATCATTAAAAAAATTATGCAAAAATTACGCTAAATTAAATATACTTCGCAAGACAATATATAAAAGGAACAAAAATAATAACATAGATAAAATTTTATTGATGTATATTTAATTTTAAATATAGTGTTTGAGTTTTTTTATCAAGAAAATATTAATAAATTTTAAAAGAGAATTAATTTTTATTCTTAAATACTTTTATTAGAACTGGAATATATAATTAATTATTTCAATTAACGCTTCCCATAACATTAATTTTTTTAAATTATTTTAAGATAAAAATAAAATATGTTACATTATGTCAATATTATGTAATTATCTTATTATTTAAATCATAAATAATATAAGTCAAAATAAAAAAATTATAGTAAAATGAATTAAAAAAGGAGAAATGCTATGTGAAAGGTAAAGTAATAAGTGTTAAAAATTAAATATATAATCAATTAATTTTATTAAATAATTTATTTGATTATTAAAAATAATTTTATGTCAAAACAAAATAAATTGTATTATATTTATATTATTCAATATATTGCATTTGAACTTCTAATAGAATGATTGAAAAAAGAAAGGAAAAAAAATTAAACAAAGTAGTTGAAATCAAGAAAAATTAATGTACGAACTATAAACCCTTGGAGAAGTCTTTGTTGATATATTTTAGATTTAAGACATAACATTAAAAAATTATTATCACCAAAAATTTTAAAAAATCTATATAAATAAAATTTAGTTTAATTACTAAGTATTTTTTTTAAAAATATAATATAAAATTAATTATTTTTAATAATAAAATGTATATTAAAGCTTTAATTTATATAAAATATTATAATAAGCTAAAAAATCATAACCTATTATATTTATGTTAATTAATGATGTTGATGTTTTAAACTATAGACAATACGAGTAGATATAAAAAGAATACAATAGAGTAAATAAGAAATAAATAATACGTACAGTATAAGGTAATAAAAAATTGACTATACAATAGATTAATTAATTAAATGAATTATATAATTTATATACAATACATTTATAATAAAAAAATTGATATATCTTACTGTTAAAAAATGTTGGTATATATGGTTTAAATACCATGAGTTAACAAAAAAGAATAACAAAAATGTACAATAAAAAAGATAAAACAAATAGAAATAATGCATAAAATATTAAGTTTTTACAAAATACCCTTAATTGATATTTATTTATTTTGACATATATTACTCTAAAATTAATATAAAAATATTGATCAATAGGATAATATATCTTCGTAATAATCAACATATAATAAAAATAAGGTTATTTTTATCATATCCTATATCTTAAAAAATTTTATATTTTAAAAATATCTAAACATAATTTTTACCTAGATTGTAAATTTTATTCTAAGACACTTTTTTTATCCCCTTTGTTCTTCTTTTAAAATCACAAACTATTACAGATCATATAAATTTATTCAATTTTTTTCCTAAATCCTATATTATAATTTCACAGCATTAATCATAATAATCAACATAAAATAAAAATTTTTCCCCCAATGTAAAATATATTCTTATAATAACTAATAAAAATTATAATATAAATACACAAATTATAGAAAGACTAACCAGTAAAAATCACAAACTATCACAGATCATATAAATTTGTACAAATTTCTCCTAAATCCTAAATCATAATTTCAAATTATAAATCATAATAATTAACATAAAATAAAAAATTCTCTCCTACAGTAAAATATATTCTTATAATAACTAATAAAAATTATAATATACATACAGAAATTATAAAAAAATTAACCAGTACAAATCACAAACTATCACAGATCATATAAATTTTTACAACTTTTCCTAAATCTTATATCATTTTTTCATATCATAAATCATAATAATCAACATAGAATAAAATTTTTTCTACCACTATAAATATAAAAATTATAAAAATACTAACCAAGGAAGAGTAAGGAAAGAAGATCAGATCTGCTCCAAAGAAGAAAATATTGCTAGATGAAATGCATAGAAGTAAGAAAGGATGAAGATTTGTGAATAAAAATATGAAAAATGTTACAAACGGCTACGAAGAAAGAAGGGAAGAGTGGCTGCTGCGAAGAGGCTCCGAAATAAGGTTCTTTCTGGCTGCTGCGGAGAGGAAGGAGGGGGTATTTAAAGGGAAGAAGGCGTCATTTGAGTTGGTGCCTCCCAGAAAATTCGAATGGGATGGCGCCTTTCAACATGACGCCTACAAGGCCATTTAAACACAATGGCGCCATGTTGAAAGGCACCTCCCAGAAACATAAAATGCGGAGGCGCCTTTCAAGCCAATTGATACCCAATGGCACCATGTTGAAAGGCGCCTTTAGCATCGCATGCTTCACAAAGACGCCAGACAGTGTGGTGCCTCCAAGCCCACTGTCGCCGTTTCAAATGGCGTCCTACGTATTTTGATAATAAGTTTCGAACCGACGGTAAAATGGAAAAAAGTTTACAAAATCACCGTATTTCGGTATTTTACCCTAACTTTAAAACCTAGTGGATCTTCTCAATATGGACAAAAGATGAATTTAAACTATCATGTGCTACATATTTGAATCGGAAAAACTAAGATAAGTCTGCCTAGTTACTCGTTTAAAATACTTGGTCAGTAGACTTTCCATATTTGAATCGGAAAAACTAAGATAAGTCTGCCTAGTTACTCGTTTAAAATACTTGGTCAGTAGACTTTCATCGAACAGGGATGCATCAAACAATAAGCAAAAAATCCAGGAAACTGGTTCCCTAGTTTTTCTGGCTAAAACTAGACCTATATACTTGTAGAAATAACCCATGCAACTTGAAAAACTAATTAAACAAATAACGTTCCATTCCCATATATTGATTCTTACCAATTGAAGACTACTTGGGGTTGAACCAGAGAGTTGCAGTTAGCTTCTTCCGAAGCCATGAAGCTAAAGAGAAATACTTGATGCTTTTGTATGTCAGCAAAAATACTCAACATCATCCTCCTGTTGGAAAACTTTAACTACTATAATGAAAAAAAATTCATTATCAAAATGTGAATCTTTCCTGTTTAATTATTAAGAAGAATATGCTATTGATGCAAAAACGTACTTGAATCCATAGGAATTAATGAATGTTGATTTCATAATTCTTTATTTTTCAAATCGGTGTGTATCAATTTTTCAAAAAAAAAAAAATATTTTTAATAATAAAATATTAAAAAATAGAGCCTTTACATATAATTTAGAGATCATAACCTCTTACTTATTTTTTTATTTCTAATTTGCCCATCATAAATAAGAAATTAAAATTTTAAATTTTTATATATAAAAACTCATATTCAATGAGATGATATAAACCTGTCTAACATTAAACTTTATTTACTCATTTTAATTTGACTTCAACCTTATGATAATAAAAAATATATGATTATTAGTGTTATTTACACATATATACACAATGTATATATTGATTAAAAAAGTCTAAACACATCCCAGGTGATTGCAAGGGTGTGGGTGGTCTATTCTTGAAAGCAAGGCCAACTGGACTACTAAGTCGGACTTGGCTTCCTTCCTCCAGTGGTGGCGGCAAGGCTGGCGAAGTGGGAAGATGGAAAAGACATTCCCTGTTCCACATGTACCATTTTCCTGTACAAATGTGACGATTACGCAGTTAAATCTTCATATTTTTATGAATATAAACACCATAATCTCATAAAGAAATTGGAAAAAGCCAAGTGGTAGAATTATTGAAATCTTGCAATTGGCAACATTGTCACATCCACAAGTCAAGTGATCACTTACTTCGTCCACAGCTTCTGCGGCTCCACCCCCCCCCCCCAATCACCCCTGTTCAACATCATCAACATAATATTAGGAAGTACCATTTCAATCAACAGAGATATTTTGAGAGTTTTTTTTATTCAAGTAATATTTAATATTTCTTAAAAATTTTATTTTTTTATTGTATTCAAAATTCGATCAATATATATATATATATATATATATATATATATATATATTTAATTACTCATTTATTAAAAAAAATAAAAAGAGATATTCCAATCAGCAGAATTAAGGATTGGCTGATTGGATATTGGGATATAATAATCAACGCTAATAAATTTGGCCACCTTTTCCCAACTGCTTGATAGCAAGGCGAGTTTCATCATCCTAGCTATCATTTATTTTACATATAAAATACATTAATGTACAATATAAAATGATATATTCTCTTTTAATTCACTCAATTAGTTATCTACATTTAAGAACAACCAAATCTCTTCTTCTTCCTTTTTACCGATCTTCTTTTTTCTAGAGATCGGCAAGCATCAATTGTCTCTATGTGAATCAAGAGTAGGAGTAGAGTAACTTGATAATCTGTTGGGATTTTCCAAAGGGAGTATAGCCAAAATGTTTTGCTATTTTCACATTTCAATTCTCATATTCATTAAAAGAATTCATTGTGAAGCTCCCAAGTTCTATTTACGTGTAAATTATTTATAATATTAGTATTTAGTGTTAATTTTAGGCGTAATAGAATACTTATATCACTGAAAGCTATAATTATAGTGAATAAATATTAGAGTTATCACTAAAATCTATTAAACGAAAAGGTTTAGTGACAATAACATAATTTTATCACTAAAAGCATACATTCAATGGCAATATCCTTACTTGATACGGGAGAATCGTCACTAAAAATTAATTTTTCAACAGATAAAGGGAAATAATGTGGTATTCATTCTTGGCCCACCCATACATTGTATTGTATGCAAAATCTTAATTAACCCGTTATATTAGTAATATTGTTAGCTGAATTACAGAAGAAATTAATCAAATATAATTAAAGAAAACCTGTTAGAACCTTTTTTTTTTCTTCCCCCAATCATTCATGACGCTGAAAACTAATTACATTACATATTATCCTACATGGATATATGGAATATCAAGAGTTGACCTCAAACTCTGACGAAAACATTAGCAGCAAATGGTATTGGATTACCAAAAGACGCGGGCTCTGTTAGTGACCCCTAAAATAGCCCAACTGCCCATGGGACACTGATGGCCGTCTCAATGCTACTTTAGTTAAAAGGATGATTCTAATATAATCATAATTAATTAATCAATTGAAGTGCAAAAAAGTTGCAATATTTAGACTACATCGATTTTGTTGCAAGATATTTTTTACAAAAAAAAATTATTTATTTATATACAAATAATTGAGTATCATATCACTTGTATAAAAGAAAAGAAATTATTATTTTAAAATAAAAATATTAATTTTTATCATATTCTATATATTTAATAAATAAAATATTTTTTCACATTTTAATATTTTATAATTATGTATTTACTGAAAATGTTTTTAGTAAAATGAACGGACACTTCATAAAATATTCTAAGAATAAGCATCAATGTAACTTTCTTCGATTGGGCACCGCAATATTTATGGGTGATTTTAAGATGTGTGCTTGGAAGTATATAAAAGTTACTGTATGGCAGCTATCAGGAGTCCGAGAGGAAGGGACAAAAACTATACATATAGTCAATTGCTTTGTATATATAATTAGCGATCCTCCGCGTTCAGGGCCATGCACGTGACTTCACTACAACAAAAAAAGACTTTTAGTGGTGACATTTGTCATTGCTAAAAAGTATTCGGTTGTCGTAAAATAAAAAGTCATCGTTAAAAATGTCGTCGGCATAGGTCTGTGCTTGAAAAGGTCATTAGCGATGATAAATTGTCGTTGCTAAAAGTCCGGCCTTTTGCGAAAATAATTTCAAAATTCAAAAAATTTTAAAATTTGATTTTTAGCAACGATATTTGTCATCGCTATAGGGAAAAAGTCGTCGCTGAAGATTTAACTTACAACGACAACAAAGTCATTGCTGAAGATCAGACTTTCAGCGACGACAAAAGTCGTCGCAGAAAGTGAAATTTTTAGCGATGACAAAGTCATCGCTGAAATGAAACATTTTTAGCGACGACTTTGTCGTCGCTGAAAGGTGAACTTTTAGTGATAACTTTGTCATCGCTAAAAGTAAAAAGTTGTCACTAAAAGTTTAATCTTCAGTGACGAAATTTTGCCCTATAGCGACGACAATTGTCGCCGCTAAAGATTTTTTAGATTTTTTTTTTAAAATTTAAAATCAAATTGTCGTATATTTCAAATAATATATTATCTAATATATTCTTTATTTTAATTAACTTGAATTGTTTAATAATTTTTTTAAGTTTAATTTAATATAAATTATACAATTATAATATATCAGTAGTATTATTAATAATGTCTAACAATTTGATCCAATATAAAAAATTAATACTCATAAAGCAATGGTAAAAATAATATTTATATGAATAAATTATATATACATCATCCATGTAAATGTGCACATATAAAAAATATAAAGATACATATACAAAATATACTATGGGAAAGCAGGGAGGTGTAAATATCAAAGTACACCATCATTGTTGTCATCATCATCATCATCATCCTGACTACGAGGATGATAAAATGACAATGGCGGCTGAGCGGTAGGTGCAGGCACAAATCTACTCGGCCTAGGCGGTGTAGCAGCAGCAAATGGAGGCGGCGGTAGGACGATACCCTGTTGTCTAAGGATCGAGCTCATCTCAGTAAGATAAGTCCCAAGCTGCTGTTGCATCAGCTGTTGCTGTTGCAGCATCAGCTGCTGCTACATCAGTTGCTGCTGTTGTGTAATCTGCTACTGCTGCTCCTGAATCAATTGCTGGCTCTGCTCAACCTGCTCCCGACTCTGGTGTAACTGCTCCTGCAACTCACCGACCTGAGACACGGTTTGTGAGCTCGTCCCCGTGCTAAAAGTCCCCATCGAATGATAAGTTTGACCAGCAAGTACACGCCCAACAGCCTTCCTGTACCCTCAACGAGTGCCAAGCACCTCATCAACGATGGCAGCCTCATCTAACTGTACAGGAATCGTAGGCAAGCTAGTGGATGATACATTAGACTGTACATGTTAAGTCATGAGCTCAGTCATCCTCGCCTTAAATTATTAAAAAAAATTAATAAGAAATCTATCTTATAAGATATATTTGTAAAATTTTATTTAAAATATGAAATTCAAATAACTTACATGTTGCCCATGAGGGATCGGATGCACCTACTCCCCCAACCTATATGTGTGTCAATCCCTAAAATTATCGGGAACCGACTGCAATTCACCAATATCTCTGTTTCTTTGTTCAATTTTTGTAACAGAAAAAAAGGATGAAGGGTAGTAATGCTATTTAACAAGTGGATACATTTAAAAAAGATACAAAAAAAAAATTACCTTATCAAAGCGATGTACAGCAATAGACTTTGACCCATGCCGGTCATTCACGACTTTCTGTGTTCTATTATTTGTATTTCTCGCAGACAACTCCTGCAAATTAAGAGAAAAAAGTTAAATTTTTATGTTCACAATTTACTAATTATGAAATACTGACATAATACCATAAAATGTCATACTTATCCTGTACTCGTCACTATTAAAGAAGTCCACACACCTCTGCCATATCTGCAGTGAGACAGATTGAGGCACACAATGTCGAGCTCGATCTAAGTCATACTCTTGGTATCGATCACCTCCATGCTCTAAGAAATACTTATTCAACCTATACTTCCAATCTCTGTACAGGTCGGCAGCAGTCCGCATCAAATCAGAGAGCGCTCTATCCCGATCACCCTCAGAGATGCCCTGGAACTTAAAATGGGACTACATTAAAAGACATTTAATAAATTTATGAGTCATATATTTAGAAATTTCAATCTCAAAGACATTAATTCAACAATTGGAGGAAATAGATACTTACGCAAACCTTCTGCACAACTCTATCTCAGATGTGCTAAGGTACAGCTCGCCATGACTTATAATAGGGCGGCACGTGGGCGCAGATCATGCTGCTAATATCACGAGGGAGATGACTGGCATTCTCACCAATCGCATGCCATGTACCAGTCATATTAAACTGTACAGGCACCGGTCTACCTCCACCCCTGCCTATCTTCTCGTGCAGTCTTAGGGACCTATTCGCTCCCCTCTTTCTAGCAGGTGCTACTTCAATTAATAAAGAAAAATATTAACAAAATAAACATAATATTTAATCAAGCTTAGGTATGCACAATTAATAACAAATATCTTATCCCTCGCACTGAGATGGAATATCGCTCCGGTGGGTCGCCTCTAGCATCACCTCTGTGGTATCGTGCCTCGACATCCGCCATAACTAAAATAATACACATTATATAAGTAATTAAAAAAAATTCAATGTCTAGTTGAACGATTAAGTGGTTCAACTTTTTACAATCATATTGATTATTTTAATAATCATGCTTACACAATTATGAGTTGTAGTTCGAATATGTTATTTTATCCCTATTCAGAATCAGTATCGGTGAACCTAACAGACTCATGGTCATCGGATTCTCTTTCATTATTAGATTGTGTGGGCTCCTCATCCATATAATCATCAATTGTTTCATCTTCAAGGCTCTTGTCATCATCGATGAAGGCGTCTTCTCCATGAGCACCAGATCCAACATTCCTGTACGTTAGAATGATTGAAGGACTATTTCTTTCATTACCTAAGTGTACTAGATCGAAATCTCCCAGATCAACTGTGAGGTTGAAGTTAGACGAGTTACTATCCTGCAAAAATAACAGATCTTGTGCATTATCTCCATCACTGGGTAGATCCCATATATCGCGATGCACCATATTATGGACGACCCTCCAATTTGGTCCATTAAGGAAATCCTCAGTGTAAAACACTTATTTTGCTTGAGTAGCAAGTATATAAGGATCATCCTTGTACCATTGTCCATTGATGGAGATACTTGTGATATTCTTGTCAATATAAAGTTTCTTCTTTGTAGGATCAGTGTCATACCACTTGCATTTAAATAAAGTCACACTGTACTTATTTAAATAAGTCAACTCAATTATTTCTTCCAGTACACCATAAAACATGTTACCATCAATCCCCGGAACAAAAATGCCACTATTTTGCATTTTATGCTTCTCATCTCGAGTTTTGACTACAAAGCGAACTCCATTTACAATACACGCAGAGTATATCATGTTAGTGAAACTAGGATCGGAGGCTAATGATAGTAACTTTTCGGTGGCCTCTAGGGAACTGTTCCTATGTAAATAGTACATTTAAAAAAGTAGTAATTGTTCCAAGAATTAAATTAAAATATTAACAAGAGAAATGAACAATATTTAAGATATTCATTCAATGAATTTAGGAAGAAAAAAAACCCTTACCTTCGAGTAAAATCACGAGGGAAATTTGGTTCTCTGTAAGTTATCAATATCTTCAACACCACTTCGTTCGAGTTCCAATCGATGCTCACTATAGAACATAACAATCTTAGTCTATTATAATCACATAAGGGAGAAGAACATAACTAAAGTTTAAGTTACTTACTGGAGATATTTTTCAATCTCAGTACAATTATTCAAGATGTATCATACTATAACATCCCGATCCTTCCTATCAAAATGAGAAATAATCTTCTTCCCTATCAGTCAACATTGGAATCGGAACACCGACAATGTCCTTCTTGTTTGACTAGGTGTTACATCTTAATTTCTATCAGGTCGGTTTAATCTAGTTTCCACTCCTTCCAAATATATAAAGAAAAATGTTAATCAACAATATATCCTTCTGCAATTGAACCTTCCGGTCGAGCACGATTTCGAACATAATCCTTTAACTTTTTTATATACCTCTCATATGGGTATATCCACTGAAAATGAACGGGTCCTCTTTCCAATGCTTCGTCTAGCAAATGCATCACCAAGTGAACCATTATGTCAAAAAATGCTGGGGGGTATATCCTCTCAAGCTTGCACAGAATTATGATAATGTCTTATTTGGCTTGCAGAATATCCTTCCTGTTGAGAGTTCTAGCACATATTTGACTAAAAAAGTTGCATAACTCAACAAGTGGATATGATAATTCCTTTGACAAAAAGGCCCGAACACCTGGTCCTAACAGTTTTTGCATAATAACATGACAATCAGGTGATTTTAACCCCTTTAACTTCAAGTCACGATCTATAACATTCTTACCAAGACTCCCAATAAACCCATCTGAAAATTTCACATTCTTTATATACTGGCAAAATCATTTCCACTCTTCCTGGTTAAGCGTATATCCAGCATGCGACTTGAAAAGTTAACCCCTCTGCTCATACAGATGCAAGTTAGGCCTTATCTTCATGTCTGCCAGATCTCATCTTGCATTGTCTGTAGCTTTTGTTTTGTACTTAATCTCCAATAATGTACCCAAGATGCTATCACATACATTTTTCTCAACATGCATCACATCAATGTTATGCCTTAAGTTCATTGTTGGCCAATAAGGAAGATTAAAAAATATACTTCTCTTGCTCCAATTAAGTTCGTCAGCACCCCTCTTTCGCTTTACACCACCAAATTCAGCATGTTTTCCTGAAAGTCTCTATGACATTTTATCTAACTGTTCCATGATAACATTATTGGTAAGAGGCCGAGGAGAGGCTCTCCTCTCCGACCTCCCATTGAATTCTTTCTTATTTCTCCATGTGTGACTTCTTGGAAGCCAACGACGATGACCAACGTAAGCTATTTTTCCTCTAACTCGAATTGATGGAGTATCCAAATTACATGTAGGACATGCTTTGTATCCTTGCTCGCTCCACCCAGATAAACTATTTCGAGCAGAAAAATCATTTATAGTCCAAAGCAATGCTTCCCGCATATTAAACACCATATTTGTATTCGCATCTCGAGTTTCAACTCCCTTCTCCTAGAGATCCCTCAACTCTTCTACGATCGACTGTAAGAACACATCGATATCTTTACCTGGCAATTGTGGCCCTGGGATTAATAGGGTCAACATGGAAAAAGATTGATTCATACATACCCATGGTGGCAAGTTATAAGTAGTCATAACTACTGGGCACATGCTGTAGGATAGGTTTCTATCACTAAAAGGATTAAATCCATCTGCACTTAAACCCAACCTGATGTTTCGTGGGTCAGTGGAGAAATTAGGATACCTCTTATCGAACTCCTGCTAGGCTTTTCCATCCACGGGATGTCACATTACCCCCTCTTCTTTTGATTTTCCAGTGTGATGCCATATCATGTTCTTTGCAGTATGTCTCGACCGATATAGACGCTGTAATCGAGGAGTTAAAGGAAAATATCAAACCACTTTTTGGGGCACCTTCTTTCCTTTTGTAGTTTTATTTACCCATTGGCTCTTCCCATAAATTGGACAATTATCTTTAGAAGCATGATCTTTCCAAAAAAGCAATTTATTATCGTTTGGAAGTGCCTCTTTTAACAACTGAAGAAGAGCATCAAATGACTTGTTTGTCTACTTATACAGAACCTTCAAATGCATAAGTTTCACTAAGAAGTTCAATGCTGAAAATGTTGTGCAGCCTAGATACAACTCTGTTTCTACTTGCTTGAACAGGTTATCATAGTTACTATATTTTGTTCCAATGTCTTCGTCAGCCGCATTCTCACCCCTGTACTCGTCATTATGAAAATCAACTTCAGGTGCCTCAGGGCCAATGAAATCATGTATAATATATGTCAGCTCATCTCTATTGTTGGGAGATATCCCACTAGTTCCTCTAAAAGTCGAAACATTTACTTCATCATGGTGTACCTAATTTATGTATAATGGATGAAATCCATTATTTATAATATGCACCTCCAATGTTAGTAATGTCTGGAATATTAAATTCACACACTTTTTGCATGGGCATCTTACCAAACCCCTTTTATTGGCAAAGTCTTTGGCTCTTTGAACAAATCTTACTGCACCATTCCAATACTCATCCGACAATCGATTTGGTAGATGTATCCAACTTTTATCGACAGACATTGTATCACTGAACAGGAAGAAAATTGCTTTAGGTGAAATAAAGTGTGTTGATTAATATTTGACAGTCACCCTAAATGCACTGTATCACTCCAACTTTGAAGGGTAGGGTCCTATCCCATTCAAGATATTTCTATAGTTATTATTTTCTCCAATTTATCCACGTTCATCAATTGATTCGTGTAGAAATTTCGGCAGCATCTCCCTATGGTTCTCCAAGTGCCTAAACTATACGCTTGTATAGTTTATACCCGGAGAACTGTTAGGATGCTAAGATATTTCCACAATATCAAACAAGAGCCGGATAAATTATTAATAATAACTACATGATAATATCCCAAACTGTCTAACTTTTCAGGATAATTCAATGGTTGATTGATGTTCAGAAAATAATCAATCCTTGAACGAGTCTAAGCTTATAATTTAAATGCAAATGTAGTTCCATTTTAAATTATTGTAAAAATATATTTACAATAATTAAAATTAATGATACAATAATTTATGAACATCATTATTTAAGTGTCAGTACTGTTATTTAAGTAACTTATTATGTAGATTATTGATTTTTCTAAATACTCATAACAACTGTTATGTTTCACAATAAGCTTATGGGAATTCAAACGTATAACCTACTCTACTATATTTATAAGGTGTACAATTCAGCTTCTTTATAGAGAGGTGTATATTATGAATACGGACTTCCTAGTTATAAATTTAAGTAAGTTTAGTTTTATAAGGTGTATATTATTTATAAGATGCGTAATTTAGTTTCTTTATTTAAGTAAATGTAGTTTTATCCAAGAAGGGGGTGATTTTCATGCGAACTTCCTAATTTTTTGAAATTTTTTATTTTTATGTAATGTAGATATCATAATTTGGATTGTTAGGGTTTTATTTTTATGTAGTCTCTAGTTTAATTGAATTTTTCTTAGTATGTGGTGTAAATAATATAATTTGAATTGTTAAGTTTCAATCTCAATTAAAAAAGAGATTATATTATTGTAATCTCTTATTTTCTAAGATAAATTTATATATTTATTCTAATTTTTTATCTTACATTATTTCATCGAATCTAATAAGTTTGAAGTTTCCTAAATTGCATCACAAATTTTAGATTTTGTGAATGGACTTCCTAGTTATAAATTTAAGTAAGTTTAATTTTATAAGGTGTATATTATTTATAAGATGCACAATTCAGCTTCTTTATTTAAGTAAATGTAGTTTTATCTAAGAGGGGGTGATTTTCATGCGAACTTCCTAGTATTTTAAAATTTTTTATTTTTATGTAATGTAGATATTATAATTTAGATTGTTAGGGTTTTATTTTCATATGATCTCTAGTTTAATTGAATTTTTCTTAGTATGTGGTGTAAATAATATAATTTGAATTGTTAAGTTTCAATCTCAATTAAAAAAGAGACTATATTATTGTAATCCCTTACTTTCTAAGATAAATTTATATATTTATTCTAATTATCTATCTTACATTATTTCATCGAATCTAATAAGATTGAAGTTTCCTAAATTGCATCACAAATTTTAGATTTTGTAAATAAAATATCATAACTATTTTATCTTACATTAGTCTAACTGAATAATCTACACATATATTGTATACTTCAAAATTATAAATTGAGGGATGCATAATAATAATAAATTTTATATTTATAAAATTTATGCTAAGTTAAATTTACATAAATAAATTTAAAATTTACAACATACAAAATTAAATAATACAAAATTTCATATTAAATTAAACATACTATCAATTCTAT
The DNA here is from genome assembly GCA_020226215.1 of Sindora glabra. Taxonomy (NCBI): domain Eukaryota; kingdom Viridiplantae; phylum Streptophyta; class Magnoliopsida; order Fabales; family Fabaceae; genus Sindora; species Sindora glabra. The sequence goes on from CM035226.1 coordinate 52,333,755, forward strand.
TAATTCATTACAAACTATTTGAGTAAATTAAATATATTATTACACAAAAAAAATTATAACTTTTTATTTACGTATCTCAATGGTAAAAATCTACTGATCAACTCTGAATACTCTCTACGAACTAAGCTAAGTGCTAATAATAACTAACAAATTAAAAGATACAACATACAAAATTAATACACATCAATATATATAAAAAATAAATATATTAAAATTAAAAATAATTTAAAAGAAAGAGAAAGTTCAGGAACTTACCTCAGGTCCAGAAATTTCAAGCGCGCAAATGAGGAGGGAGGAGGCGCCGCGAATAAATAGCCAAAACTTTCACCGATGACACAAAAAATTCGGTCGTCGGTGAAAGCTTCAATGACGACCGAATTTTTTTCAGCGGCGACAATATTGGCCTTCACCGACAACAATGCTATCGCTAAAGCCTTGTCTCGGAATTTGGACTAGGCTTTTAGCAACGACAATGTTGTCGCTAAAAATGTGAGACTTTCAGGGACGATACTGTCGTTACTGATGGTGTACCCTTCAGCAACGATAGTGTTGTCGCTGAAAGCCTTGCATTTTCAACAACGATAGTGTCGTCGCTGAAGGCCAAATTTTCCCGCCAAAATTTTTTTAGGCTTTTAGCGACAACTTTTGTCATCGCTAAAAGCCTGATTCTTCCTGCCCACAATTTCTGATTCCCTCTAAAAAGTTATATCTTTTTTACTGACGACTTTGTCATTGGAAATACATTTAGCGACGACCGAAATTTCATCGCCGCTAAAAGTGTCGTCGTTGTTGCTGCTTTTTCTTGTAGTGCTTAAATGAATCCATTTTTTTATCCATCTAATTAAAATTTTTAGATTTTAGCTTTAATAAAATTTAAACTGGAATAATTTTGGTCTAACAGATTATCTTCCATTTTTATATTTGTTAAATGTCTATCACCGGCCCCCACACACACATATATATTTTCCATGGGGCCAAACTTTAATTATGCATGTTTACCTTTAAATTGAATAAGCCTTAAGTTTAAGACCTTAATAGCCAGTTAGACAAATTAAAAAAAAAAGTATTCTTCATATTACAGAGCATATCCAATATGTTTGCTTGCTGCCAAGAATGGAAATTGTAAGTCAAAAAGACAATTTCATTGGTATTTAAAATGAAAAATACATTTATAGACCAAAATTTATTTATAATGGAGATAATCATCAGCCAAGCCTAAATGCATGCCTATGCTCAAAAGATATATATATTGAGCTTGGGCTTCAAGCCTAAGGCCGAACCCAGGTCAATGTTAACCCTTATGATTAAATCTATTGTCAAGCCCTTGCCTAGGCCCATGAGCCCAAAATTTGACCGTCTTTTATCCACTTGTATAAAACAGAAATGTGACACTGCAATGAACTGATTCTAATCAATCAGTACGAGTCATTAAAAATGGATCAATCAAAAGGCGAAATGAGAATACATTTATCCTGTGTTTACCAGAGTTAAAAATAACAATTCATCTCATTTTCAAATAATTTCTTTTTTAAAGTGGTATTGAATTTTAAGTAAAAAAATAATTTCATTTCATTTAGAATTTTTATTTTAATTATATTTATATCATTATAAAATCCATCAATTTAACAAGAATTTCATTTTATTTGACTTACAACATATATTATATAAAAAAATTACTCTCTTCCTAACGTTATATAATTTATAATTTATATTTATCATGATATTATCAAAATTTATATTTATTTATGCTTTTATTGAATTTGATGCATTTTTAATACTTTCTAAATAAAAAAATTCATTTACAAATGAATTAAAATCACTATTTGTAATAAAATTTTTAAATAATAGAATTTATTTATAGATAAATTAAAATTATTTTTGAAATGAAATTAATTTTAAAAGCCTTTGATGTTGGAAGCCTTAGTAATATTGTATATATTATAGGAGCATCTTTATTCAATCCATCATATTTTTATTTTCATATAAAGACTGTGCAAATTCAAATCAAAGCTATCAAGTCAAGGAGAAAAATAGGGTATATATGAAAAAAATGAGGTGATAAAGTTAAAAAAAGAATGGCTAGCATTCTTAATTGTACAATAACATGTGATATTGTTTTAGGAACCTCATTTTCATAATATTGTGAATTTGAATCTTCAACCTTATGTATGTGTTAAGTAAATTTTTATTAATTAAAAAAAAAAGCTAAAGAAAGAATGAATTATAAGGAGTAGATATATCATTGATGTTAATAAATTGTATTAATAAGATTATCGATTGGTAATATAAACATTGGTGTTATAATAGATGTATCATTAAATCAATATGAATTGGTTTAAGTGAAAGAGATTCAAGCACCTTAAGTAAGATGTTTTGAATTCAATCCAAACCTTATATGTATAGAATATTCAATTGGAAGAAATTCTCACCTCTGACATCTCATAGTATTTTGGATGATTAATCTCTCATTTTCCGAATGAAAAATATCCTAACGCAAATTAAAAATAAATGTATCATTGATATGAACAACATGACATTAATAAAATTATCCATGATACAAATATTGATATTATAAGAATATTATTATGGAAGGGAATTTCAAACCTCTTTCCATACCATTCCCCCCCCCCCCTTACTGTGATCATATATGTCTCAACTGAAAGAACCTAAAATTTGATAGTGTCTCATGTAGAAATTTGTTTAGGGGTCAGTTTCTGAAATCCAACGCATTGGATTTGACTAATTGGGAAATCCATGGGCCCTTCTAGTCCTTAAAGATGACTGGGTACTTTCTTTAAAGTAAGCAACCAAGGGAACAGAAACACCTAAAGGCAAATTAAGGTACACTAACCACGACTTCAATCTCTTTCTGGGAAGCCTCGTAGAAGTACAAATATTGGGCATGTGTCTCATGGCTTCGATTGATATGTACAGCTTTCTGTCTCTGTCTTCCTCCCCTTTTCTTCCCTCTGTAAGTTGAACAGATGGTATTTGCCTTGGTCAATGCTGTAACACAATTCAAAATCTTATGTCCCATCCAAAATATGGACCACAAATCATTCATAACATCGAAAATCAATGAATTAGTCTCTGGGAATTTTCTTACTTCCTCCCTGGGTCCCATGGGGTTCTGCCTATAAATCTTTATTAGATTAATTTTCATTGGGGTCCGCTCCTCATTGACCAACAAATTAAGACCACATGTGTTTCAAGCAATACATATGGGGCCTACCTCTGTTCATACATATAATGTAGCATTTTTCATTGTTGACTAATTGTCGAGCACTCTGCATCGTTCATTTCCCAGTTTTTGTTGGGCGATGCATTTCAAACGTATGGGACCTAAATTACCTGGACACCATATACATTTGCTATATTTCATGACAAGCAACATTTCATTATATGAGGTGTCTGCTTTCACTTGTTTTAAAAGAAAACGAAAACTGCTAAAATTAATTCGGCAGACCATTTACATCATACATATTTGTATATCAAGTTGACCATTATATATATATATATATATATATATATATATATATATATATATATATATATATATACCTATTTGTGAGGGTAGGACACACGCCAATGAATAATACTTTTCTTAAGCATCAACCTCGGCCTCACACTCACTCTGTCTTATCCGCAACTAAGGTTTATTATTTAACCAATAAGAATGGTTCAATGAAATGCATGTTGATTCTTGAGCAAATTTTATTTGTCAAATTTGAATTTCAGAAATAACTTCTATTAAAAGAGGAGAAATTAACACTTACTAATAAATAGGAATTTGAATTTCAGATATGACTCTTATTAAAAAAAAATTTCTTAATACTTTAATTTTTAAAATAATTTTTCATCAGATATTTCATAAAAAAATTATTATCTAAAAAGTTGTTTCTCCTTTAAAAAAAAAATATATGACCCAAGTTCAAGGACATTAAAAATCTTCCAATGCGTCTACATAATAATATTCTGCAACTTTTCAATATAAACGGAATTGAATATTCTATAATTAAGAGAAGAAGAATAATGCGAAAAAATCCCGAGTAGCAAGAGCACTTGGTTTGGACCTAGATTTTTCCTGGCAATAATTGGGTATTAGAAAATTTTATCTACTTTTATGAAAATTTAATGTAGTAAAACTTGTAAGTTTTTATATAAAATTTTGTAACTTTTCAATGAAAAATAAAAAGCGTGTCCGTATTTTATATGTAAAGCACACAAAATGACAAGACTCCATCGTTAAAGTTGCGTCAGAATGTTTCTCATTTTTTAAACCAAAAGAAAGTTTCTTATTTTTATTCGGAAGTTATAATGTTTAATGAAGAAGTCAAAATTGTTTTCATGATACTTTCAAGAATACCCATAATACCAATTTTTTTAAATACATATCAAAACATAATCCCATTTTCTCAAAATTAGTTCATCAGATTTCATAACTTCAACGTTTACTTTTTACTAGTTCAAATGAACACACGTTAGTAAGAGGAACCTCGGATTTTTTTCCCCCTAAACTTTCTACGGGAAAAAACATTCCCTCTCCAAACATACCAGCATCAAATAATTAAATTAATTAATTAGAATAGCATAATAATACATAAATAAATTTAATATGAAAATTTTCATATTTTAAGAAAATATTACAAATGAAAAAAGATCTACTATAATAAAAATATTAAAAAATAATACATGTGAAGTTTCTTCATTATAATTTTATACCTTTTTAATTATTATTTCTATATTTGTATGAAAAATCTCGTATAACTCTCATATTTACTTATATTACATCCCTTTTATATATCAAATCATTAATCAAAAGATTCAATATAAATATTTATACTTAAAAATATTTATTTGATAAGAAATTTTAATTCTATTCTAATAAAAAAATCTTAATTTAAATAAAAAATAATTTATAATAAAAAAATTAATAATTAATAATAATTAGTTTCCACATTTGGCGGGTCAGTGTTAACACGGTACAAAAGCTGTACAATGAATTGGAGTTCGATGGCTAAATCTTCGAGAGAGACCCTTTTTATTTAATAAAAATTGCCCGAATAGTTTTTGTCATAGAGCAGTTTATTTATCGAGCTGGCCGTGGAACACGTTCTGGTTTGAAAAAGCACTTCTATAAATTACAGCAATTTGAAGCCATCTTCTAATCAGAGCCAAGGAAAAAGATCTGCAAGCCAAAGTCTCCTTTGTTTTCCCTCTTACATACAACACAGTAGGTATCAGAGAGAGGATGGTGAGAACTCCTTCTCATGACAAAAATGGACTAAAGAAGGGAACGTGGACGCCCGAGGAAGACAGGAAGTTAGTTGCTTATGTTACTCGGTATGGCTCCTGGAATTGGCGCCAACTTCCCAGGTTCGCAGGTACGGAGTTGATGAAATTCGAACATATTTTTTAATCACTCAATTAGCAAATGATAATATTGATAAGACAGAAAGTTCTTCATCTGGGATTTGTTTCTTTGCCTCTAATATTTCCATTAACGAATTGGGTTTTCAGGTCTGGCAAGGTGTGGAAAGAGTTGCAGACTGAGATGGCTGAATTACCTGAGGTCAGATATCAAAAGAGGCAGCTTCACTCAACAAGAAGACGACATTATTATCAGACTGCACTCTAAGCTGGGCAACAGGTGAATGAAATTAATTTTAGCAATAATCTCCAAAGTAACTAACGAGTGAATTAATTGATGCGGGATGCCAATTTAATGTTTTTCATAATTTGATTTGCAGATGGTCTGCTATCGCAGCTGAGCTGCCAGGAAGAACTGATAACGAGATTAAAAATCACTGGCACACCGACCTCAAGAAGCGCTCTCCTCACAATGCAGTCACAAATGCAAAATCTAAATTCTCAAAGTCAAAGGATCATTCGGCAATTTTATCCAAAGGAGAATCAAACATTCAAAACAGTCCAGCCACTTCACAGAATTGTAATTCTTGCCCACCGTCTTCTCAGTCATCATCTAGCGAATTTTCCTGCACAAGCACAAATACTGCAACTACCAGTCCAGAAAATTTGCTTCTGGATGATGACTTGGCTTTTCTCAGCGAAAACACAGAACCGATGGGTGAAAATTTCTGGGCGGAGCCATGTGGGGAAGACATTTCCATTCTCCCAAGTGAAATGATACCAAACAATAACATTTCTTCGATTCAAAATCCATCTACTTCACAGACATCCAATGTTTGTCCATTGTCCCCTTCTCAGGCATCGTCAAACCGTTGTTTAGCAATGATGGATGAATTTGCTTTTCTGGAAGCGTATGAAATGACAGAGACGGCAATGGACAATTTTTGGACAGAACCATTTATGGTTGACGTGTCGTCCGACGTTGCTTCCGAAACAGTAGTGGTGACTGAAACTGAATATTTAAGTCCTGTATTATATGAAGAACTATGGAATCATAATAATTTGTATGATGTTGGCATTTTCCGTTAAAGATTCTGCTGCGGTTCAATAGAATAATCGGTATTAGAGTTTAGGATCTGGTTTTGAGTGAAATTGTCAGTTTGAAGCTGCAGCCCCTTCCAGCTTCCAGAGCCATTTGCGATAATGTGATGTTTAGTAGATACCGTAAATAACCGATCGATGTGATGCATAAACACTAGGATTATGTACTATGCGTACAATGTCCTATGCTCATCTGATGCTGTATTATTCTGTGAGTTAAGCATTTTTATCCACTGGGAATGATATTTTCGCTTCTTTTTTTTTTCAATTTCTCATTCATATTCTATTTAAAAAAAATTTGTCTCGTTTCCATTTCTCTACCTTTTAACAAAAGGTGTAGAAAACACACATCCAAGCTAAATATATTTCATTTTTAGTTTTTTCAAATTGTGAACTGCTATATGTTTTTGTGAGGATTATAAAAAAAATGTTATCAATTTTTACTTTTCTTTATAGAAAATTATTGACTTATACATTTCGTGTTGCAAATTTTCTTGATGAAGTTTTCATAGAAAATTACTCATTGTCAATCCTTCAAGAAAACATGCCGTAAATTATACACAATGCAATGTACAGCAATTTTTCATGTGAATATTTGAGGTCACGCCTATCTTGATTGGGTTGGTTTTAGTTTTTCCCATTATACCAGGAACGAGATTTGATCGATTGTGAATAGATAACGATGTTGATTAATGCATCTCTAATATTTGTCAAATTTCCAACCACAAGTATTATATCAGTTTCTTATTTTATTTTTAAACCATATATATGTGTGTGTGCGCGTGATTAATGCATCTCTAATATTTGTCAAATTTCCAACCACAAGTATTATATCAGTTTCTTATTTTATTTTTAAACCATATATGTGCGTGTGTGGGGACTTAAATTTTATTTACTAATACTATTACTCATTTATATATTATTATCTTAGTAAAAAATTGTTAAAATTATTTATTATTGTAAAATTTTAAATTACATTTTTAATAACATATCTTCTCCTCATTTATTAATAATATAAAATATTTTACAATAATAATAAATCAAATTTAAACTCTTTATCCCATTATAAATCAGATTATCTTACGGTGCAAATTAACCTACTACTATTATATGATAGTGAAAAGTTTGAATATCCTTGTTAAAGGTCTTCAATATTATCACGATATCAACTTAAATAAGCAGACAATATAGATTCATATATTTTCATCCTTGTCTTTACATTTTAGCCAATAACATACCGGTAGGCATGGAAAACATATCTATGCTGAATGACTTTTATCCAAATCGATAATTATTCGTTTAATGAATCTTATCTAAATCAAATTCACTGTTTAATGATTTGAGTTTAGATTTATTTATTAAATATTCAATAAATTTTAATTTTTTTTAGTATCATTAATATTAATTTTGACAATGCATGAGTTATCACTTATAAATATTTAATAAATTTTGAATCTTTTTTAAGTATATATATAAATAACATATTCTACTATCAATCTATTATTTTATGAAAATTAATATTATCATATAAATAAAAATATCATAATAGTTTATTTAAGATAAATAATATTAAAAAATTTTAAATTTGTAGTAAATTATAAGATAATTTAAAATAAATTTTTTATTTTTATAATATTAGTTTGTATGATATAAAAGTATCTAATTATAATATAAATGAATATATAATTATTCATGAGTTGACTCAATATTAGATAATATGGTGAATTGTAAGGTGCCCCTAGGGGTTTGGTGCTCGGGGTGGTATGGCAAAATACAAGCCACTGGATGAGATTACTAAGTCAATGCTAAGATTTTTGTAATCTCATCCAGTAGCTTGTATTTTGCCACACCATCCCAAACACCAAACCCCTAAGGGCACCATAGCAAGCATCAGATAATATATATTGATCAAAATAAGAATTGATGTGAATTAGAAAATTAATATAATTTAGAATTGCAAGGTGTTATTATTATCAATAAAAATGATATAACCCACATTTACTTTAAAGTTAATATGAATAGTATGAATGTGTTAAGAATGGATGTTAATGAAAAAATAGATATAATTCATAATTGCCAAGTGTAATTATTATTAATAAAAAATAAATTTTATTTTTTACTAAAAATTATTTTAAATTATATTTGTATTTGCAGATTTAAAAATATCCATTTTGAATCTTTTGATGAGATTTTATGAGATCTTTAATAAATTTGAATCTTTAATGAAATTAAAGGCTTTGTTTTGGACAATTAATTAATAAATTAGTTAGTAATTAATAGTTAGTTGGTAATTAATGAGTTAACTAATAATTAATAATTGATAATTTATAAGCTAGTTGATTGTTTAAGAAGTAATTCAAAAAATTAGTTATTGAATTAATTGAAATTATAAAATAACATAAAAGAATATATTAATAAAAATAAATATATAATTAAAATAATTTATATTTATTTAAAAATTAAATTATATTAATACAATTAAGAAGTTTAAAATAAAAATATAATATTTAATATTTAATTAATTATATTTTATGAACTCATATATTTATTTACTTAAATATTTTTTATTACATTATTATTTATATCAAAATTATAATTACTTAAAATATAATTATTAATTATATTTTAATGATATTATTTATTTATGTATTCAAATATATATATTTTTATATATTTATAATTTAAAATTAGATATAATTATGTTAAAATTAAATTAATTATATTTTATAAAAATAAATATTTATATTTATGTTATAAAAGGTATGGATTATAAATTAATAAAAAGAATAAGGATGAATTTGAAAAGAATTTGAAGAAATAATAATTTATAAGTTATAAACTATTGTAAATAAATTATTAAATTAAAATTTATTTTTTTAATAAACTAGTATGAAAAATATTTTTAAAAATTAACTTATATTTTATTAAATAAATAAATAAGTTATAAATTAGCTTACGTGAAATGGAGCTAAAGTATCAAATATTTATTAAATTTCAATCTAGTTATTCGAATTAGATCTATTCGAACCTAATGCGTTTCCATCCCTGCATATCAGGCTTTAAATCCATTAGCAGGAAAATTTCCCTAGCCATAAACGCAAGTACACAGCTGATCAGCATCAACTAGTCAAGGGCCTAAAAATTAAATTTGGAACTTTCTAGTACTACAAATTGAAAAAGTCAAAACTTTTGCGGTCTCAATATAGATTCGCCACTCATGTAGTGTCAAAGTACATCAATTGAATATATTAACGATAAAGATGTTTAAATTTAAATTTTTAATGCATTATTTAAACTTTTCACTGATACTACACTCCCACGTAATAACATGATGTATTTCATGACTTCAATGAAATGAATTGCTAATATTTTATGCATTATCTCACGAGTAACAAAAAGAACTTCACAAATAGATCCCTTTCAACTCATTAAATTTTAATGATTTTAGATTTCATTTGCTGCTGTGGTGGAGTAGTTAAGCGCTCTCAGTAAATTGGATTTTCATCCGTAATTAGGATTATGTTATATTATGTATTCAAAAATTTCGAAGAGTTTTTATCAATATTTAATATAAAAAAAGTTGCAGTTATTTTATATGAAGTCCTCTATTTTTTTTTCACAAATAGTATTCCATCACTTAAAATTATATAAAAAAATTCTTTAAAATTTTTTTAATCTTTATAAAATTTATCTTTCAATGAAAAAAGTTGCAAAAAATATAGAAAATTTTCACAAACTTTATAGAAATATGTATCTATATAAATATTCTTGAATACATGACTAAACATAGCTCCGACTTAGGCTCTGTCTATTCCAATGAAAAATATCTTCGATAAATTATAGTTATAAATATTAAAATAAAAATATTTTATTTATTTAATACTAAATATAAAAAATTATAAAAAATAAATTTATTTTTTTAAAAAAATTACTTTTTTTTACTATCATAACTTTATACATGTATCATTTTTTTAATTACAAGTTATATAAGTGGTATGTTATTTATTTATCAATTTGTATATTCTTGATGCTCTAAAGGTTTCCAATCGCAAGTGGTGATTTCAAAAATATTTAAATTAAAATGTTTTAATCATATTTATTAAAAAATGAATAATTATAATTGATTAATTTTGATTTAATGACTTTCAAAATTATCACATCATCTCAAATTTTAAAATTTTAAATATTATAACAAGTAAATGATATTTTTTAATAAAAAACACATTAGGCTAAATTAAATGAAATTTTAATATAATATGATTCTACAATTGAGAAAAAAGATAATCTGGAGAGCCGATATAATAATGTAGCTTTTTTAATGGAAAGGCTCAAACCACACTATAATTTTTTATTATGATTGTGTCACATCGATGGGTTTCAATAGACGGGGTCCGAAAACTACTTAATAAATAAAAATAATTATGTGAGAAAGTATATACGGAAAAGGTGTATTTAGTACCCCTATTTTTTAAGAGCTAATTTAAATTAAACAATAATATAATTTCCTTAACATACACATGTACATGCAGATATATTCATCATTGCTAACGTTAGTCAAATCAGTAAAGTTTAAATTACATTTTTACAATGTCAAAATATCGCACTTTAAAAAAAGATATAAAATTTATAATATATCTCCAAAAAAAAATTTAGTGAATGTGTAAATGAAATTGAATCGTGAATGGCACCCGGCAAAATCTATTCTAATTTGCCTCAATTTATTAATGGGCCCGTCATGTAAAAGTTCGAGACTGGCGTTCAAATCAGGAGTCAACCGGCATCAATTTGCCGTTGGAGTCGGAGACGCGGTTCCAACGAAATTAAGAGACGTCGCCTTATCCTTAGGCCGCGTTCGGATTGTGGAATATTCTAGAAGAATATTACATTTTTATATTTGGTCTAATTTTAAAAAAAATGCTTGAAAATATCTCATTTTTTAAGAATATTTTTTGCTCAACTTTCTCTCAAAATATTTTCATGGGAGGACATGGGAATATCAAATTCTCATGAGATGAGAATACTGATATTAAAATAAAAAAATAAAATTATCTTCATATTTAATTTTTTTCTTATTAATCACTTTGTAAAATAATATTTAAAGAGAAAAAAAGAAAGGGGGAAGAAAACTAGAGGTGGGAAATAGATGAGTAAGACTGAATGGTCTGATTTTTTTTACAAACCTGGCCTATTTTCTCTATTTGCAGACCTCTAGGTTTTAGTGTGGTCCTTAATCTTTTAAATAAATATTTTTAATTTTTAAATTAACAAATTAAAAATATTTAAAAATACTATATATTTATTTATAAATTAGTCATAATATAATTTAAATGTATATATAATTATAAAAATATTATATATACAATACCTACAAAATAAAATTATTATTTATAAATTATTTATAATACAATCCTATATAATTAAAAATAAAAAATAATAATATAATTTTCTATAAACTAGAATTATATGCTTATATAAAATTTAAAAATATAAAAAAAATTTGTAGCCATCTAGCTCGTCCACAAACTAGCCCTCACAAATCGTAGCCCATAATTTTTAGGGCAACCAAAATGGAGGCCCAAATCCTTCAAAACCCGCAAATACTTTAGGTCAACTCAGCTTTTAACCCACTTCAATAGTAAATACTTTTAATTTATCTCTAAATGAATCCTTCATCTAATATCTTTAATCATTTAGAATGTACTTGCAATAAATTGGAGAAAGAAAATTGGTGATAGGGGTTCCTTCCCTCTATGAAAATCATATTGCACCTTCTGTAAGGAGAGAAATTCTTTTATGCGCTCTAACAGGAAAAATTGGAGCCTTGTACCTATAATTAATTAATTAGGTTGAATCATATATCCTACCTATTACAAGATTCATATTCAATCAACTTATATTTGAACTTAAATACCATATAAAATTCATGGCTTTTTAATCACTTTAATTTTATGAGTATTAAACAATATTAACATTATTAACTTATTTATAAATTAATGTGAGGTCTAAAATTATAAAGTTTCCAACAATCTCCCACCTATGCCCATATTAATTTATAAATAATAATCACTTGAAATTTAATGTTAGTATTCAATGGTATTATTTCACCAAGGGGTCTAATTGAAATTTTAAGCATTCAATACTACTAAATATTATATTTAAAGGGATATTAATATCAAATATATTAAATCCCTATATCTCTCATTGACTAAAATAATTAATATTCAATAGGGATGTTAATGTTAACATAAATGTGAATAATATGATTTACATAATTTTAACGTGACTAAATATAATTCCTCACATAACGTCCTAACATCTACCTAAAATGTCCAATGAAAATTAACATTCTCAACATAGCAATGAGACAAAGTTTAAATATCTTTAATAACATGTCATAACCTAAAATATGCACAAAATGTATGGCAATAACACAAATATCTCATTATGAGTATTTTGTTTAAATATATATCTTGAGATAATAATGAGCTTATACCATTAAAACTTCCACTAACTCAAAACATCAAAAAACTTAGGTAAGTTCACATTATTTATATGATCACGATTTTTACTAACTCCTAAGTACTTGGTTAGTGAATTAGCAAGCATGCAATCTATAGAAAAACTAGCAATATACTCACATATTTTCTCTTTCACATAAATAGGTACTTTGTACTAAAATTCTTTGTATGAGAAACACTTTATTTCTTAGAGAGAAAATTAAGGCAAGAGGATTGCCATGATAAAATAGAAATGGTTAAGAATGAAAAATATCTTAACCAATTAATTCTATAAAAGCATTTATATCATATGACATGCCTTGGCCTATAATGGAGATTGTTATAAATGACTACTGAATATTTTTCATAACATAGCTCCTTCTAATATTTGTCCAAATATAGATTCATAATCACCTAAATAACTAATAAAAAAGTTTAAGTAGCTTGCACCTACAAGATTTCCTAATATTTTATAGATCAGTATGTAATTATTTCTACTACTTAAGTACCACACCAGTAGTAAACTAGTATCATTAACCTAAAGACACATTAGGCCACATATGACTGATGCATATTGAACATTTGTTATCACTTTTTTTGTTACTTTGAGAAAAAAAACTTTGGGCTTGATACAACTTTATTCTTTTAGATTAATAGAAAAATATAAAAGCATATCGACATATAAAATCCTTTTTGGCATAATTATTAAGACAAGCTAAATACTCATGGAACCTATAAAAATAATAAAAAAATCCCAATATCTATTTATTTATATAGGGAGATATTTCTAGGCTTTTTATTTCAATTGCTTTATCTCTATCAGCATGTCCACATTATCACCAAATAGATAAATACCATTGTCATGCAAAACCAAAATTACTAAATTCTCCTTACTTATCATCATATGCTGGTCTATATTGCTCTCTTTAAATTTGAAAAAAGTTATAATCCCATTAAAATTTAAATGCGACTTGTCTAGACAAATCTCTTTATTTGGTGCTAAGATATTTTTTATCCTTTTCTCAAAGTTAGCTGATTGTTTCATACTATTTTCAACAAGTCATCATCTAGAAAGGTTATTTTAATCTTTGATAGATATAACTTATATTGAAATGAGTTACCCATATCACAATAATTTGGAGTAATTCTCAAAATATTACTTGGTAAGGAAGCCTATTTACAATTTATGTCTTCCTTCTAAATGTAGTCCTTTGATTACTAACCTAATCTTAGACCCTTTGTTTTGCTTGAGCATCCTATTTAGAATTAAATTTTCATTTATTTCTAACTAACTTATACTTTACAAGCAATTCAATTTGATCCTATATTTAGTCTTATACATTAAAACTAAATCATGTTCTATTGCTTTTATCCACTTGCAAAGGTTACTTTATGCTCTACAAGACATCCATAAATGAATTTTACAATTATTTTGCTCTATTAGTTGCTCTGGATTAGGCCATAGGATTGAAAGATAATTTTTCAATTTATGCTTCTAGTGGAGTTATTACACTTTGATTTTGACTTCCTCCTTTGACAAAATATAAACAATTGAAATATAAATAATTTAAATAATTAAGTAATTAAAGTAGAAATAGGTTCTATAAAAATATAGAAATTCATTTCGAATTCATTATTTAATTCTATAATATATTTATCGAATATAATTATTGAATATAATTCAATAATCTATTTGATAATATATCTATAATATAAATAAAAGAGCATCTTATAGCTCCCATTATCCAAAGATATATTTTTAAATGGATAACTAGACTAAGGCTTAAAAATGGTTTTAGGGATAAGTTTCAAATAGATTTTTTAAAAAGCCAATATAATCCATCAAATCATGTACTTAGAACAAATGCATCAAAATAAATTTTATTTATCAAAAAATAATAATTGGAAAATTGAATTCTTTTAATGAGAGATGTAAAATATTGTATTTCTGGTGCAAAGTAAATCACAAATTCAAAACAACCATCTCTAGGTTTGAGCGCTTCTTTAGCTTGATTGATAGTGGATATTCATCCATTAACCATTTACTCACGCTTTTGAACATAAGACCTTTAGGACATCAAATAATGGAGGCAACAACTCTAGTGCACACTAATTAGAAAACTATCTTCCCAATTGACCTTCATATTAATCAATTTTAGGGTGTCCTTTTGCATTCCATTAATTCCATCATAGATTATTTTTTTTAAGTAATAAGAGATAGTGACCTTTTTCCTACTTTATCAAATTTCATGAATTTTTTTGCAAATGCATCAAAAAGGGTAAAAGCATTCATAAGCATAAAGATACTATATCTAATGATTTGATTTATAGTATACTTCATGACCATCAAATTGACTCAATTTGAGTGTGTCTATTTTTCATACCTTTTCTTTTGTTTCGCACTTAAGTTCACATTAATAGCAAGTTTCTTTTTCAAGATTACCATATCTATACTTACGATTGCTAGTTATAATTTAATAAAATTTGATCCATTCATTGTAACTTATCTCATTTAGCATTTGTATTAAGGTTAATTGTGTAAATAACAAAGTTAAGAAAAAAATGCATTATCTTGTTAATGCTTGTAATAACTTTAATCATGCTTACATTTTTCTCTTAAAATAATATATGCAATTTCATATATTATTATATTTTAAGATCTAATACTGAATAGTATTTAAAAACTTACAATATGATAAAAGATTAAGTATTACACTCCTAAAACCTAACATTAAAAGGTGTTTAAAAATCTTAAGAACATAATATTTAACTTTACACTTATATTATAGAAACAACTATTTATAATTTAATACCAAAAAGTATTTAATATTACTAATATAATTTCTCCCTTATGCATTTTAAAATAATTTTTCTAAATTTTTTATTAGTGAAATTTTATGTAACTGGTCCTATGAAAGGTAAGTACATAATTACACAAAAATTTATGACATAATATAAGCACTTTGTATTTCTTATTAATTCCTTAATAAAGTAAAAAAGTGTTACATCATCAAACAAGGTCAAAAAATGTAAAAAAAATTATAAAACTATAACTTACATTATAGGAATTATATGGGAAAATTTTTAGCTTAAAATAAATTCAAATAAATACTTAAATAAAGTGGAAGAATTTAATAAAAAATTTTAAGTTTGTAAAAAGTGCTCAAAGAGCAGAGCATATTATTGCCAACACCTTAACCCGTTAGTACAAAGAAGGCATTGCATGATTATCATGTAATTTGCAATTAACCTAAAATTTTCCTCTATGATTTTAGCATAATTCTTTCTAGATTTTTATTCAAAATCATTCAAAAAATTATTCCTTAACTAACCCATACAAAATGCAATCCAAAAAATGTGTAAAAATAGATTTTAAATTTCCAAAAAAATTGCACCAAACCAATGAACTATTGTATTCTTACTTTCAAATAGCCTAGGTTTTCATAAAATTATATGCCTAACTTAACATAATATTAACATTATTTAAAACTCATTTAAAATTTAGATTTTGAAATCCAAAATAAATAGCCACAATGTGAACATTTCTAGTGGATTTTTTGCTACATTTCCATATCTTAAATAGCCCATTTGCTTGCAAATCACATTTTTGGGATTATCGAATTCATATCTTATTGCAAAAACTTAAGAAAATAGGGCTTGAATAGGTTTCAAAATATTAGTTCATTAAAATAGTTTCATTGACAATATCCATTATTTTGGAAATGTATATATGCTTACAACATTAATTTAGCAAAGTAAATGAACAATACATAATCTAATACCATATACAATGCAAAACGACTATAACCTTTCTAATCTTTAAGGAAATGAAAGTTCATATATATAGCTAAATTAATATGCATTAAATATATCTACTGACTCAACAAGTGGCACATATACATGAATCACATAAAAAGGCATATATTTCAATGCAATAAAGAGATGAAATATAAATGAATATCCATTCTCATAGTAAAGCATATGTATAGGCCCTTAAGGATTTCTATGATATCATATGCTCATTTAGGCACCTAACTTATAACTGAATTCATGTACATATTCATCACCAAGAAAACATGAAAGAAACACAACTAATCATCAACATACATTTATAAATTTTCCATCAACATATTCATGAAGATAGAGAACTCATAATCACATATATTAGTACTTGTTTTAGTATTTGATTTAATATTTAAATTCTTTGTATTTATTTTAATTATTTATTTATTTATTTTAAATCTGAAATAATTATTTTAAATATCTAATTTTATTTAAATTTTCTTGTTTAAACAAATTTTGAATGGATAAATTAATTATTTGTATATTTTATTATTTAAATATTTTCTATTTTACCATACATCAAGTTCAAGAATTTAATATTTCTCTCAACAATATTAGTATTATATTTACTTGGCTAGATATTATCTTGAAAGTAATTTAAACAATCTTATGATTTTTTTAATACAAAGATTGAGAACTCTTGGCAATTAAGAGTGTGATGAATTATAAATATATTTATGTATGTTCTAAGATATAATGAGAAATTAGGAACGAAGAGAATTAATATTGATTAACCTAGGTTTAATAGGAATGGATTTAGTAGGAAGGATGGTTGGCTAGGATTAAGTCTTAAGTTTAAATGTTAAACCCCAAGCATATCATATTATTTTCTTAATTTTCCCTCTTTACTTTTATACAAAATCAACGATTGAGATCTACTCTTATTAAATCCTAACTTCACACCTAAAGTAGCTAACCATTTCCTTTAGCTTTTTACTCCTTATAAACAAAGCCTTTTTTAAAATGAGTTTTCTCTTTCCTTGAGCTTCCATTTTTTGCTTCTTCCAAAACCTTCATGAACCTCCCCCTTCGAGGCCATCATTGCTACTCTATTTCTTCTAGCTTTCATGTGGTTACTGCATGTCCTCTTTGACTAGTGACCTTTTGCTAACATAATAGGAAGCTATAAAATTAATGTATTGTAGTTGTACAATGGGGCACTTTCCTTTTCCTATAGTTTTTCAACATTGCTCATCTTTTTATCATAGTAGAGTTTAGGGTAACCTCCTTAGGTAAAGGTAAACTTTGTAGCAAAATATCTTAATATTTAAGGTTATAAAGGCTTGATCCAAAACCCTAAAATATTTATATATATTTGATTCCTTATTGTAGTTTCAAAATTTTAGAAAGTAATTCTTTAGATTATTGGAATAATATGATTAAAGCCCTAAGTAGGAGTTTTAGAGAGGAAATATTTAATATCAGTTTACTTACAGTTTATCTTCTTAAATTGTGAAAATAGATGGAAAGAAAAATTGAGGATGAATATTGTGAAACTCATGGAGGTAGATATACAAATTGTATATTTGCACTACTATGGAATTTAATGGATATGGATAGATATTTCAACATGCTTGAATATAGGAATCTATGATTTTGATCATCTATCATTATATTAATTATTGTAAGTGTTTAATAGTGTTTCTTATGTATAATATATTTATCCTAGAAAGTACTAGTAATTATCTTTTTGGGACTATGTAATGGAGGCATAATATTTGTTATTGTTAGCTATAATAAATTATAGAATTATTCCTATAAAATGAGTTAATGGATGTTTATATCTGTGGCCACTTGTAGAAGGTATGGAGTTGCTATTTGATATTGTCATTATTAGATTAAGTACATGTTGAAAAATTGTATCTTAAAATTTGATAAAATTTGTTTAATGTTGTTAGGCATGATGGTTAAGTTGAGATAGGAGTGATATGATATTATGATTAGCATCGGATTCGAGAGAAAATTTATAAAAGGTAAGGTAAAGCCTAGAGGAAAATGGATGAAGTTTGTAAGAGGATAACGATGATCGAAAGATGCAAAAAGATTTAAATTGTTTATCTTATTATTACTTATAAATCTTATAGTTGTTATCAAAATGATGAATTTTAGATGCCATTGCTTGATGTATATGTGATCTTAGAAATTCTACTTCCTTTTATATTTTTTATTGTTTAGATTTATACTTATGGATAGGATTAATGGCTATGTGACTATGATAAACCATTTGGGTACCCTTACCCCTTTTTTTATTGGTGCTAGTTCAAAATCAAATATGAAAGGAAGAGCATGCAATTAAATTGTTTGTAAGATAAAGAAAATAGGTATTGAACCCCTAATGATTGTCCTTGTTGTTAATTATTTTAATTATAAAATTACATTTATATTTAGATAACTTAACCTTTAATACAAATACATATATAATTACAAAGTTTCTAT
The DNA here is from genome assembly GCA_020226215.1 of Sindora glabra. Classification (NCBI taxonomy): domain Eukaryota; kingdom Viridiplantae; phylum Streptophyta; class Magnoliopsida; order Fabales; family Fabaceae; genus Sindora; species Sindora glabra. The sequence goes on from CM035226.1 coordinate 52,353,002, forward strand.
AACTTACTTCTTTTTTATTTTCTACCATTTATAGGAATTTAACTTGAATACTTCAAGTTAAGTGGCTTTTATGGAAATCCAAGCACATGTTTGAAGGATTTGATAGTTGAGGTAGTTACAGCTATAGTTATGACAAGATAAATGTGTGTGTAGCTTATTTATTTACATTGTTTCCATTTTAGTACCTAGTAGTTGTGTTACAAGTTATACCTTAGGGCAGTGACCCTACTAAAATGTTTATGAACAGAGGAAACTTTATCTATTCATTTTTTAAAATTCTAAGTCATTTTTAGTCCCTATAAAAATAAAAATATTTCTATTAGGCAAAAGATGATATAGTCAAGTGGTCATGCTAGTGGAATTGGTTAGTAATTATACACTAATCATGATCAAGTTTATGACACATGTATAGCCAAGAAAATTCATATCCATAAAGATAGTATAATAATAAGTATATTTGCTTGTCTTTCTTTAATGATTCACTTGCACAAAAAACATGTATATATATTGTATTGGAACCAAAAATCATAATTATACATGTGCACATTAAAAAACCAATTATATATTATACAAGTATAACTCATGTTTCATAATTCATATTCACATTTTTCACACCCAATTTTTTGTAATACATGTTATCATTGTATTATGAAATTAATAAGGCAATCGATATTATTGGAATTATTGATTTCTAGAATCATCACATCACCAGAAAGAGATAAATATATAAAATTTTACTTAGAATTTCCCTAATTAAATCAACCATAAAAAAATGATTAGACCTAACTTTGTTACAACTATTAGAAAAACTTATGATTTAAATTTACCTTGGATCATATCATGCATTATAGTATGATTCAACAAATAACAATAAATTCCCTTACTAGAAAATTAGATAGAATAAAATTGTACATACCTTTAATCCATTTTTGGATGAATCCCCAATCTAATGCCTTTAATCACTCAAAATGCACTTGCAATAACATAGATAAAGAAAATTGGTGATAAAGGTTTATTCTTTCCATAAAAATCATATTATATGTTCTTTAAGGAGAGAAACTCTTTTATGCACTCTAATGGAGAAAACTACAACCTTGTAAAGTTTCTAGAGTTAAGGACCCCTAAATATAATTAATTAATTAATTAGAATAGGTCATGAATTCTACTTATCACAAGATTCATACCCAATTAACTTATATTTAAGCTTAAATACCATATAATACCCATATCTTTTTAGTCACTTTAATTTTGTAGGTATTAAAAAATAATAACATTATTGACTTTTTAATGAATTAATATGGGGTCCAAAATTAAAAATTTTCTAAAAAGTTTGACTAATCTCTCATTTAGATAAAGGAACCTCTGTCTTTATAATGGACAACTAGGGCTTTAAGAAAACCATCCATGATGGAATTTATTCAATAAGGTGGTCAAACATTTGTTTTCAAAGGATGGTTGTTAATCTAGCTGAAGTTGGTAACATCAATGTCACATATTACCCTTAGAGTTATTATAACAAGGTAAAGAGTGAATATGGATAAAGTGAAAAAATTAATTTACACATAAATGGTTGATAACCATTAGGAATTGCTTTTCAAAAGAAAGCTATTGATTAAGTAATCGCTTCTACCCTTATGGTATAAATATGACGATTGCAAAGGAAAAAGAATCATTTGGCCAAATTTACTATTAAAGCACACATTAATACACTATACATTTTCAAAGATTTAGCACTTCGCTAGCCTACTTACAACATTTTGTTGCCTTTTTCCTTCTTTCCTAAAGCTGCTTTCTTGAAATTCTTATATGTTACTTTTGAAAGTGAGGATTTGGGTTTCTAACAACCAAATTCCATACCTTGTAGGACTAATGTACCATTAGATTAGCTTTTGTAAGCAATAATGAACAAATTATAGTCAATTAGTTTGTTATACTTTGTTATAAATCATTTTGCATTTAGTGCTTTATTCTTTCATTTTATTTTTGTATTACTTCTTTATTTGCTTTCTAGAAAATTTGTTTAGAACTCTAATAGTGTACATGGAAAGAGCATGTTAATAAAAAGAGTCAAATTGAAGTATGGTATTCTCAATTACAAACAAATTAGCATGCCCGACGGAACTCAATTAAGGTATAAAGTTATGACATTTTTTATTTATGCAATTAAAAAGTGGTATATTCTTATTGCTCATTATCATAAATGGAAATATGACTTCCATATTTGGAACTATTCGTGACAATTTCATGTTTCAAGAAGGCATTGTTGAAAATATCAATAAATGCTAACCATAAAAGGAAATAGTTAAGAATATAGAAACTATTGATGTGGGAAAAACTAATAATTAGAATAATAATGTGCCAAGTAATAAGCAATAGAATGATAATGTGCCAAACAATAAGAAAAATTAATAAAATCAAAATCAAAACCAAAATTAAAGAAATGGTTGCAAAAATAATAGGGAGCCTATATATAATTAAAATAATTAAAATGCCTTTATAAATAACAACAATAGGTTAAATAACAATCAAAGAAATAATATTAGGCGGTCTAATAGGTTGCTTATCGGAATTCATTATAAAATGCCATAGAATGATGAAAATAATAGGGTTATTTCTTATAACAGCCAAAATATTCATGTAAAAAGAATAAATGCATAACCTATATAAGTTGTCAAAGATAATAATAGTCAGAAGCTTTCTCTTTAAAATTTAGCCATGCTCATATAACAATTGGATGAGAGTAATCATGATATTGTACATATACTCTCCTAATAGATGGCTACTGTATTATGATTGATCATTAAGAATATGGTTACTAGTTAAGCTTGAATGAGCTAGATTTTCAAAAGAGTAGCATAATATCTTAGTTCACAATAAGATGATGAACAAAAATGTCACACCTTTTAGGAAATTAAAAATAATTAAAATATTTTTATGCGTGAAAATAATTATTATAATTATTTTTAAAATGAGAATTTTATAGAAAATTATAGAACTTTGTGGTAAGATGTGAGCTAAAATAGTTAGAATAGAACAAAATAAAATATTAAAGGATTAAAGTGTAATCAGAAATAAGTAGATGTGTATAAAGGGGAGTTAGGAAAGCTATTTTTGATATCATCCTTGAAAATTTTATTTTCTTTAGCTAAACTTTTAAGCTCAAATAAAAACCAATAACCTTTAAATGAATCTTCATTATTTCTGCCATTAGCCATTAATTTCTCTTCATATCTTGTTCAACTTCTTTTTCAAATTTCAACAAGCTATAAACTTCAAGTAGTCATAAACAATTCTCCTTCAAATAAGGTAAACTCTTTCAATCTAAAGCTTTAGGTGATTGTTTCTTGAAATTTTGTTTTAGATGAAACAAATTAGGAGTTTTAAGCACTTCATTTCAAAATCTTGAATTTCTATTAAATAAGGCAAGTTAAAAGCAATTACAAACTATTACCATCTCTTCTATACTTAGGTGAGTAAGCAATCTACTTGCTTAGATAATTTGTGTAATTTTGAATAATGTTTAACTTATTGAAAGTTATGTTGTTAAGTATTTGAATTTATTATGATTGAGTGGTATAAAGTTAATTTATGATATATTTTCTTATTAAAATTAGATGGAATACCATTATTGGTGCTTGATTTAATTATTAAATTAAGTTTGGAATTATATATGTTGAAACCTTAGAGTAAAAATGCCAAATGAAGAGTGAATTTCTAAAAAAATTTATAGAATCACAGTTATGTAGTTAATTATAGCCTTAAGAGTTGCTTTTAAAGGGCTCATAGTCGATTACCCTAGAAAGTGTGCTCTCTAGATACTTGTAGTTGACTATAGCATTGACGATGGCCTTTAAAGTTACTCTTTGGATACAAATAGTTAACTATATGAAAGCTAGATTTTGCCTTTAGACTTATATAATTAATTATATAATTGACTATTACCCTGTTACTTCTTATTTTGTATATTTAATGGAATTTTATGATAATGTAGTCATATAAGGGTTATGTATTTGTATAATTAGCATATTAATGCAATGATGCTAAAATTTTAGAATAGGATATGATTATGATGAAAAATATAGAAAATGTAGATGAAATGTTTGAATTATGATACAAAATCAATCTAAAAATGTTTATGAAAGCATAATGTAAACTTTAAAAGGATAATGTTAGGTTTGTGAAGGGGTAAGGATGATCGACAGTCATAAAGAGATTACTCAAATAAAGTTATTACCAGTTATTTATATTATTGTATACTAGTTTACTTTTTTTGTAATTAGGAATAATTTAATTAGTGAGGAAATTATAAATATTTTCTATACATAAATCTAGGTAGATTATTTACTTATTGAGTATTAGACTCAATCTTTTATTTATCTAATTTTACAAATGCCTTTATAGAAGTCCTTCACCACTAACACCATCGGAGTAAACCCTTTATGACTTATTTTGTACAAGATAACTATAGCGGTTATTTTGTTTGTAACTTGAAATATTTTCTTAGGACTTTTACTGCATAGTTGAATTCCCTATTATAAGATTACTTCACATATATTAGGGCTAGTTACATAAGCTTAACCTTAAAGTACTAAGATAAGTAAGCATGTTTAACTTTCCTACTTTAATGGCTTTAAATGTACACACTTACTTGTAAATGTTTTGGTCTTTATATATAAATTCTTTTGCATTATTGGTAATTATGTGTTGATATTAAATAATAGAGTTAGATTAAACTAGTGGAAACTAGGTTATTAATTTCACACCAATCATCACTTAAGTGGTCATGACAAAAAGTTAGAAAAAAAAGAAACTATGACTAAATTTGAGATCGAATACAATGAGTTCAAATGACTAGAGTATAGCTAAGTGAAACTTGCAAGGCATGGCAAATAAATGAGAAGGCTTGGTTATATAGGCCCTAGAATTGAGGTATACGAGATAATGCATCACTATCAAACCAAAATATACTGAATTTTCAAAATGTCACTATAATTAAGGCTAAGATCAAAGTCAAGGTATAGTAAGTTAAACTACTTAGAGGATTCAAAATGCCCAAGTTCCTTTTATTTTTAATGAAAATTATAAGTCAATCTTTGAACACATAACTTATTTTACAGCTAAATGGAGAGAGTGAGCCTAAAATGAATTTTTAAAATTAAGGCATTTTCCTCTATCCTTAAGCTAAACTGCATTCTCTTGGTAATCGGGACTTCCACTTGATTCAATTTATGGAGAATATATTCCATGACTAATTCTACCAAGGAAAGACTAGAATGAGTTTAGGTAACCTAAATAATCTACATAAAAGCCCAATAGAGTCAATTGAGGAATATATATTCTAATTTTAGTAAACTTGAATGAAATAGCCAATATAATGGTGGTAGGGTTTGATTATGTCATCCTTAAGAAGTTAGTTAGTAAAACATTACTAATATTGCTCAATTGATAAAAAAAAAGTACAAAAAATAAGGCAATTGCAATAGGAAAATGATAGAAAATTGATAAGGACTCATTTAAGAAAATAAAAAGTAGCTTATGTTAAAGAGGACAAGGTTGATAAGATAGCTAAGCCCATATGGTTGAACTTAAACTCAACTTTCCTTACACTTGCCCTTTGTTAAAAGATGCTTAGAAAAAGATAAATTAGACCATGTTAATAAAATGATTTATTCTTTTTATATAAATAAAGCTAATCAAATATTTACCTTTTATTAAAAAAAGATAAAATTATTAGAAGGTCATAAAATTCTATTGAAAGAAAAAATAAACGACGGAGTATTACAAATATCATAATGTGTTTAAACATATTACTAACAATTGTGTATGTTTCAAGAAAATGATTAAAAAAATTCTAAATAAGGAAGTTAAAATTTACTAATAAGGCAAAGGGATTTTGGTCAACTATGATGCATTTCCAACAAGTTGAACTATATAGGGCTAAATGATAACTTCAACTTCTTTGATTTAGAAGTTAATGTAATGGCTTACTATGGGCAAAATGACTTTAACCTATTTAAGATGAAAATCAATGTGATGGCTTATTACGAGTATAATGATCCATTGGATGCAAACTTTTTTCTTGAGGTATATTCATGTAAAAGAAAAGTTAAACACTATCTTCACAAAGGGAATCTATTGTGAAGGTGGACTATTGAAAATGTACCTTTGCAAAAAGTATTATAATGAATTGAGGGTGATGATGTATAGTATTAGATCAAAAGATTGAATCAGCCTTGAAGTTTAAAATTAGCTAATGATTGAAATGAGACCTTGAAAAGGGATGAAAAGTTTGAACGATAGAAAGGAAAATAGAATTTTATATTTCATAAGTTAGACCACAACTAACCAAGAAGAGAAATTAGAATCCTAGTTGACATTAGAAAATTAAAAGGAGACTATTTGAAAGGTTGATAGGAAAGAAATGAACTTTGTCATGACAAAAGGAAATCAAGTTTCAAGGAGGGTAAAAACAAATAGTGTAACTCTCAATATGAAAGACCTCCATCTAGAAAGAATGAGAAGAAATAGATGGAAAGGAAAGTCTCTTATAGAAGAAAAGAAAATGAAAGCCACCAGTAAGGAATACCTTTTGGTCCATGTAAAACAAATGGTATTAAAAAAGAAAAGAAGAAAGAGAAAATTCTTTCCCACTTAAAACTTAAAATTAAAAAATAGACCTCAATGCAAATAAGGTTACAATACTGCCACATTCTTTTTTACCAAAGCATATGATAATGAAAAAGATTTTGAAAATGATTTAATAGTTGTAGTAGTAGAATTTAATAAAGAGATGGTTGGAGAAATTAAAAAGGCCAATTAAATATATAAGGAGTTACTTATGACCTCTAAACATTAAAGTTTACTTAAACAAATAACCACAAAATAGGATTTTTTTAATAGTAAAGAAGCTATAAATCTTATACTAAGATCAATCTTTGCTTAGCTAGGAATGCAATCGAAAGATATCATGCCATCGAACATTAAAGTGATCAATTTCATGCGAGGATGTTTGGCTTTGAAAGGACGGTACCAATTAACTTAAAGGTTAGTTTGGTGATAAGGGCTAAAATATTTGTTATAGTGCCTTTGAAGGTTAATTACTATCTATTATTAGGAAAAGATTGGATATATATAGTTAAGGTAATCCTTTTCATTGTGCATTAAAGAATGCTCATCTAAAAAGATGATAAGATAACTGAATATGTAGAGGCTAATGATAACTTATGTTATATACAATAATATGATGCTAATTTCAAATTGTGTAATCCTAATGTCCAGCCTCTACATGTTAATGACTGCATCAGCCCTAAAACAGTTAAGATATATATGCAAAACACATCAAGTTTTAAAATAATCCTGAAGTCAAAACAACTAGATTGACTTGTGACTTTAATAAGTGAGTATCGATAATAACTTGCTCAACTGTTGGCTTTTGTTGCTAGGTAAGCTTAATTTAAAGTGCTTAATTATATATATGATGATAAACTTCTTGGATTTCATGAATCACCAATAAAAAATGATATAAAGTAAGTTAAAGTTTGAAATCCACTTCAAGAAGTTAACCTAGGGACCTAAGATAGTAAAAGGCTAACTTTTATTAATATCAACTTGCCAAAGGATAAAAAATGATAAATAGTTGATATTTTGAAAGAGTATAAAGATTGATATGCCTAGAATTATGATGAGATGCTGAGATTGAGTAGAAAATAAGTTAAACATATAGATTACTAATTAGAGATGGGTTTTGGCCACAAAAACAATCACCTTAGTGCTTTATACTAAAGGTCATATTAAAAATTAGAGAAGAAATTGAAAAGGTACTAAAGGTTAAATTCATCAAAACCATAAAATATATAAAGTGGATTTTGAATGAGGTGCCTATCATAAAGAAAAAGCACTAAACTAAAGGTATGCATAAAATTTAAAGAATTAAATAATGTGACACCTAAAAATAAGTATATTATATCAATTCTGGACATGTTAATTGATACGTGATATGAAAAATATTCACTATATTATTTTCTATTATTTCATATCTTTTAGTGTGCTACACATACTTAATTTCATAGAAATAGAATTGGCTTTGTTTTACATTTGAGATTGGTTTTATAATCTTTTAAAATTATTCAATTAATGTTGAATTTTAATACTATTTCTATTTTTTAGTTATATCTTGAGCTCTAGATATTAGATTAGGATGATTTTTATACTAATTGAAAGACTAAAAGAAAGTATACAATTTTGGTATTTTGGTTAAAGCCCAACTCAGATACCTTAAAGCCCTTATTTAATTGAGAAGCTGAAGTCTTGTTTCTGTCCTAACTAAGCCAGCTTCAATATTTAGGTCATATTTAAGAGTTATAAACATTTAATTAATGTGAAAATAGTGCCTAAATCTTCATAAGACCCAACTCTATAACTTTTATATATGATTTACATAAATTACATTGTTTTAGTAGTCTTATATTGCTTAGAAGTCATATCTGCAAGATTTTTACTATTGTAACTCTTAGAGTTAATTATTTTGTAAAAATAGATTCTGGGCTTTTAAAAATTAGGAAAGCCCTATCATTATAATCCTAAGTGGTATAGAATTTAGGTTTAATAGGGTTTTTAGTTAATTAAGTGAAATAAAAGGTAGAGAACTCACAAGACATAATACTCTAGAAAGAATTTAGTAACATAGTTTTCTCTTTTTTTTTAGATCTTATATTCTCTAGCCATAGAAGGCTAAATTCAAAATTGATTCAAGGATTTTGAGACTTTTCTCTACTAGATTATGAGATCATGACTTATAATGTTAACTTTCTCTAATTAATTTTCCTCTATCCCTAATTATTTGCACCAATTTCTTGAAATTACATGTATTGGATATTAATTTGATATAATTGGTATTTATCCTTGTGATTTCTGATCTTTCATTATTTTAATATTGAATTATGGTTAGTTAATTATGATTTTACACATAGGGCCAAAGGGTTAAACAATTAATTTAGAGGTTTCTAATTTAATTTTTTAATTTAACTAGATTTTATTTTTAAATCAATTTCAATATAACTTAGGGATTATAATAATTACTTAATTCGACTAATTTTAATTAAATCCTAGACAGAAATCTAGTATATGATTCATAAATTATTACAGGGGTTTCGAGTAATTTAAGGTTAAAAAGTTAATTAGAAAAATTAAATATGAATTGCTCAATAATTAATCTAAATTAAAGCTCTCAATTCCTAAAATTAGTTACTTTGTTATATTAGTTTTCTTCTTTACTATTTATTTTATCTTTGCTTTGTTTAATACATTTAAATCAATTTCAATTCCTAAACCCCCAACTCTGATTCTATGTTAATTTTGCATTTTATTACTGCATATTGCATACTACATCTTATTTCATTTTATTGGCATAGCCTATATTGCTTCTATTTGCATTAGTTTCTTCTATTTTTAATGTATAAATGATCCAATAACTATGTAATCATTGTTAGTAAGTTAATTTAGAAAACATGAATCAAGAGGTTATTAAGGATACGACTTGTTTTAACATCCTATACTATATTATTTTCAACAAACTACATAATCTAATTTTAGTGCATTGTAACGTGCACATCAAAATTTTGGTATCATTGTTACAGATCCATTTGAAATCATCCTTTCCTATATATTAGTAGTTGTGTATTACACAGTTGTTCAAACATTCTAGCTAGTAGTCGCATCTATTATTATGTTACTTACATTTTACAATAACTTTCACTTTTCTTCATTTTTTGCATTCTTTTACATTCTTTAATTTTTACATATTCCTTTATTGTAATTCATCATATTGTATGATATTTTACTTTATTTTACATTCAAATAAAGGTTTTTTGTCTAAAGAAATCAATTTTGCACAATTTTGCACCTTGGCCCCTTGGATAGGTATTAGGTCTTATTAACTTCAATTGAGATGAGATTTTTTGTATTGCTAATTTTAATTTTTCTCATAAAAAGTCATAACCTTTGCTTGTAAGCTATGATTTTTTTTAGCCCAATTGTACTATTTTGACTACTTTTTTTAATTTTTTTAAAAAAATTTATTACATTTTTGGGTTCTACATAGTTATAGCTTTCATTCCATGATGGTCCCATAATTTTTAAAAATTTCTAGATAGGTTAATTAGATGTATTTAGGGTGATTTTTAATAGTGTATTAGTGTTTTGGTGTTTTTGTATTTATGTCTAATGTAGCTTAGTGTAGTAGTAGTGCATGATTAAAAGAACTACAACTAAATTATTAGAATTTAATTTTAAAATTGCTAAGACTTTTTATTTTCTTTGTAGGGGTAAAAATAGAAGTAGTTCTAGCATTCCTACCTTTATTCTAAACCTTTAAATAACTCTGATAGCATAGTTAATAATAATAGAACTTTAAAGGAATTAATTGTCCCTGATGTTATTTACTAACCATTAAGCATCCAATATCCTGAACTAGATGTTGATTTTGAGCTAAAATCTAGTCTAATTCATTTACTTTTAAGATTCTATGGTCTTACAAGTGAGGACCCTCATAAGCATTTAAAAAAGTTTCATATGGTATGCTTTACCATGAAACCAAGGAATTTTAGAAGATTATATTAAGTTAAGAGCATTCTTTTTTTTACTTATTGATGCTGCCAAGTACTAGTTATATTATTTGCACCCTGGTTCTATCACCTATTAGAATGATATGAAGTAACTTTTCTTGGAAAATTCTTCCTTGCATCTAAAGCAGCTATAATAAAGGAAAAATTTGTGGCATTAGGCAACTAAATAATGAAATACTATCTAAGTACTAAGAGAAAATTAAGAAGTTGTGTACAAGCTATCCACACTACCAAATTAATGAGAAACTTTTAATCTAGTATTTTTATGAAGGATTCCTTCTTATAGATAGGAGAATGATTAATGCAACAGGTGGTGGTGTATTAATGGAGAAACTCCTATGATAACTAGGGATTTGATAGCTAATAAGGCAGTAAAGTCATAATAATTTGGTACTAAAATGCCCCTTACCACTAGAAGTATGCATGAGATGAGCTTTTCCTATGCAAATTAACAAAGATTGGAGCATAGGATAGATGAACTAACTTTTTTAGTCAGATAATTAGCAATGGGACAGCAGCAATAATTCCAAGCCTTTTATTTAGCAAAACTTTATGGCATATGCTTATGTCGAACTTATCCTACTAATGTATATCCAATATTATAAGAAGATAATGATCAGTATTAAGCCTATCTAATAGCAATATTCCCTAGGAAGCCATAATACTAGTAATAGAACAAGTAACAATAGTTGTAGCAACTTAAATATGATTTATACTTTAATTTTTATAATCTTAATTGGAAGGATCATCTTAATTTTAGATATGGTAATGTATTAGTCTAGCAGCTAGTTAGAGTAGCATTATTCTAGAGTAAATCACTATTCCAGCAATAACTAGTCAAGCTAATCTAGTAGCAATAGAATTTCCAAAATTAACAAGCAAACTCTTTTTCATCTTCCCATCCATCTTTTAAGGAATCAGTCAAAAAAATAGTTACCAACAACTTATAATTTCAATAGAGGATAGATGTTACAATGTAGGACTTGTAAACATAAATTGGTCAATTAGCCTCCATTATAAACAAGCTTAAATCTCAAGAATATGATAGATTGCCTTTCCAAACAATTATCAACCCAAAAGGCAATGTTTCTACCATTATGTTAAGAAATGGCAAAGAAGTTTATGCTCCCAACAATCCTTAACTAGCAAGTTAGTAACACACCAAATAACTAGTAAATGCTAAAAATTCTAAAAAAAGCTCCTTTTAAATTGATTAGAAAATAGATAAACCAAAATTAGTATAGAAACCACTAAAACATTCAAGACAATTTCTTTTCCTAAATAGACTTACACAATCCAAAAAAATAAAAGAAATTGATAGAGATAGAAAGAACCTAGAGACTTTTAGGAAGATGGAAGTTAACATTTCATTATTGAATGCCATTAAGAAAATTCTGAAGTATACTAAATTCTTTATGGAGTTACGTACATGCAAAAGAAAGTTACATGGCAATGAAAAAGTGATTTTAGGCTAGAATATATTAACCATCCTTTAACCAAACTTACCTTAAAAATGTAAAAATTTAGTGACATTTGACATACCTTACATTATAGATAATGGTAGATTTGAGCATACCTTGATAGACTTGGGAGCTTCCATTGATGTCATGCTAATGTTAGTATTCTCCTCCTTACAACTTGTCCCTTTGAAGCAAATGGAAGTTGTCATTTAACTAGCTAATAAAAATACTACACATCTTACTAGTGCTATTGAAGAGATGCTGGTTTAAGTTAAGGAACTAATATTCCCAGTGAATTTTTACATTCTACCTTTGGAGGATAAGTATTCAAATAGCCATGTACCTTTGGTTCTAAGGGGACCATTCCTTAAAATAGTAAAAACAAATATAGATGTAGATGCTAGCATTCTTTCTATGGAAATTAGAGATATAATTGTAATTTTCAATATTTTTGAAGCCATGAATACCTTGTTAAAGAGCATTTTGTATTTTAAGTAGAAATGCTTGATGAATTTGCTGGAAATACTTTTGATGATATGTTTGCTGATTTTCCTTAAATTTATGAGTTTATAGATTATTTTAATAGCCATTAATGCATTTACTAATAATAACCAGTGTGCCATATGTATTGAAAATTTTGCATTTATAAGTGAAAAAAGCAATGTTATTCCAAAGAATGTAAAAATTAATTTTCAAGATGAAATTTAACTTGCATAAGTGGTTTCCACCACTAAATTACTAATTTTTGTGATCCAGTCACTAACATCAGAGCTTAAACCTCTTTTAGAACATTTAAAATATGCCTTTTTAGAAAAGAATGAGAAGTTGCTAATCATTACAGCAAAAAATCTATAACCTAAGCAAGAAGAGAAATCACTATAAATTTTAAGGTTTCATAAGCAAGCAATAAGGTGGACACTTATAGATATTTCTAGTATTATCCTTTCTAGCTATATGCATTAGATTTTATTAGAAGAAGGACCTAAACTAGTGAAATAACCTCAAAGAAGACTTAATCCTTTGATTCTGGATATAGTGAAGAAGGAAATTACCAAGTTTTTAGAGGTTGTATCATATATCCTATTTTTTATAGCAAGTAGGTAAGTTTAGTGCAAGTTGTTCCTTAGAAAACTAGCTTGATGGTGGTGAAAAATTATAATAATGAAATGCTCCTTACTAGAGTTCAAAACAATTGGAAAGTATGTATTGATTATAGGAAGTTAAATTAAGTGACCAAAAAAGATAATTTCCTATTGCCATTTATTGATCAAATATTAGAGAGGTTGATTAGAAAATCTCATTATTGCTTCCTAAATGGCTATACTAGTTACTTTTAGATTCATGTTACTCCAAAAGATAAAGAAAAGATAACATTTACATGTCCTTTTGGCACTTTTCCTTATACAAGGATACCTTTTAGCCTATGCAATGTATTTGGCACATTCCAAAGGTATATGTGAGCATTTTTTTATTTTTTGAAAGATTACATAAAAGTATTAATGGATAATTTTTTTATTTATGGTTTCTCTTTTGATGCATGCTTAACTAATCTTTCTAGGGTGTTAGATAAATGCATTAAAAATAACTTTGTGTTGAATTTTGAAAAATGTCACTTCATGGTAGAATATGTGATAGCATTAGGACATATAATGAGTAGCAAGGGTATTAAAGTATATCGTGCTAAGATTGATGTGATTACTACTTTACCTTACCCCACTTGTATATGAGAAGTGTGTTCTTTTCTTGGTTATGTAAGTTTTTATAGGTGTTTTATTTGATATTTAAGCAAGATTGCCTTTCTATTATCTAGTTGCTCTAGAAAGAAACAAAATTTAACTTTGATTACCATTGCAAAGAGACTTTTGATTAGTTAAAGAAAGATCTTACCACCATTACCATCATTCAGCCACCATTTTGGGATTTATCATTTGAGTTAATGTGTGATGATTTCAACTATGCAATTGGTATTGTTCTTACATAAAAAGTGAGAAAACAATCTCATGTGCTTTTCTATATTTTAAAAACTTTGGATGCTACTCAAGCTAATTACATTACTATAAAAAAATAACTTTTAGCTATTGTTTTTGCTTTAGACAAATTTAGATCATACGTGCTTAATTTTAAAGTGGTGGTATTTTCTAATCATGCAGCTTTGAAGTTCCTTTTAAAGAAACTCGAGATAATACCTTGCTCGATTAAAAGGATGTTACTTTTGCAAGAATTTAACATTAAGATTAGAGGTAAGAGTGATGTTGAAAAATTAGTTACAAATCATTTAAGTAGGATTCTAAAAGATGTGGACACTTTTCCCATTCACAACACTTTTCTAGATGAGTAACCTTTTTAGCTACTAGGTAAAGACCCTCGGTTTACTGATTTAGTGAACTATTTAGTTGCTAATGAGTTGCTTGCATATGCTAAGAAAGTTCAAATTGATTATTTGAAGAGTGAGGCTAAATATTATATATAGGATAATCCTTATTTATAGAGATTTTGTTCTAGTTAAGTAATTAGGAAATGTTTACATGATTTTGAGTTTTATTCCATGTATTTTATCATAATCATGCTTGTGGAGATCACTTTAGACTTAAAAGAACAAGAAGAAAAGTACTTAATTGTAGTTTTTATTAGCCTATTTTGTTTTATAATGCTTACATGTTTTGTAAGAATTATGGACAATGTCAAAGAATAGAAAATTTAACTCATAAACATGAGATACCTTAATTTCTTATACTTTTTTATAAGATTTTTTTTTATATGTGGGGTATTTATTTCATTGGTCATTTTCCTTCATTTTTTAGCTTTGTTTACATTCTTCTCGCTATTAATTATATTTCTAAGTATATGGAAGCTAAAGCCACTAAGTCTGATAATTCAAAATTTATTATAGATTTTGTTAGATCTGACATTTGTACCAGGTTTGACATTTCACATACTTTGATAAGTGATCAAAGAAATTATTTTTTGTAATTGAGCACTTGAGACTTTGTTGAAGAAATATGGAGTTTGTCATAGAATTTCCACACCATATCATCTATAAATAAATAAGCAAGCAAAAATTTCTAATAAAGAATTCAAGTCAAATTTAGAAAAAATAATGAAGTCTAATAGAAAAGATTGGAACCTTAGCTTGGATGATTTACTTTAGGCCTATAAGACCGCATACAAAACTCCTATTAGGATGTTTCTAAACGAAATTATTTTTACAAAAGCATATCATTTTCTAGTGGAGTTAGAGCATAGAACATTTTAGGCTATAAAAAGGTGCAACATGGATTTGAAGGCATATGAAAAGGAAAAAAAATTGCAATTGTAAGAATTAGAAGAACTTAGAATTGAAGCTTATAAGAATTCTAGGCTTTACAAAGAGAAAATAAAAGCATTCTATGATAAGTTCATTTCTAGAAAAACTTTTGAGAATAGCTAAAAAATTATTATTTAATTCTAGGCTTAAATTAATGCCAGTTAAATTCCATTCCCACTAAAATGGATCTTTTATTCTCACTAAAATTTTTTCTAATGGTACAATTGAAATTCAGAGTTTAGAAGACAACGAAATGTTCAAAGTTAATAGGCATAACCTTAAACCATTCTCTAAATTTTTTCAAGAATGAGTGGTGGAAGTAATGGAGTTAAAGATCCTTGTTTATTCTTGATGAAGAAGCTTGAGTATAGCTAAAAATATTTAAAAAAAGGCACTTTTTGGGAGGCAACCTAAGCCATTTGAGATTTTCTTTTTCCTACCTTTCTTTTTTATTTACTTGTCCTTTGTCCTTCTTGATCTTGATGATGTTGATAAGTTTTACATTGAGGATAATATAAAATTTAAGTGTGAGAGAAACCTTTTGGAATTTACTTTATACTTTGTGTCTTTATTTGATACTTTTTAATGCTTTTAAAAAAATTAAAAAATATATGTTTTTTTACTTTTCTTTTTAGTCTTTTTAGTTACTTTCCATTAATAAAGATTTTTCATTTTCATGAGTAATATTCAATTGAAGTTAGATAGAATTCAGAACATGATTGAATGAATGATTTTCCTTCTTGAAATTGATTGATGTAATGATAGATTTTGAATTAGTATATTGAATTTGATAGCATGACTTATCTTGTGAGATTTTGAGTTTTATGTAAAAATTTATATTATTTTATTTCTTTCTTTCTTATGTAATGTTCTTCAATGATTTGTTTCTTTAGAACTTACTTTGATTCTTTTTTATATTACATTTGCATATACATGTACAAAAATAATAAAGATATTTTTTTGTTTAAACTAGAGCCATAAAACTAATCTTAAATTTTTATTTTTGTCAACCCCTTTGAACATTAAATATCATTTTCTTTGCTAATTAGTCCATGAGCTTTTTTTAATAAAAAATAAATATTTTTACATAACTTTGGAATTAGTAGAGTATTTAAATTTTTATGAGATGGAGTCTTAAATAAGTATAGGGTTGTGTGAGTTTGTATGTTTTGAAAAATTTATAAATGTCAAGTTTAAAGGTTGATTAAAAAAAAGAAGAAAATAAGTAAAAACATAAAAAATTAAAAATTAAAAAGAAAGAGAAAGTTAAAAAAAAGGCAAAATGAAATTAATGAAAAATAAAATTAAAAAAATTGAATTGAAAAAAAAAAGATAAAAAATGAGAAAAGGAAAAGCAAAGAAGTTGATAAGTATTTGAATTGAATTTAGGTTGTTGTGTTGAGTTATAATTATTTATGGTTAGCTTATATGTTTTTTTATTCATGTGCTCTATTGATTTCTTTAGTTCTTAACCTTTTACATCTTTATTTTTCTTTCCCTTTCCTTTAGTCATATAATAACCTTGAATAAAGTCCTTTTGATTTGTGTTGTTATGTGTTTTGAGTAGTACAGATTAAATGATTAGCAAGCTTATGATAGGACAATTCCATGGAAAGAACTTAAGTGAAACACTTATCTTATACACTTGAGAGCAGGAGAATGAATCTTATAGGAATCTACCATGTTGATATACTCTTTTTAAGTAAAATTGCTATGGTTAGTTAGTTTCAAGTTTGTTAAGATTTTTCTTTATAATGTGTTATATTACTTGTTAGCTTTTATTTGATCCTTGCTTATGGATTTATGATTTAAAGTGTTTGGAAAGTAAAGTCTTTTATTTCTTAATTTTGAATAAAGTTATATCTTGCTTGAAGATGTGTAAGATCTAAGTGTGGGAAAATTTGATATGAAAAATATTTATTATATTATTTCCTCCAATTTTATATCTCTTAATATGCTATACACATTTAATTTCATAGGATTGACATTATTTTATAATTTAAGGTTTATTTTACAATATTTTTGAAATTATTTAGTTAATACTGAATTTTGATACTATTTTTATTTTTATCTATATCTTAAGCTTCGGATGTTAAATTATGTTGATCTTTATACCATTGGAAATTTTAAAGAAAGATCTTGGTCAAAACCAGTTTGGACTTCTTAAAGCCTTTATTTAGTTCATAAATTGAAGTCCTATTTCTATATTAGCTGAGCTAGTTTCAATATTTTGATCATATTAGAACTATAGAGGCCCAATTAATGTGAAACTAGCATCTAAATCTTCATAAGATCTACTTCCATAACCTTTATTTTTAAAGTTTACCTAAATTACATTGTCTTGATGGTCTTATATTGGTTGGAAGTTAGACCCATGAGATTTTTATTGTTGTAACTCATAAAGTTAATTAATTTGTAATAATAGGTTATGGGCTTTTAAAAATTAGGAAAGCCTCATCTTTATAATTCTAAGAGGCATAAAATTTAGTTTGACAGGGTTTTGAGTTAATTAAGTCAAATAAGAGGTAGAGAACTTAAAAGACACAACACTTTAGACAAAATTTAGTAATATAGTTTTCTTTTTTCTTCTAGTTCTTATGTTCTCTAGCCATGAAAGGTTTAGTTCAAAGTTAATTCAAGGATTTTAAAGCTCTTCTCTACTTAATTATGAGATCATGATTTGTAATATTGATTTTCTCTAATTAATTTTCTTCCTTCCCTAATTACTTGTGCTAATTTTATGAAACTACATGTGTTGGATATTGATTTGTTATAATTGGTATTTATTTTTATGATTTTTTATCTTTTTCCATTTTGATGTTGAATTATGGTTGGTTAGTCATAGTTTTACATATAAGGGCAAAGGATTGAGGGATTAATTTGGAGGCTTCTAACTTAATTTTTTAATTTAATTGAATTCTATCTTTAAATCAATTTTAATCTAACTTAAGGATTATAATAGCTGCTTAATTCAACTAATCTTAATTAATCAAATCCTAGATGATAATCTAAAGTAGGATTTATGAATCATTGCAAGGGTTTCGAATAATTTAAGATTAAAAATTTAATTAGAAAAGTTAAATGTTAATTGATCCATGATTAATTCAAATTAAAGCTCTTAATTCCTTGAATTGACTAGTTCATTATATTAATTTTTTTCCTTATTGTTTATTTTGTGTTTTTACTTTGTTTGATACATTTAATTCAATTTCAATTCCTAAAACCCCTAACTCTGATTCTATGTTAATTTTGTATTTTATTACTACATACTACATTCTGTATCCTATTCATTCTATTCACACAGCTTATTTTGCTTTGGTTTGCATTAGTTTCTTTTGTTTTTAGTGCATAAATAATTCAACAACTGTGTAATCATTATTAGTAAGTCAATTTAGAAAAGATAGATCAAGAGATCACTAGAGTATGACCTAGTTTGACATCTTATACAATATTATTTTTAGTAAACTAACATAATCTAATTTTAGTATATTACGATAGGCACACCAATTAAGCTTAAAGATATCTAGTGGTGAGTTTAATGGATGACATTATTGGTTATAACTAAATATACATAATTAAGGAAGATATACTAAAAATAACATTTCAATATCTAAGTGTAATATGTACTTTTGAATGAGTTGTGATACCTTTTAGACTTAAAAATGCTAAAACCATGTACCAATAAGCCATGAATACAATTTTTCATGACATGATAGGAAAACTAATAGAAGTATATATCGATCACATAGTGGTAAAGAGAAATTCTCATGAAGAGCATCTAGATAATTTAATGTAAATTTTTGACTGATTGCATAAAAATAACTTGAAGATTAATCCCTTTAAGTGTGCATTCAATATTTTAGCAAGAAATTCCTTTGGTTTTTGATTCATAAAAAAGGAATCGAGGTGGATAAAAATAAAACTAAGGCCATGATGGAAACTTTAACACTAACAAACAAAAAAGAATTGTAATGTTTCCTAAGGAAAGTTAATTTTCTAAAAAAATTCATTTCAAACATTTTTGGTTGAATTGGAGTGTTCTTACCTTTAATAAAGTTAAAAAAAAGATAAGCAATTTATCTCCCATGATGAACACTAAGCAACAATTGAACATATCAAAAGGTATTTCAATATCCCACCAGTAATGTTTTAACCAATCTTGGGCCACACCTTAAAATTGTGTGTTTTAACTTCTAATAATGTAGTAGGGTGTTTCTTGACCCAAGAAAATAATGAAGAAAAAGAAAAAGTTATTTATTATTTATTCAAAATGCTAAATGAAATTAAATAGAAATATTCAACAATAAAAATTATGCTTTTTTTTATTTTTCATACACTATGCTTAGATATTATTTATTGCCAACCAAAATTTTAAAATACATCGTTGTAAGACCTTTAATACATGGTCAGATTGAAAAATAGGGTTAGGTCTAACTAAAATTCACTTAGCAATATTGCCTTTTAAAAGTAAGAAAAAGCCTAATTATGGTCGATTTTATAGTTGAACATTATGAATAATCTATTAATTTTGTTGGTTTAATATATACAAAGCTATATCTCAATGGTGAGTGCTACAAAAATAATGCTAGCATAGGAATATTAATTATAACACTAAAAGATCAACCAATTAAAATTTTATTCTCATTGGATGTGATGTATTTGAATAATAAAATTGAATAGAAGGCATAAATCATTAATTTAGAACTATTATTGAAATAATGAGCATGTAATATTGAAATATATAAGGATTCATAATTAATTATTAAGCAAATCTCATAAGAATACAAGTGTGTGAATTCCAATATGGTTAAATACTTGGCCATTTTGACTAGATTGCTATATAAGTTTAATAATGTTATTATTAAACACATTCCTCAAGTTAAAAAATGTAAAGGCCAATGCTTTGGCTCAAGTAGCTTTATAATATAAGATTAGTAATTTATAGTTAGCTAAATTAATTGTAAACCAAGTATGCCTCAAGCTGATAAAAGCTAAGAAAGTGCAATGTGCATGTGTTACTAGTACTCTAGTAGATTAGAAAATACCTTTGATCAGATATCTTAATAGATCATTTAATAGTCCAAGTCAAATCATTATAACTAAAGCGTTGAAGTTTACAATTTTAAATGATGAATTATATAAAAAAAGGCTTCAAATTTCAATTATTTAAATGTTTGAGTAAAGTTGAAGCCATTTTGGCCATGGCAAAAATCCAAGAAAGAATATGTAGGGCTCATCATCCTAGGATAAGATAAAATTGGTGTTGATTAAGAAAGAATTTTATTGACCACAAATGACTAAAGATTGTATAAACTATACCAAAGGTTGTTAAAAATGTTAAGAACACTAACCAATTCAAAGGGTGTTCATTGCAAATTAAAATATATAATTAAACCTTGGCCATTTAGATGTTTATCCATGGATATAATTAGTAAAATATACCTTCCATCAACCAAGGTCATCATTTCATTTTAATGGCTATAAGCTACTTTGCCAAATAGGTTGCGATAGTTATGTTTAAGAAGATCAAGCACTTAAATGTTATTGATTTTATAGAAAAATAATTAGTATGTAAATTTAACTTACCTGAAACACTAATAATAGATTATAAAATTTTGTTCACAAGTTAAAAGGTTAAAGATTATACCAAGTTAGGAGGAATTAAGATGTTAATATCCACTCTTTACTATGCCTAAGCTAATGAATAAGTCAAAGCTGCTAATAAACTAATTATTAATTTGATTAAGAAACATGTTAACCAATATCATAGAAATTGGCATCGTATGCTCAAAAATTCACTTTAAGCAATTTAAAGTTCATTATAAGGTTCGACTAAGGTCACTCCGTATGAACTTTTGTTTGGATATAATGCAATACTACTAGTCAAAATAATAGTGCAAGCTCCAAGGGTACAAAAGCAAGGTGAATTGTTATAAGGTGATTATCACAATTTGACACTTAATTAATTAAAGTTATAGATGAGATACATTAGGATGCATTGGATGCTTTTATACATAAGGAAGAAAAATTAGCCGAACTTTATGATAAATATATTAAGGAAAAATAACTTTTTACAAGGCCAATTAGTTTAGAAAGTTATTTTGCCATTGTAAGTTAAATCAAATTATGAGAAATAGTCATTCTATTAAGAAGGGCCATTTGTAATTATTGAATATTTAAATGGGAATTGTTATAATATCAAAAAAATGGAAGACAATAAGGTTAAAACTATCAATGATGAATGTTTAAAACTATACAAGTCAAACATGCATGAAGTATCAATAAAAAATATGTAAAGAATTCATTAAGAACATTAATTAATATAAAGACTAAAATACAACTAAATTAACTTATAGTAAACAATAATTGAAGTATAATTTGAAACCTCCTAAAATTCATAACCAAAATGATAGAAGAAACACATGTACATGTTTTTAAAAGGATAATTAAAGTTAATCCTAAAGTTCTCCCATTTTGCCACTATTGAAATCTTTAAATTAAATATAGCCTTTTACTCTTTCTCCATTGGAAATATCTTAGAATCAATCAACTTGTAATCTTTTATTGCATCCTTGCCCTTTTGGCAAAGATCTTGCTTTTTTAATTTCATTGCTTGTAATTCCAACTTTAGAACTAATCAACCTCTTCAAGCTATTACAACTTTTGCTAGAGTTAGGATATTCCCTCATTTATGGTCAAAATTTGCTTGAACTCATTTTTAATTTTACTTGTGTAAACTCCATGTTTTCTAATAAAAGCTTTTCGATATTTCTTACTAGATTTATGAAAAATTATTAACTATTTTTTGCATTGGTTAAAAGACTGATAAGCTTTTTCTACAACTAAATTCTTACTTTGGTTTGCCAATATAAGAAAGGAATTCTCTACCAAGTCAAAGACATATAACTTAAAGCCTATTATGAACAGAGGGATCAAGTTTGTGGTATCTTTGAATAATCTTACACTCAACTAGGACTTCTTTTAGCTTTCCATATCTTCAAGTAAGATATTGACATTCTAACTAAGGAATTCCATTAACATAGTTATAGCAACCTTGATATCTTTTTTGATGTTCTTGGTTTCAAAAAGGAGATTCAATTGGTTGAACACATAAAGTTAAATGATTACCATTAGATATAAGAGATTATAGTATCATAAAGAAGTTGTCATCACTTTCATTATGAATCTACTATGTTGAATTATATTTAATATCCATCTACTTGTGGTCATTATTATAATTTGCAAGGATTTGCAATTGCAATTTTTAAGTTAACTTAATTAAAAAGTTATTAATGGTAGCTATAGGGAGATTGTCCATAAATTGCTATTGAGGTTAAACTACTTGAACCTTAGGTATCAAATTAAAAATTTTTATGGTAGTTGCAAGGTTTTCCTTTGTTTGTTACTAAATTTGAATCTTTATAACCTATAAGGCTAAATCATAAGTATCTATATACAAATCAAAGTGAGTTTACCTAGATTTAGTTGTCAAATTTTCTTATGGCTATTTGACCACTTGATAGTATAAATAATTTTAAGAAAATAAAAAAAAGTATAGAAAGAGAAAAGCCAAAAAAAAAAATAAAAGAAGTATGCCTTAGTAGGTTAGGATGTAATCTTTCAATTAAGTCAAGACTTTATCTTAAGATACTGGAATCTAACTTTGAGTGTTAACTGAAACTGTTGATATAGACAAATGATGAGGTGCCAAAGTATTCTATCAAATCCCTTTTACCTTAGGGTTTGTTACCTTTTTCTTGACCACTTAACTTCTAGCTGTGTTTAACTTACTTTTCCTAAAGTATTTTCTCCTTTAAGGTTAAATATTAGCTTCGTCCTCTCTTAGGAACATCTTATCAACTCTTTCATGCTTCTTTTTTAAAAGTTTGGCTTACTGAGCAATAAAATCCACGTCAATCATAATGCTTGGAATATAGCTTAGAGGCGTAGCCAGCCTTTAACTATTAAGGAAAAATTAGTATTTTAAGTTAGTTAGCAATAATAATAAATTGTAAAGAGAAGGCTCAAAGTTACTTAATAGTTAAATAATTATAGCTTAAGGTAAGGTTTTAGTTAGCTTAGCTATACTAGCAAAGGTATAAAATCTTGCAACAATCACTCTAGAAGTATGTTTATTTGATTTCTTTGGTTTTATATATTTGGCTAAGTTAAAAGGGTTATTAGGTAAAGGTACTAATTTCGTCCAAAACTGATTCTTGACTAAGGTTAATTTAGTGTTAAGATTTCTTATAAAGGTATTAAAGAACTTTTTTTGGAAGGAAGCTTCATGAGCTTCCTTTTTTTTTAAGGTTTCCTTGGCTTTTTGAAGCATAAAGTTTACATATTTATGATCATATTCAACTTTGTAATATTTTTCAAAAGCTACACTTTCATTATAATGCATGGCTATCTTTTTTAGCCTCTATTATTTACATAAAAGTGATATATGTTAACTTTTTTATCAATGGTCATATTAAAAAAATTATTAGTATAATTAAACCACAAATATTCAAAGTTATAAGTATAGCTAGGGCAAGGTGGATAATTGTGTAACTTGAAGTTGTCAACCAAGAAGATATTAACATCTTCGATAATCAATATCTTGAAATGTCTTAAAGTCCGCCCTTGAAAATCTTTGCAAATAAGGCTAAAATGATAACCTTGCATAAGACTAAATTGGGAGTGAATCTGGTAAGACTTTGAAAGCTAAAAAAGCATATTCATAAGGTAAATCGATTAAAATTAACTAGAGTATAAGAATTTTGACTAAACTTTGACATTTTGGGCATTGACCAAATTAGGTGGTAAGTTAAACCATTTGGCACCTCTAAAGCAAGTATAAAAAGGATTAAGCCAAATCATAGGATAAGTAACTAAATATTTGTAAAACAAGGAAAAGAAATGTTTAGACAATTCCTTAAAGGATTTCAACCTAAGGTCCTATTTTAGCTCACATTGAGTTAGTCAAATGCCTTCTAGAAGGGATTTGATAGGGGCTTTCTTAGTTAGTTCAAAATTATCCCTAAAAAAATTGTCAACCATAATGGGAAAACCTAAAATAGACTCCTCTTGATTTAAAAATGACTTATTTTATTCATAGTATATGGCAGTTAAGTTAACACTGTTGTATAGATAGGCTAAAACAAAAAGAGGTAAGGCTACTTATTGACTTTTCACGGAGAACTACGGCTAAAAGGATGAATAAACATGAAATTTTCAAAAAAAGAATGCAATACAAGTGTTTACATAAATAATAAGTTAAAAAAAGCAATATGTTTTGCATCTCCCACAAGCAAACCATCTTTCCCTTATAAGCATTGTAAAAAGTGGTGTAAATTAAATTCTTGGAAGTTACTAGGATTAAGGTCTTGTAGTTTTAGGTTAAAGGCAAATGGTAAAGGGTTGCGGTCTCTTTTATCAAACTTAAACCTATAATAGCTAAAACTTCAAAAATAGATGTCTTATCAAATCATAAAGGACATGTAATAAATTAATTAAAGATGACCAAAAAGTAACAAGTGCATCTAACATAGGAAAGATGGCTCTAACAAGAGGTTTAGAAAGTTGAGTACCTTTAAAGATACCTATAAATGTCTAAAAATCACTCCTCTATTACTTAACACGATCAAGCCAAGAAATATAATCAACTAAATAACAAGCAAAAGGATAAAGGAAACTACAAAAGGTCCTATTATCCTTATTTACCTAAGGAAAGATAGGAATTGAATCTTTGGTGAAAAGAGAGCTTATATTAAAGTAGAAAGCAACTTCATTAGGAGGAGAAATAAAAGGACTAAGTTAAATACATAGTGATTCACCATCCTTAATAATGTAGTCAAGGGATTCAAAGAGTACATAAATGTAGTATCCCAAAATAGGACAAGAAATTTTACTTAGGAGTTTTCTTTACAAAATATCTTAAGTGAAGTAGAAATTTCAAACAAAATTTTTATTAGAAAACACATAAATCGAAAAACTCGATAGGAAACTTAACTAAAATGATGGAAAAGCATAAAGGTAATTAGGCATAAAAATAGATTAAAATCCAATTAAAAACTCAATAATAGGTTTAGAAAATTTACGTAAAAATTTATTAGAATTTCAAATTCCAAGTACACTAAAAAGTGAAAAATTGAGTTAAAAATTAAATGGAGTAATTTAAAAAATGTTGGGCTAATTTAAATCATATTTTTTAAGCTTAAAATGTGTATAAGAATTTAGAAATGAAAACCTAAAATAAGGTCCAAAAATATTTAAAAAGCTTAAGGGCAAAAATACAAGAAGTAAAAAATTGAGGCTAATTTATAAGAAACCCTTATTACTGTTCAAAGTGTCTTATTTTTATTAGTTTTAGGGTAATAATTTTCTATACATATAAAGCCATTTGGATGCCTTAAATGGTTAGCCACATGTCCAAGATTTTTTTTTAAAAAAACTAATATATAATAGAAGAAAATTCAAGATTTTTTTAATTAGCATTTAGGGTTATATATATGATTAGTCATTTTAAGGTAAAAATTTGCTTCCTTTGACCAATTGAAAACTGTGAGAAGGAAAAAGGCATTAATTGGAAATTCAAGTCTTTATTAATTATCCAGAAGTAAGTGGAAACCCTTCCTTTCTTTTTTAGGATTATCTCATAAAAGATGATAATATTGTTGAATTATCTTCCTTAGATATTTCCTGTAATATGATGGTGTGGTTCTATTTTAAAATTTTCTAATTGTTAATATGATGGCATAATCTTAATATATTAATGTTAAGAATGTAAGAAAAAGGTACATAAAAAAATTGCATGGAAAAGATGAAGATAAAAAATTACTAAAATGAAAATAAACTTACTAAGTGAAACTAAATAAGGGTTTCTGTCATCCTATGTATTTAAGTGTTAAAATTTTTTAAAAATTCAACATTTAGTATTTTAAGTTCATAATTAGTAGTAAGATAATTGTAGAAGAAATTGAGAATTTTTGAAGATTTTTATATGCATGAAAAATCGTATTCTATTAGGTCTTGAGTTTTGAATTATTTAAAGCATCAAATGATTGAAAAAAATTATGAAATTTAGATATGATATCTAGGATATTAGTAAGCTTGTGTCAAAATTTAGTAACAAATAGAATTAATTTGATTGCCTAAATAATAGTTTTATTTTTACAACTTTAATGCTATCTAAATTTGATAGCTTTAGGTTTATCCTCTTAGTGCATTAGCAAATGCACAAAATCTACTATACAATAATTAAGTTATTCTTCATTCAACGTGTTAAGAATGTTATGGCAATGTTTGGAAGCAATTGGTTTCTATTCGAATGATAAAAAGTGGCTTGAATTACAAGTGTTCATATATTATTCTATTATAAAAGCCTTATTTTATTACTATATGAACAATAACCCAAGGCTATAAAACTTGTAAAATGAATAATGTTTCATGCTTACTATTATATTAGGAATACAAAATAAAATTTTAGTAAATTATAGAATTATTTTGAATCTTTTATGACTCTAATTAATAATATGAATGCCTAATTTACAACAAGTAGGATATTAGTAAAAGTTATAAGGAATATTGTAAACAATGATAAAAACTTAAGAAGCAATTTACATTGCTAAGAAATGTCATCATTGATAGGAAGGTAAGAACCAATTTTAATAATAATACTTAAAAATGAGGATGAATATGAAATAATGGCAAATTATATAAAATATTAATGGCATGATTGGTATTTGGTAGTACCTATTAAAATAAATTTCATAGTTGATGTTCTAACATCTCATTATTATTTATTATGAATTGTGATGAGGAGATATAATATTCTTCATAAAGAAGGAAAGGCATGGTCAATAATAGAGGAAAAAGGTTATGGCTTTAGGCTTAGGGTGACGGGGGATAAGCTTGAAGCAAAGATATAAGGTGAAATTTGTATACTTATCGTTATCATTTTCTATAATAAAATATATTGATGATATACATAAGATAGTTTCTTTATAAGACACTAAATTATAATTACATGCAAAGAAGGACTAAATTTTTGTGATGAAAACCTTCTAAATAAGGTAATCAATAGCCATTTATTGGGTATATTTTATACTCACTTTTTTATTGAATTAAATTATAGGTATTGATCATGGAACTAATAAAGTAGATTGATATTTATATAAGGACCTTCCAATCTCCTTATGGCACCAATGATATATTTCTTCAATATAAAGCATAGTCTGCACTTATAAATGTAAGAGTAGATTATAAAGTTATACTTAAAAAAAGATACAAAGTTTAATCTTATTATAATACATGCTTTTTATTAGAGGCCGTCACCTGAAAGCTTTGCTAGTAATGATGCTTTTTGTCCCTCTTTGGAGATAGATATGGAGGAATGGAACCTTGATGAATCCAACTGAGAGTCTACATTATCTAATATATTATATAAATTATATTTATATATAAGCAATTTTTGGATGTGTGTGTGTATATATATATATGTATATTAAACTCTAAAACTTTTAATGTATATAGTTTTATATTCTGAGACTAGATATCTACATCCTCTGATAATATCAACTTAATAAAGATATTAGAATACTATAGAAGCTTATAAAAATATCTATTTAATATGCTAGCACTAATTAAGTATCTTTAAATCGGTCACAATAACCATAATATGGTCGTGATAGAGTTGAAATAGAGTACGATCCTAGATACCAATAATCTATTATAATAAAGTCAATAGGGGACTATCTAGATCATTGGAATTCTAGAAGGTCTATGAAAAAGTATCAGTTATTGTGGATTCATGGAAATTATATGTATTTCTTTTTTTTCTTTAAAATTAGTATTTACTAATTAAAGTTATTATTGAAAATTATAGTTAAGAAGAGTCAAACTTAACCTAAAATGCCTCAATAGCCTACTAGAGCACATTCAAAAGTATTGAAGCATGAGGCATCCGAAAATGTATCGCCAAAGAACCTTTCGATGGTAGGACAAGTACAACTTGAAGCTTCAGTATGGTCTATAATATTGTAACAGACCTTAAAAAGATTTTTGAATCAAAATCAAAACTTTCTTATTCCACCCCTAATACTATCACCATCTAGATAGCAAAATCCCTCATTGTCTCTGAGAGAAAGACTATAAATGGTACATGATTCAGTTTGAATATAGTAATTTAGAGTTGATTAAGGTATTATAATGCTTACATTAATTTTTAATTTCCATTTTGTTAATGTTATAATTACTTTACTCTTAGAGCAAGAGATATATTGATGATGTTTAGTTGTAGCACTAAAATTATAATAGTTGAGACGTTAGTATTTTAAAAATTTACTTCATTCATATATTGCAATATAGTTTTATTTAAAGAGTAGTTGATAAATTATTGGATAACATATATATATATATATATATAATGCAAAATAGATATGGATATACTTGAACATAAGAAGTGGATGTACAATTAGGTAGGATCTCATCGAATGGGAATAATAGCTGAATTCATTAATGAAGTAAATGGATTCATTGCACATGCTTGTATAATGGAGAATTTTTAGGTGTTCATATGTTAAGGTAGGAAGAATTGTGTTCCACATATTATAGTTAAGCATCCTTATCGAAAAGGACTTAAATTGAATTACTAATGGTGGACATCCCATAGAAAACAAATGCTTCAATTCAAAACTAGACCTAGTAATCCAAAGTGGAGAGAGGTAAGTAATGGGTTTGAAGAACTAAGTAGTAGGTACAAGAAAATGGTAATGGATATTACATGCATGAATTTCAGAAAAATTTTTGACCAAAATTTAAAAGAACTCCTAAACCCAATGCTCAAGGATTTTATAATATGTTGCCAAATACACAACAATCTCCTAAACTCATTTTATGAAATTACATGATTTTTTAATGAAATTTTTAAATAAGAATTGCAACATTATTGAATATTGATTTATTATACTATTTTTTAATATATAATTTCATAACTTATTTTCAATTATTGAATTAAAGTTCTATGTATTTAATTTAATTTTTATTAAATGTATAATATAAAAATTATGTGCAAAAAATGATAAAATCATTCAATATACTATAGCATTGTGACTCTTGTTCAAGCTTACGAAAAAATCATAAAATGTAATAAAATGAGAAATTAAATGAATAATGTATGTTAATTTTATATTTTTAAAAGTTCAAAGAAGTGATATTAAGATTTTCAAAATTGAAAGGGTAACACCCAATTGTCCAAAATTGATTACATTTTTCCCATCTAGATTTATGTGAAAGGGAAATCACGGCGAACAAGGGCTTGGATGTTCTAAAATGTTGGACAAATTGAAATCAGTGAAAGCAACCAACTGACAAGGCCTATGAACGGGTAATGGCTCAATTTGTTTTGCTGCTCAAGTCAGCAGCAAGTCAAGTGCGGCAAAGAGCCAGCGTGGGGTGCAGGGGTGGGCCATGGTGAGGCTTTCTAAGTGATAAAAGTGAGGTGTCCTTGTAATTGCTTTGGTGTTTACAAGAGTGGTAACATTTTAATATGGACACACTTAGAAATTTTTATAGAGGGGTACACATGAAAATGAGAAAGTTACAATAGTTAAAGAAGTAATTTACTTCATTTTTAATATTTATCATTTTTTTTTCAAATACTAATAAGAGATGATATTAACAAAAAAAATAATTTAATCAACAAAGAATAATGTAATAAAAAATCTTCATGATTGATCTATATGTGTCACACATAATAGAGTACTGTCACTTTTATAATTGGTATTTATTAATTACACATGTCGTTCGTGCTTGACAATTAATATTACATTAGCTATTAATTATAACTGATTTAAATTGTTAATAATTTTAATTATTTGTATAAAGATATTTGATGAAATTAATTTTTTATTGTTTATATAAAAATATATAAGGACATAATTATATATATTTTATGATTTATTTAAATATTTTTTACTTTAATAATTTTAAATTTTAATGTATTATTTATCATATGAAATATATTTTAGTAAATTATTTATTAAATTAATTTTCTTCTAAAAATTTATCATTGTCATTTATTATTTATTAAATTTTTATTTAAGAAATAAATAATCATAATTATTTATATATATTAAATTTTCCTAAACCCAAAATATTAACTAAATTATTAATTTCAATTAAAGGAAAAATTATATCTTTTTTTTTCACACTCTGAGTAAATTAGTTATTTAAAAATACTCTTCTAAGAGAAACTAAGCCAGATCAATTGTGCTTTCTCTATTAAGTATGACTAGATTAATTTACACTTTTCTATTTGTATAATTTTGGATTAATTTATTCACCACTAATTGTATGTTTATTATTATTCTATATTTTATTAACATGCAAATTTGTTTTAATTTAACTAAAAGATGCGTTTTTTATCAATAAAAGAAGTAAGTTTTGTTAGTTACGAATAATTACATAGATTTAATATTAGAATTTTTATTGATTTTAATTTTGCATTTTGAATTACGCGACTATCTTCTATCCTAATAAAATAGAACTTTTTCCTTGTACTTAAATTTTTTTTTTTTGCTTTGTTCGGAATATCTTCAAAGGCCACTACTATTTTTTTTTTTTAAAAAAATATATTTGGCAACTACATACTCTTTATATACACCCTTACTAAAAAATTTGAAGGCGTGCGTGGGCATGTATCCACTTCCCTTTCTACCCGTATCTGCCCTGAGTATGGTTAAGAGAACTTATTGTTAATAAAAATCAATTTATTTATTATACGTGAGTATCAATTTTTCTCAACATAAACATCGGAAATGAATTTTTTGGATCAAGTTAATGTGGCTTTTGCATAGAATTTTGGAGTGATTCTATGTCTTTCTTCTCTAAATCCTAATATTTGAAACATTAGCGAAAAAAAAAAGGAAAATAGTATATGTGTCTATTCTTTGATACATAAGATTTTTATATACAATTCCAAATTTTTTTTTACGAGAATCTAGATATTCAGCAAGTTACATTATACCTTTGATTAATCCGAAGTCAAACTAAATCAAACCATCCCTTGCTAGTGTAATTCAAAAATATATTTACGTGTAATAGACAACTTAGAGTTTGTGCAAATATTTTGGATATAATCAAGTTAGGCATTATTACTGTGATAAGTTGTGAACTAGCAGCCTCAGAAGTTGATTCCAATAAAAATTTTGAGATAAATTTAAAAATATGTGTAAATTCTAGTGGCAAAAATGTAGCTTGGCATTGATTAAATTTTACAATTTTTTTATTTAAAGTTATGAATTTATATGAAATTTACTTTAGTAAAGACATAAAAATTTATAATTTGACTGTTTAAAATTATATTAAAAACTATTTAAATTATTTTCTGTATAAAAATTAAAACTTTCAATGAAAAGTCATAAAATATATTTAAAAAAAATTAAAAAGCTTGAATGTTACAAAATGTATAAAATTTGTAAAAATACATGTGAATAAAAGTATTTTTGAATATTTACCAAAACGTAAGTCTGCAACCTTTTCCCGTTAGTGCGTCACTAATTGAGAAGTTTTAGTTGCCCATCATAAACACATGATTAATTTGAATCATCAAGGACATATTAAAATGTCTTTGATAAAGGCACTTTAATTAAATAAGGTGAACGATAATTAATAATTTCACGTGGCTGACATCATCACTTGTGACGTCATGCGCTAACTTCATCAAAATGAAATTGAGGTAACATTTTATTAATATAATAATATTTAATATTATTTTAAATATTTTATTCATTTTATTGTGGATTCAAATCTAACTAAAAAACCATCCGGTTTTACGTATTGTGGATTACTGCATCAATTATTAAAACAAAAGTATATAATTAATTCGGGAAGATTAAGAAACAAGGAGGAAGGTCCTATGTGAGGACTGACCCCAGAGCTTACTGTTAGTGATAAATTATTGATCAAATTACCTTCTAATCCAACAGTATTTAATCTAATTACATTCTTAATTTTTTTTATTTTTTAAAATATACTATCACCTTTCTTATCTGCTTAAAAATGAAGAAAAATTTAAATATATAAAAAATCAATATATATAATTAAAAATCAAACAAATGTGAATATGATTATATTAAATTTTAAAAGAGTTTAATGCTATTTAATTTAAATTATTTTGAGTAGTTTAATATTGGAGTTCAGTTGTTAAAGAATTTTAACAGTTATTCAAAATCTTTAAAGAGAGTGTAGCAAATAAAAATCTTTAAAGAGAGTTTTCATAAAAATTTAATTTAAATTTTTACATATAATTTGAATTTTTTTTTTGAAGAATTGTAATTATATATAACTTTTATACATGGCAATTAGCAAGTACTTAAAGAATTACATTTCTATCATTAAAATATATTACATACAAAAACTTAAAAACTTTTCTCATTTTTCTATAAAAATTACGAAAATTTTCGTAAAGCTTAAAAAAATAAATACCGGAAGGAATTTTTTTAAGAAAGAAAAATCAAACTAGCCATCAAGTTTGAGATAGTTATATTTTATCCCACAACTTTAAAAAATTTGTAAATCAAACCCTTAAATTATATAAACTTACAATTAATATCCATTATTTATTTAATTAACCATTTTATTAAATTATGTGCTTTTTTCAGGAAGTTTTATTATTGTATATTAGTTTATTATATTATTCTTGCACATAATGTTTATGTTATATAATTAATATAAATTAAATTAGATATATAAAATTTTGATTAAATAATTGAAAATAAGTAATAAAATTATTTGTAGAAAAATTATGTAATAAAATAATATATAATAATATTGTAATTATTATCTAAAAAGTTAATCAAAACATTACACAATTTAATTAAATAATTAATTAAGTGAATGGTAGGTGATAATTTCAAGTTTTTCATAATTTAAGGGTATGATTTATAAATTTTTAAAGTTAATGAGGATAAAATACAATCATCTCAAAATTAAATGAAATATTTTATATTTTTCTCTTTCTAATATGTAATGAAGCATAATCCAACTTTAGTTGGTAGAATTAGTTGACAATATCAAAATTTTGCTCATGATTTATCTAAATCAATTCCAATGATATCTAGAATAAAAATGTGTTTCACAGCTTGAAATCATTCCATTCCTTTCAATCAGACTGAGTAACAAGCAAAATATTGGAGTTTTATGCTTGTTAAATGACCAAAAGTACTAAAACAAATTGACCAATAGCTATAAATTTCCATCGCACTGCCTTGGATAGTGCTTTTGCTTATACGACAAAAGATTGCACTAAAACCAAATAATTATGCCATTGTATGCACCATCTGATGTAAAAAGAAAAAGAAAATGTATGGATTATGGTATGTTATAGTTGACATTGGACAAAAAAGGTTGACTTCTGCTCGTGAAAGTGCCCGCGACAGTATTTACTATAAAGTTAATGGATGTCACAAGCGTTAATTTAATGAGAAATATATTAATTTTAGATAAATTTTATTTGTCAATAAATCTTTTTATTAGAAGAAAAGTTCATTAATATTTTAATTCCTCAATTATTTTATTTGGTTACCATTTTTCTATTACCGATAATAAAATAAAATTACTCTCATTTCCTTCATTTTTATCTTTGAGAGAATTATTTTAGGATTTTTTTTATAAAATTAAGAAACTATTAATTACTTTTTAGTTTTTTCCTTTATTATCTCTATTAAGACTTCATTTGTTTCATAAAAAATTATGTTTAATAAAAAAATATTATTTACATATATATTAGTGAACGAGTAATATGCTAATATCGATAGTTTTTAAAAAAATATATGTAGAAGCATAATTTTTGAAATAAAATAAATTATTTTCTGCAAACTCTTTGTATTAAACATTAAACTTATAAAATACTTTCTTTCATTTTAACATTTTATAACTAAATTTTACATAAATATTTTTATTGAAAAAAAAAAAAGTTTAAGTGTTCAATCATTTTATGTACTAAACTAATAAAGTGATTTTTTCTCTTCTAATTGAAATTATTTAATAACACCTGATCTAGATTGAGATTCACTAAAGTGCAAAATATATTTTAAAAAATGAATGAACATCTCAATAGTTGATAAAAAATTTATGAGTGGGCAATTCCTTATAATAAATTTTGAACACTTTATTTTAATAAAAATCATCTTTCTTAATTAATTATTATTTATTAAATTTTCAATCTTTAATTTTATAATAAAAACTGTGACATATGTACAGAGGAAATTCCAATACTAAATTTTTAAGGTAATAATAATAATAGTTAAATACTAAATATACATGTACAAATATTACAAATTGAATATTGGATATAAAAAAAGATATAAAGTTTTTAAGGAAGATTAAATGTTACTTGAGGCAAAGATTATTGGCAAAATTTCAATGCCATTATTGGATATCATTGAACCTTCCAAATCCTAAAACTTAGTTTAAGAGGCGAAGTTTGTTTTTCTCTGTAATTATAAAGCCCCACTCAGCCCTAATAACGTAGAATGCCTTTTTACGCCGGGGATTTACAACAAAAATATATATTTTTAATAAAAAGGAACTTTAATTTAAAGATAGTAAATAGAATATAGTAGAAAATAAATAAACCTAAAAAATTAATACAAAGATTGTTATTCAATTTCTAACGCAAGAAAATATATGTGACACAGAAAATAAAGTTAGAAATTTGATTTTAGTTTTGGTGCCTGCTTTAGTATCGAGTGTGAAGCGTGATGTATCATTAAAGCTCCGTTTTACGCAAATAATTGATAAGTTAGTTGATAACTAATAATTTATAACTAATAGCTGATAACTAATAAATTAATTAAAATATTTTATAAAATTAACTATTAAATTAGTTAAAAGTACAAAATGACATAAAATAATATATTAATAGAAATATATATATAATTAAAATAATTTATATTTATCTAAAAATTAAATTATATTAATATAATTAAAAATTTTAAAATAAAAGTATAATTTCTAATATTTAGTTAATTATATTTTATAAACTTATATATTTATTTAGTTATATAATTTTTATTTTATTATTTATTATAAAATTATAATTACTTAAAATATAATTAATTATATTTTTTAAAAATTACTTAAATTTATATTCCAAAAGATATGGATTATAAATTAATAAAAAAATAAGGATAGATTTGAAAAAATTTTAAAAAAATAGTAGCTTATAAGTTATAAGATATTCTAAGTAACTTATTAAATCAGAACTTATAAGTTATCCTAGAATAGCTTATAAGTTAGTGTGAGAAATATTTTTAAAAGTTAGCTTATAACTTATTGATCAGGTTATAAGTTATAAATTAACTTATTTGTTACGCAAAACAAAGCCTAAAGTCTTTCTAAAATTGAGGGATTTTAAAAAATTTCTCTTACAATTACGTATTTTTTTTTAAAAGATAACTCATGAATAAAAGCTCTGAAATTTTAAACATATTTTTTAAAATTTATAATAAATTATAGTTCAAATAGTTTTTTAAATTTTCTTCTAACTTCTTTTTAACACGTATAACATCTCTATCAACCCAAGTAGGAAAGAGAAAAACATGCCAAAATGGAAAAGACGTTCCAAGTGCTAAAAATTAGGAAATTGTAGTTTTGAAGCTAAGTTTCAACACATGAACAAAGTCTTAAGTATCCTATACGGAGTATATATATATATATATATATATATATATATATATATATATATATATATATATATATATATATATATATATGTATATATATATGTATATATATGTATATATATGTATGTATGTATATGTATATATATATGTATGTATGTATATGTCTACTGATTAATTGGCTAATCGTATTGGAGATTTTCTCAAGGCCTCTTATGAATGTTTTGCTTGCCGATGTTAATGGAGTTAATACCTTTACGCTTCTTTCAGTTTAATCTCTTTTTTATCTATTTGGGATTTTCCCCTTTTAGTTGAAAAAAAGTTTAAGTATTCCAATGGGTGAAAAAAATTAGTTTAAGGTTGTGATAAGAAGGGTTTTTAGCATTTAATTTAATTGATTCAAATATTTAAAGTTATTTTGAAAAACGCTTAGATTGATTTCTTGCCTCTTAAGTTATAAAATTGTTTTCCACTTTGTTCTAAAAGTTATTCAAAATATTTTTCAAATGGAAATATTACTCTAAAAGACCCCTTTTTTTTTGGTAATGGATTAAGTAATTTTTTGAATGAAAAATGACCAGATTGCTCCATAAGACAATATTGTAACAATAACATGTATCAGGATACTTTCAAATAAAAGTTTGCTCAAAATTGGATATTGTAATACATGTTTGAATACAATAGAGATAATACGTATTAGACTACCTATCTAGGAACCTTCAAATAAAAGATATATCATCATAAGGAATCCGATATATATCCATATAATCATATTGAAATCCCTTGCGCCTGCTTTGGAAACAACAAGGGCTAAATTTTCAAAATTAATCATTAATGTGTTTTAAGAAAGCTCCCTATCACACAAGCTATCCTTTGAAACATCTTTTGATTAATTTTTTCATAAATTCCCATGAATTAATCTTTTGTTATAAATATTTTTTTCCATGAATGTCCATAAAAAATCTTTAATTTGTAATTGAGATTTGCTCAATTATAACCAACAATAAATGATTATAGATAAGTGATAATTATTTATTAGAGATAATTAATATTATTAATTGTGATAGTTATTACTTACCACTTAGGGGTTTATAAATATTGAATGTTGTGAAAGAGTTTTACATATTCATGTTGTTATGACCCAACTTTAGTTGTGATTAATGTGGAATCCAATTACCTAATTTCCACAAGCATAGCCTATGTTCCTTAATAATAAACTAAAGTGTATTCTATCTATTAGACAAAAGTAATCATGTGTCAAGAAGAAATTACAAAGAATTCATTGATCAAATATGATTTAATAACAAAAAATGTTAGGCCTACTTATACACCATCCAAGTTTAGGAATAAGCTAACTTAACTAGCCTCAAAAGGAATAAGTTTCTATCCTTCTACCTTTGACCCTATAAAGAACAAGATCCAAAATGTTTATCTACATCAAAACATCCATTCGCTTTCCACTTGCCATATTGGGTAAGCTTCCAAGAGTTTAATTTTAAGGTGATGGTGGAAGTGACACAACTTAGGAATCTATAAAAGAAAAACACAAAGGAGTAAGTCTTATGCTTAATAAGCAAACATTCAAGCAATGCAAGTTTAGAAATTCAAGTAAAAGTTTATGGATTGAATTTATCCTCTTGT
This sequence comes from Sindora glabra, assembly GCA_020226215.1. NCBI lineage: Eukaryota > Viridiplantae > Streptophyta > Magnoliopsida > Fabales > Fabaceae > Sindora > Sindora glabra. The sequence continues at coordinate 52,390,695 of CM035226.1, forward strand.
ATACCTAAACAATTTAACCACACAATTCATAGTACATTTCTCATTTGCATCAACACATTGATCACATATTTATATACACTCATTTGTACCATTCTAATCCACCTCACACAAGGTATAAGAATAATAAAATAAAAAACGTAGGTAAATCTCCTTGTAACTCTAATATATTCTTATTCCTTATAAGTTCATCTTTATTTCTTGTAGTTAACCTTATCCTTTATGGGCTATTATCACATTTGATGTTCAATTTTTTAATCATATCATAACACCTCCATCCCATTTCTCTTGAATTTAACACAATTGATCTCATCAATAACACACAAATCAAATTACAATGTTTTTATTCCTTTTTGCATGGTCTCACATCTCAATTCCATCATCATACATTACATAATAACTATACCTAACATCATATAATACTTAGTTCAAACCTTTTTTCTATATCATTAATCATGAGACTTAGGAAGGGTAGTCAATTATGTGATGGGTTACATTTTCCCAAAGTAAGAGCATAGCCCATTATGTAGTTAACTACAAAGGATCCAAGGATTGGAGTCGTCCTATGTAGTTAATTATGGTCACTAAGGATGAGAGTTATAGTCGATTATATAGTAAATTATAAACCTCTAAAGAGTGAAGTTCTTTTAGATAGTTAACTATATACTTGATTATGACCTTTTAGAAGGCAAGGCCTCTGACAATAGTTAACTACAAGCCTTTCAAGGTTAAAATTTTCATTAATAGCTGATTATGGTCCTCCAAAGAGCAATTCTTAAGCCATAGTTAACTACTACTAGAGTTTTTGCAAATTCTAGCATGATTTTTACTATTCATATGGCATAAATTCATTTTTAATGCATTTATTTCTCCATGAATTCTTATTAAATCATTAATGCACATTCAATTCCAACATAAAAATAAATCAAACATCATTAATCATCACATACGTTATATATCCATTAAAAACCTAAAAACTTGGACTCAAACTAAACAATTTCAAGTTAATCTTTTAAATAGAGTTAGAATATTTACTCATCTAGTATAGAGAATATGCTAGCCAAGAAATATTGTGGTTTGACATCTCTAATTATCTAAGAATTAGAATTTCTTGAGTTAGCGTTCAAATTTTCCTTTTGAGCTAAAATACCTAAATCTTACCAAAGCTAAAAGTATAATGAAGGGGAATTCAACAAGGAAAGAGATCTTACTTTGATTATATAAAAATTTAATGAGATTCGGTCTCTATTATGCTTAATTGAAAAGGAAGTTGAAAAAGAGATTAAGGAAGGTGAAGAAGTTAGACATGAAAAGTGTTTAAGAAATTTTATTTTGTTGGAGGAATAAGGTGGATAACTAATTTGAAAGGGTTAATAAAGGAAATAGTACATGGGAAAATGTCTTAAATCTTCTCCATGTTTAATTACTCATGTCTAAACATTCTTAATTTGTAAATATTTTATTTCATCTGCCTTTTCTTAACTTTTTATACATAGTTCTCACCTTAAATTTTATTCAATTAATTACCTTTTATCCTTTTTTTCATCCTTATTTTCTTATTATAAATTTATCCTTTTCACATAAAAATTCTATTTTAATTACTACCATTATAATTAACTAATTAAGAGTTGGTATAACACATAAATAACAGAAACTCTTTTTGTGTTATTATGTTCTCTTTATCTATTATTCTATTATTCTCTTAATCTACTTCTTTGTCATTTTATTTTTTAATAACACATTATCAACACAAAACTCTTCTAATTTAAATTTTTTAGTTTTAAAATTTATTTTATTAATTTATTTATTCTTTGGTTTCTTCCATTTGAATATGTTATGTCTTTTACTTGAATTTAAATAGTTGGCATTTTTAGATTTTTTTAGAAGCTTGAATTATAGCAAAAATTCAAAATATTTTGATTGTAAAATCATGGGTTGTGAATTTTTATACATATGTTCAACTTCACTTTTTGATATATAGAGTTGTAATGATATCATGAATCAATTATTAGTATGTATGCATAACATGTTATCAAGCATTTAAAGTTGCTAGTTATAGCAACTACTACCCCAACTCCTGAAATTGCTTCACCTTGAGTCCTAAAAGTTAGCAAGGAATTTGATGGAAAAGGTACCAGAACCATTAATGTTATTAATAAAATAGATCAAGTTGCAGTTAACCAGAAGTCTTTAACTACTATATAAGCATTCCTTTTGAATCAGGATTTTATAGGTTGTAACAATACCTTGTATAAGGTAAAAAATGTTTGAGCCATTTTTCTACACACATCATCTCTACATCCTCTTTGTTGTGTTTTTTATGTTTAACATGGCATATCATATGCATGCATAAGGCTGCCTAGTTTTTATCTCTTCTTGGTTGATCATTACTTAAGGTTTCTATAATAAAGACATCAAGTTTGCTTGGTTTTGTGCCAATCTTTCCATGTCAAACTTTAGAACTCAATTTCTCTAAGAGTGATGGTAAAATTACTATGCTAACTTTATTGTTTTGATGAGAAATTTTTATTAATTTTTTTGTACTGATTTCATTAAGAAAAATGCCTTTATACTACAATTGTTATCTTAAGTAAGAAAAAAATGTCTTGTAAAAGTTACCATTGTTTTCTTTTGGTTATATTACATAAGTAAATCCAATTGAAGTATTATAATGAACCATAAGTTCATTTTCCAAAGTACTTAGCATGATTCATTAAGCCATCCTAAATAAATAATGATGCAAAAAGTTATTGGAAATTGACAAGGTCATTTATTGAAAAATTAAAAAATTCTTTAGTTTAATAAATTTTTATGTGCTACTTCTTCTCAATGCAAATTAATTATGAGGCTATTACTAATTAAAATTAGGATTAAATTCTTAGAATTTTTGGAATAAATATAAGTTAATATTTGTTAATCTATCTATTCATTATGTGGACCATTTCAACATTTTATGATTTTAGTTCATACTTCAACAAAATTATCACATATGTATTCATTGTCAACCTACAACCTCATGTTTGTAAGATTATTTGCTTAAATAATTTGATTTTGAGCATAATTTTCTACTTAAGCAATTAAGACATTATGTCTTAATAATATTGGTAAATTTATGTCTAAAACCTTTAATGATTATTATATTCCAGTAAGAATAATTTTGAACATTTTGAAGTATATCCATATGAAAAGTGACTTAGCTAAAATAATTTTAATAATCTAAATTATCAATTATATCATTGTTTAAGAAACAAGATTCTTTTTATAATCTTGAATGGAATGCAACTTTACACATTATAATATTTATACATATAGTCAAGAAGTTATAATTCCACTTTTAATTACCTCTAATCAAGAGTAAAAAAGTTTTACATGTAGTGGATTTGGAATGTACAAATTATTCCACCACAATGCACATTTGATCTAAAAGATGATTGAGAGTATAATTCCTAGTATAAGATTATATATTTAATATGAAAGGGAGAAAACATACAATTGTAGAAATAATATAATATATAATCATCTTGGTCCTTATGCAAAGTTATATAAACTAGAAGGTCATAAGATGATTGATTTGTAAAATATAAGAAAATTATCAGATATATTACTAATATATGAAGAATACATGCATATTATATATTACTAATAAATACTTCTATTCATGTTGATGCTCCAATAGGGCAATATATTTATCAATAATAATTAAGTCTAGAACATGCCTAAAGCATAATAAAATTATTGATTCTAAATACAAATATTCTCAAAATAAAGAAGCAAATAAATGGTCTTATTTAGGAGTTAAACATTTTTGAAGAAATATGAGGCATAATTAATGACAAACTTTTCAAAAAATTCAGGTATCTTAAATTTATGGAATTAAAGGGATCTTAATCGATTATATCTTTAATAAAAAAGATAGAACCCAAAAAAAATTATTGTTGACAATGTTTACCATTATACATAATGTAGTGCTCAAAATTATAAAAAAATAATAATTAGTGAGGATCTTAAGTTGATAGTATAATTATATATAATTAATGTCCAAAAGAAAAGAAAAGTGAAAAGACACAATTTAAATAAAAATGTAAAATTTAAATTTATATGCAAAGTGAAAAAATACTTAAAAAATGTGAAGTTAATAAAGTACAAATATATAATTGTATCATGAAAATGAGAAAAGTGAAGCCATAATATAAAACTTGATTTATGGCATAAAAGTTTTTACAAGGATTTCTATCAATTATAAAAAAATATTTATTTGCATGTGATGGATATAATTTTTTGGCAATATATCAAAAGGAAAAATTTGTTGACAATGTTTATTACTATATATAATGTAGTGCTCAAAATTATAAAAAATAATAATTAGTGAGGATTTTTAGTTTGTAGTATGATTATATATAATTAGTGTTCGAAAGAAAAGAAAAATGAAAAGACACAATTCAAATAAAAATGCAAAGTTTACATTTATTTGCAAAGTGAAAAATTACTTAGAAAGAGTGAAGCTAATGAAGTATAAATTATAATTGTACCATGAAAATAAGAAAATTGAAGTTATAATATAAAGGTTGATTTATAGCATAAAAGTTTTTACAAAGATTGTAATTGGTTATAAAAAATATTTATTTGCATGCGATGGATATAATTTCTAGCAATATATTAAAATTTGATATGTGTCTAATGAATTTAATAAATCCTATTTCACGTGTGACAATTAATAATGATATTACATGAAAACCCTTAAAAAGTTTTAGATGCTTGAAGCATAAAATTGAAAATTTTGAAAAATGTATTTAATTTAACTTATAAAGATCTTTACCTGGATTAAAATAATCAGGACAAATGCAGTACAATCATCTTAGTAAATATTTATTTAAAGAAATACAAATTCCTTTTTTTTAATCAAGAAATTAAAATATGATTTGACTATAATTATAGCATATATTGGTGAGTTAAATATTATTGAAACGTATTAAGAGCTTCTAAAAATGATAAAGTATTTGAAAAGGGGAGTTTAAATTGAAAGATTTCAAAGCATTAAAATTTATCTTAGTTTGCAAATTAAACATTTAAGTGATAAAATATTTATTCATTAATTAAAATGGAAAGATCCTTAAAATATTTTTATATGAATAAATCATATTCATTAAATGTCCCAATAATTATTCACACGATTGGTATAAACAAGGATCCACTTTGAACTCTTAAAAATAATTAAAAAAAGTTCTTAATCTTGAAGTACCATATCATAATGTAGTTAATATACTAATATAGTTTACCAGTAATATATGCTCTCATATAACTTTTTGGCAAATTTATTAGTAAAATATAATTATTTTCCAATCAAGAGATTTAAAATAAAACCAAATATATATTTTTAGTTTCTTTATAGAACAATTGATATGAGTTTTTTTTATTTTTATAAATTTTGAATTATAACTATTTAGTTAAGTAAATGTAAGATATTTGATCTATGCAAAATTTAATTTCATATTACTATTTATTTGCATATGATGATGCTTCTTGATATGTGTTGTAATGCTATGTATAAAAGTTCAATGGAAAGGAAAATGCATCAAAGGAGATAGTTATGTCTTATGATTACAAATGAATTATGATAGTTAATCATGATAATAAGCTTGCTCAAGTGATTCCTAACTAAATTGCTAGTAAAGGCACTGAGTTAAAGGTTTTCAATGATATTCTTAACATCGAGAGTTAAGCTTGTTGTACTTTTTTTTTCTTGACCATGATTTTTCCTTATTAGATTTTCTTGACAACATTTTTAATAAGGTAGATTATTTGCTTAAAGAATAATGTACACATTTTTTCTCACTTAGAATTTTTAGTGAAAGTTTTAACTAGGTATGTTCCTTATAAAATGGATATCCGATGGAAGTGTTATAAATATTTATCAAATATTTTTTTGTTTATCTATTAGTTACTATAATTAAGATTTGCTAAATATCTAATTGAGAGCAATAATAGAAAATTATTGATTAAAGATAATTAACATTACCAATTATGATAATTATCTCTTGGTGCTTTAAGGGTCTATAAATACTGGAAGTTGTAAAAAAGTTTTATACATTCATAAATAAGAGAAATTCTTTGTGTTATTATATTCCTTCATCTATTTTTCTTCTAGTTTTATTTTCATAACATCCTTTCATTTTTTTAATCTTAAATCCAGTAGTTTCGTTTGTAAATTACAATAAAGTGTTCTTGCTTGTAAACACTTCATCAACAAAAGTTTCTTTGGGCTTTTAGCTTAGCACTACAATAAAAAAAATATTTTTAGTAGCAATAAAAATGAACAATAGTGGCCATTATAATCTCTAACAAAAGAATTAGGAATAAATAGTTAATTGTTGCTAAGTTTAGTGTTGCTAAAAGGTTTTAACAATAATTGAATTAAGTGCTAGTAAAAGTATCATTAATTGCCATTAAAGAATGGATAATTATACTAGCAATTAATGGCAAAAATAAAATTAGCCGCTAATACCACTATGGTAATTGCATCTATGCATCATTTAATGGCTAATTCCATTTTACATAAAGCTCTTTTTATTAGCAAAAATTATTACTGCTAAATATAGTATACCCCTTAAATGTGTGATAATTACTATAGTTGGCAATTAAAATTTAAAATATCAATCATTCTAAAATAATTTAAGTGAACATGTCAATTTATCATTTATTGATGCAATTAATGGTATGAAAATAAAAAAGCAATGTTAATTAAAAATGCCTTTATTTAAAAGAAATAGAGTTTACAAAATTTTCTCTAACATTTACAAATGCAATATATTATTATTACATTTTAAAAATATGAAAACGAATTTTAAAAGCCAATATTATTCTTCCACTTTTCAATATTGTAAAAGATTTGTTGGGAGTTCTTTACAATTCACACTTGAAATCATATAGTAAAAAAAGATCAAGTCAATGCAATAATCACATTGCGTACTTAAAATTCTAGCAACATTAGCAAAGTAAAAGGAAAAAAAATAATAAAATTCATGATTTCCATAATAGTCACTATATAAATTCTTAATTCTTCATAGTTAGAGATAAGAGTTGAAAATCATAGACAATTTTAGAAGGAAGAAATTAATGGACATATAAATCATATTAAGGTGGGTTGAAAATTTTCAATTAAAGACAAATCCCTATATTTCTTGAACAAATGGAACAAGAAACCATTACCTTTTAAATCCATTTAACTAAATGTCTAGGAATATGTTGTGTGTAAATAAATCTCATGGCATAATGAGAGAAAATTTAAAACTAAAGAAAATAAATCTAGGAATATGTTGTGTGTAAATAAATTTGTTCTTAATAAATCTTATAAGTTTTCTATTCAAATTAAACCATTAACTTTTAAAGCTAATGCACTATAAAAAAGAAGTTTGAGATCGAATGATCTATTAAATATCATCTTAAGAAAAATTAATCTATTACATAGTAATGACATAGGTATTGTACTTTTTTGCCTAAAAATTATGATATGAAGAATATTTACTTGTTAAAAAATTTAAGGAATATTTTTTATTAGTTAGTAGAAAAATTAAATCATTAAAATTTAAAACAAAAAATAAATAAGAAAAGGAAGAGTGAGGGACCCTATTTGATATTGTAGTTAATAAATTAAACAAAACAACAGAAAAGAAAAAAAGAGTTAGAAAAAATTGAAATTAATGTGATGTTTAGCAAAATTGATGTCAAATTTAAAGGTAACCAAGCAAAAGTTAGTAGAAATGTACATCACACAAAATAATTTAAAAGAGAAGAATAAAAATCCAGAAAAGACTAATAAGTAATGTTATATTCAGTAAACTTGAAGTCAAATAAAGGCAACCAAGCAAGATTTGATTGAAATATATATCACTTCATTTGTAAATAGAAAAGCAACTATATATATTTTCAAAAAATAGTCAACTAACTAAAATTTTTTATAGAATAGAAGAATTATATCAAAAGCAACTTAGACAATAAAAAAAGAAAAAAACTTTTGTATTAAAGAATAAATTGAAGCAAATGTTGTTATATCATTATAATAATCATTTGAGTGTTTGAGCCTAGAAAGCAAAGACATCAAAATGCCTTCGTATGGCTTTACAAAGTTCCTTAATGGTCTAAAATGTGAAAATCTAAAATGTTTTCTAATTTGTTTATACATTATATAGTAATAAAAATTCAATCAAATATTATAACATATATGTGCACATGGCATAGACTATTAACTCTAGAAATTAGTCTAATCCTATTATAGCAAGATTAACAATCCATGTAGACCAACCTATTGATTTCTAAGGCTTGATAATTTGAAAAATAATAATAATTAGTGAAGTAAAAATAATAATAAATTCCTAATGTCTTTAGAATATAAGTTAACTTGGAAGCAATCCTACTTTATTAATGTTGTATATAGCAATATAAAGTGGAATTTAGGTCTTCTTGTAGGTATCAAATTAATATATGTACAAGTACTCTAGGATTAGAGATGTTACTATTGGTATTTGTAAAGGCCATCCCAACACATATTCATTCATGTAAAAGTAATATATATATATATATATATATATATATATATATATATATATATATATATATATATATATATATATATATATATTACGATGAATTCTATAAAAACTTAAAGAAATCTGTATATGGTTTAAAACTATGTGTGTGTGAGCTAAAGAAGTCTATATATGGTTTAAAACAAACATCTAGACAATGATACTAAGTTTGATGAAGTAATAACTTCTTTTAGGTTTAAAAAAAATGATGTAAATCAGTGTATCTAGATGCTAATGAGTATGGGCAATATTGTAGTATTGGTACTATGCATTGATGACATTCTCCTTAATAGCACTACTAAATGAGACAAAGTAAATATTGTTAAAACATTTTGATATGAAGAATCTTGTGAATGCCTTATATGTATTAGGCATAAAGATCTATTATTATAAATCTTAAGGTTTACTTAGTTTGTTTTAGTAGATGTATATTTAAAAAGTATTGAAAAGATTTAACACGTTTATATGCTCTTAAGTTTTTATACCCATTCAAAAGGGTGAGATTTTCTCAAAGGCATAATGTCCTTAAAATGATGATGAAATAGGAAAGATAAAAAAGGTCTCATATGTGTCGATCATAAGTTGCTTAATGTATGTTCAAGAATGTATATGTTTTAATATGATTGATGTTATTAGTGTATTAGGGAGGTACTTGAGTGATTTTAATTAGAGATATTAGATTAATGCTAAAAAAGTTATGAGATACTGATAAGGTACAAAAGATTGCATGCTAACTATAGAAGATTGGGAGATTTCATAGTTACAAACTACTCATACTTAGATTTTTTTCTTCAGTTGTCCATATAATCATAAATTAACAACATTTAGGTAAATCTTTATGATGACTTGAGTAGTTATGTTGTAGAAAAGTATCAAGTAGTCCCTTATAGCAATCTTTATTATGAAATTAGGGTATATCACAAGGCCTTTAACTATTTATTCTAACAATATTACTGTTGTAAACTTCTTTTGAAACAACAAAAATTTTGCTAGTATAAAATACTTTGATGTAAAATATTAGTTTATGAGAGAGAAGATATGTGAGCATATTATTTATATTAAACATATTTTTACAAACTATATGCTCACGGATCTACTAATTAAAAGATTAGTAGTTAGAGTATATCATGATCATATCATTAATATGGGTTTGGCTAAGGCTCCATTTCGCGCCAAAAATATAATTTATTGAGCTAGTCAGTAAATTATAAGTTAGCTTGTAAAGGTATTTCTTATTCTAGTTTATTAAAAAAAATAAGCTTTGATTTAATAAGTTCCTACATGCCACTATCTCTTTAAATTCTTTTTAAATCTATTCTTATTTTTTTATTAATTTATAATTTATACCTTTTATAATATAAATCTAAATCTTTTCTTATAAAATATAATAAACTTAATTTTAATATAATTATATCCTAATATTAAATGATAAATATATAAAAATATGTATGTAAATAAATAAATAATATCATAAAATATAATTAATTATATTTTAACTAATTATAAATTTATTATAAGTAATAATAAAATAAAAATTATGTAAGTAAATAAATATATAAATTTATAAAATATAATTAATTAAATATTAAATATTATATTTTTATTTTAAACTTTTTAATTGCATAATTTAATTTTTATATAAACATGAATTATTTTATTATATATTTATTTCTATTAATATGTCATTTTATATTATTTTATAATTTTAATTAATTTAACAACTAATTTTATGAAACACCTCTTAAATAATTAACTACCTTGTTAACTATTAACTATCGATTAGCATATCAATTACTAAATGATTTATTAATTATCAGCTAATTTATTAATTATTTGCATAAAACAGAGCCTAAGTTTGATGTTTTGGGTTTGTGGGAGTATTTTAATATAATTATTTGTCTGAAGATATACTTCAATGAAATATTCATATTTTTATCATATATTATTGTACAAATTTTTCATTATAGCATATTGATAGAAACTTTCATATTATGTTTTAATATTATGTTGAGAATGTTAATTCTTATTTGACATCTTGAGTGGATGCTGTAACCATTATGTACAGATTTATATATATAGTCACTTTTATCATTACATAAATCTTGTTATACATTTTTTGTATTAAAATTGCTATTGGATATTATATATGATTTGGTCAATGAGGTGTGAGTGTACAGCATGTATGATGTCAATATCCCTTTTGAATACTATGTTATGCAATATTTGACATTTATAATCTTAACTTAGATTTATAGGTATAAAAGTGTCACAATTTACTTTAGAATTTAATAAAGCAGCCCAATTATTAATTATGTAATCCAAATGAAAGACAGTTAGAATTATTTTAAGTTGGACATAATAATTCAATAATTAAATTTAAAATGTTAAAGTGTTATAGCCTAAATAAAGTGACAATTAAGTTAGGCTTAAATGATATTTAAACCTAAATTAAGGTAATGAGTGAATTTTAGTAATGAATCAATCCATTATTATTTATAGTTTTATTTAAATAGAATTACTACTCCTAAGCTAATTGCATACTTCCTACCAATTGCAATAGTTCTTTCTCCTTGAACACTAAGATGATGGTTGGGGATAAAAGGAAGAGTGCACACTGAGTGTTTTAGCGTGCAACTAGCAAGGTGGGCATGGATTGATCGGTTGTAACTATGATCATAATCTATTACTTGAATTACTTCATTCCATGAATTCAACTAAAATTACAAGTAATGTACATAATCTACACATTAATTATTTAATATGCATATGATTTATGCCTATTATATAGTTTCAATAAATTTTAATAAAATCAAATTTGACATATTTGTCTTCTTGCTTAGATAACTGAATAGTTGAGTAAGATACATATCTACTCACATATATACTCATTGATATCTTATCCATGCATAATTGATTAAATTTTTTTGTGCAAATACTTGAAGTTATTATATTTTAAGTGCAAATATCATTGTAAAATATTTTTGAAACTTGTTTAAATTGAAATCATTTTTATGATTTCTTGAAATCAAAAGTTTTTTAAAAATAGTTTTAAAAGTTATATAAAAATCCAATACACGCCCTGTTCAACGTAGGCTTGTCTGGTTCTTGAGGAGCCACGAGAGCCCTGAGCCGCATTGCAGGACATGGTTTCATATATATCTTTTGGAAAATTTAGGGTCAAGTACTTTGAAGATGTCCCGTTGGCCCCTCGCGTTTGTTTTAAAAATTATTTCCTTTTAACTTTTTGACAATTATAAAGCTTATGTGCTATCCTTTTAACTTTTGACAACTTTATTTTTATTTCCAAGCCAAAAAAGTTTGTTGGTTATATTTTGACTAATTCATGTTTTTAGAATAATATTATATTATTTAAAAACTTTAATATATTTTTTGGACAATTTTTTATATATTATTAAAATTTTAAATTTTTTTTATATATAATCATCTTTTTTTCATAAAATTTTATTTTTATAATATCTTAAAAAATAATTATTTCATAATACAAATTTATTTTTCATTTTCTAATTTCTACGCATTGAAATTAATCACCTAATATTAGTCAGATTCTATATATTCGGCTGTTTACATTTTCTAATCTAAACAAACTTTCATGCTACTATGCAGAACAATTATAACAAGCAAATACATCTATTTCTTGATTAAGGGGAGGGGAGGGATTCGTGTACCTTTGGTTAGTAGACAGATCCTGAGGAAGTAAAAGATGTCTTAGATTAACCGCAATAGTGCAAATTGCTATCAATATATTATATAATTTAAATTTTAAAATTTATAAGTTATCCTTAAAATTAAAATTGAAAATTTTTTTGTTTAAATCTTGCAAAATTATTATATAATATTCAAATCAAATAATATAAGACATTTTACATAGTTTCTTATCTAATAAAAATTTCATCATATTTGAATGACTAAAAAATAATACATTAAAAAGTTAAATATAGATTTAAGTATTACATCTTTCAATAAAAATTCATGAATTTTTAAAATCTCCAAAACTAATATAAAATATTAAAGTAGAAAAGAAATATGCATAATTATATTAAATTTCAAACGATATAAAAATAATTTTTGTATATTTTAATCTTTTTATTTGATTTGGCTTTAAAGATAAGATTTCTTCTGATTGCGGTTCTACAAAAATCAGAGGCTGAGGTAAGGGAATGAGTAATGGTTCCGACCTTTCTAAATATTTTAATATCTTCATTTCTATATATGGTAGTTTCGTATTATATTTTAAAATTTTTAAAATTATATATATTTTTTAAAAATTTTAATATTAGATCTTTGCGAAGAGTTTTAGTTTCTCCGCTTAATAAGACAATGCATTGGCCAACCGAAATTAAGAAACCAGACTATGTTTAGTTCATGTCATGCCTATTTTGTTTAGTTTATATTTGGTAAAGTAGGAATTGGCATTTGGCTTATATTATATTTCGTTCATACTCATTTACAATCATATTTTATTTATTTCATGGCATTGATTAGTTAAATATATATTGATCACAACTTTTTTTTTTTTTTTTTATAAATTTCTATGTCATGTATGGTGAACAACTGTGCGATAACAATTATGGAAGGGCATATTAGCACAATTTATGAATCAGAGAACCCTAATTCTCGAAAGGATATTCTCATATAGCGTCTGACCAAAAAATTTATGTAAAGTTGGGTGATGAGTATTGATGCTGTTAAACAAACCGTTTAAAAAATAAATTCATTAATAAATTAAAAATTTTTGGTTTTTATTATAACTATGGGTATCAATATTTTGATTGATAAATTAATAAAATAATGATACATTGCATATATGGAAGAAATTTTCAGATTAATTATTTTTTATAAATCTTTTAAATCATACATTAAATTTATTTTAATTTTATTTTAGTATCAAATTTTTTAACAAATTAATAGTTAAATACTTTTTTACACAAATTTAAAATTTTCTTGCTTCAAATGTTTCTTTTATCTCTCTATCTTTGCTTCACACACACATACATTTCTAAAATTTATATTTGTACTTAACCTTTAAAGCACATAATAAAATTATTATTTCATTAAATAAAATAACATATTAATTATGAAAAAGCAATCAAAAATATTATTTATTATTTAAACATTGCATGAAATAAAAAGCTTACTTTTCACTATTTAAAATTACTCATTTATATTAAAGTAAATATATATAAAACTTGATACTTTTGCATTAAATAAAGAAAATTGTTATTTATTCCAAAAATTAAAAAAAATCTATATACTATATTATTAAATACTTTGTTTTAATTATTTTATCAGTAATATTATTTTTTCAATAATAAATTTTTTACTTGCTATAAATTGTTGAAGAAAACATTATTATATATAATGTAATAAAATTATATTTAGACATTAATGTACTCCGTTCAAATAATTTAAATTTTTTTATTTCAACATTTTTTAATAGAAATCATGCTATTATATTTTTAATATAATGTAATATTTTTTACTTTTTTTCTTTTAAATTATTTAGGCTTGTAATATAAAATCAAATAATATCAAGAAATTGTTAGTAAAGAACTACATACACACATACTTACTTATGTATGTATGTTCAAATACATTCTACCTAAAAATTAGAGACAAAAAATATAAGTAATTCATTATTATAATTTTAACCTAATAGAAATAGGCCATTTTCAAATTCAATATATTAAGTTATTAGTTGTATTTTCATTTTTGATGATAATCTTTATTTTTTTATAATTTCACACATTATGAATAGTAAAACAATTGCATCTCATTTATTTTTTTATTTTATCTTTTATAAAAAATTATTGATGAAGATAAATTAAATCAATAAAATAAGTATTTTATTTGAAAATGATGGTATGTACATTGGAAAAGCTTGTATTTAATATAATTTATAAGATAAAAAAAGTAAAAATAAATATATATATTATATTTTTATAAGTTTATGCATAACAATTTTAAATAAAACTTAATATATTTTAAACAAGTTTGGAAAACTTAATTCTAGATATGTGTAAGAAAAATAATATGTATAAGTAACGTTTCTAGATATTAGACTTTTGGTTAAAAATAATATAAAAATTTATTATTAAATTGAGTATTTTAAAATATTTTATTGTGTATTGATGTGTAAGAAATAAGTAAAAGAGATTATTAAAAAAAAAGACAAGAAGAAATAAAAAAATAGCTTCATAAGGTGAAAGTACATATTTTTAATTTATTAACTATTAAATATATTTTATATTTTTAAAATAATTATATAGTAATTTTCTGAAAGTATTTTAATTTTTAAAATTTTAAATTATAATATATTATGAAAAATTTAAATTAATAATCATTAAATTATTATTAAATTTATTATATAGTGAAGAGATTAAAAAAATATGTATACATTCATATAAATAATTTATTCAAATTACATATTTTAGGTTATTGATGGATCTAAAATTCAAAAAAATTATATTTTAAAATAAAAATATCTTGTCATTAACTCTTTACTTATTAAACAAATTTAATTATGAATCTTAACCATTTATTTTTATATCATTAAAATTTAATAATTCTCATTATATCATAAAGCCAACATATTCAGACTTTTAATGTGTACATGTTAAAATCGTCCATATTATGTATTTACCAAAACTAGCAATGGCGAATGGAAACTACATTAAATAACCCTCCTGTTTTCTAGTTGACAGTCCCTTGTCATCAATGTGTTTACTTTTATATCTTGAAGCCTTTGTATATTTCATACTTTAGCTGTTAATTGTTATATAAATAAAAGGAAAATATTCATTGCAAATTGTACTTATAATTTTTCTATAATTATATATAACACAATTTAAATTTAATTTAGACAAACCCTAAATATATATTATTTTTAAAAAAAATGGTGCATATGAAAGCTTTCTTAATCATACTAGTAGAGCACCGGTGGCATGATAAGATTGTTAACAAAAATCTGTTCAAAGATTATTACTAAGCTGAATTAGGCTAAAATACAATTATTTAACCTATGAATTTTTTTAGAAGAATTATTCACTAAGTAAAACAAATAATAAAAATAAGGTTTAAAATTAAATTTTAAAATTTTTATATTCATTAAATTATATTATATGAATTTATTCTATTATTTTATATTCATTAACAACTCTTAATTTTATTCAAAATTTAATTTCAAATTTAATTTTTATTATATATAAAATCACTAACTTTAAAGGGATTTAAATCCGTAAGCGTGAGAATAGAAGTAATTTAATATAGACAGTAACAAATATGGTAAATGTTTCAACAACACAGGAAGAGTATGGATTCAATACATAATTATCTGTTGTTACATATTGAGTCTTGAGATTAAATAACGAAAGTACAATATGTCACAACCCAATAACAAAGTGACACTAACTTTAGATCCACATCAACAATTTTGACAAAAATGTCCTTGTATGTATGAATAGCACGATGGTATAATAGACTTATTTTAATTGTATATGAGGAGTTATTAATGCAAATATGAAAAGAACTTATTTTCCCACTTAAAATTCACTATTCAAAATAACTACTTGTAGCAGGTCAAAGTCGTGGTCTTCTTTCTTTATGTCTAAAACACCTATTCCAGGTCCCCCACTTTCTTTTTTTTAATGTCAATTATTAAAGTTCTGTTTGACTCGCATTTCAACACGTGATTTTTATTCCCCAAAGGAAATAAGAAATAAACCACGAAGCATCCTAAAATAAATAAACCAAAACGGATCTGATCGGCAGTAAGTTTGTGTTTGGACAATGATTATATTCATTCAATTGTGGGGTACTGTTACAATTAGTGCCGCGTTTCGATAGGAACCTGAAGGAGTCTGGGGAAACAAGCGAAAATTACGCAAAATTTTTTATGGTGAAATTCCTACAAAGAAATACAATAAAAAACTATTAATAACCATAAAAAAATAAGGGTGAATTTATAGTTAATTTTCTCAAATCTTTTACCCACCAACATTAAATTAAACATACTATTTGAATAGTTTTATATTTAAATCTACGCCGTTTGAAATTACTGTAAAATATAAGTGCTGGGACCGGTTTTGTCACCCAAACGCACCGTAGGACGGCGATCCACGTGGCTAAGCTGCAGAAAAGCAGACGATGCTAATTCCAGAGTGAGGAGAAAGCGAATCTTTTTTAATTTAATGCGTAATGGTAAATCATCCGAATCTCAGTGCCGAATTATGTCCCGAAATGGCATAGATGAATTTAATTTGATGAATAATTTCTTTACTCTCTTCCATATTTTTTTTTACTATCATATTAGTACTGAAAAATTGATATTTTTTTTGTACAAATGTTATCGAATATATTATTTTTTAATTTAACAATTTGCATTCCTAAAAATTAATTGTTCTGTTAAAAATGATCTTTTATTAAATCAAATTGTTACATTAAAAAAATAATATAATTAATAATATTTATATAGAAGTAGTACTGAATTTTCATTACTAATGTAGCATTAGAATTTTTTTCCTTTCTAGCAATAATCTATGTTAAAAATTTTGATTTAATACAAAAATCCACAGCATGTTTTCACAAATTTTATGCATTAAAATTTTAGTAAATATTATATTTCAAAAGATATGATAATTTGATACGATTTGAAATTTAAATTTAAAATTCAGTTTGTGAAATTTCTTATCATTTATCACTCATTTCTTTTAATTCATATAGATTCTTCCTTGTTTAGTGAATATATAACTTAAGTTCTTGAACTACTAAAAATTAAAAGAAATTTAAGTTGGACTAAATGAGAAATGGATTATTTTAATAATAATGAAAGGACAATTTTTTAGTAATTTAAGACATGCAAGTTGTATTCCCATCAAACAGAGAAGAAAATTTCGATCTATTAATAATTTTAGGACGTTAAATAATCTGTAATATCTTTGTAAGTTTCCAATGATATCAATTGTGAATGTGATAAATGCGGATGAAAGTGGGTAATAAAACTTTCGATAAAGATGAATATTAAAATAAAAAAAATTACTAATTTTGATGTGAATATGATAACAAATAAACTATTTTCTTATGGAGACTGATTTAGGTCTTGATCTTATGTTATATCTTTCTTATTGTAATTTTTATGATTAAATTATGATTTTGACTTATGATAGTGTTACAGTGTAATTTTTGAACATTTTAGAATATAATATTGATTTTTGTTTATATATCTTTTTGAAATATAAAAGTAATTAAATCACTCAACATTATAAGAATTAAAAATTAAATTTAAATATAAAAAATATAAAACCTTTCAAATATATTAAATGCCCGCTGAATTTGGTGACATGGGCTCGGAGCTACCGTCACCAGAAAAACCTCATTATTGACTTGCACTATTTGTTCGCCTCCCGATTTCGGAAAACGTCGGCCAAAACAATAGTATTTATATTTGATTTTTGGTCTAAAATCTGATAATTAAGAAAAAGATTCTTCACGTATATTATAGAACACCTTTTTTTTTTTTTTAGCCACTACTTCATCATCCTTTTTCAATCTAAATAATTGATGATAACGTCATCGCTTGTGACGTCATATGCTAGCCTAATCGAGGCTATTCCCCTGAACGTCACAGAAATTTAGTCAGCTTCTTCCATGATTGCTCGGATCCTAAAGTAAATCAAAATTAAAAAAAAATAAAAAAATAAAAATTGTTAACCGCACATAGCAAAGTTTCCGAGTGAAAGATCTATCATGAACCATGACCAAAAAGGACAATCTTTAAATATTAGGATACATATTTTTATTTGAAAAAACGCAAATGTGAAATGCGTACGTATTTATTTAAGTGTGTTTGTGTATGTGTGTGGATATATATATATATATATACATGTCGACGTACTTTATGAAAACAAGATAAATCAATTTGAAAATAAAGAATGTGAATCCACATGGTTGCAGCTGGCACTTTCCTCGCTATCTCTTATGTATTCTTCGTGGTAAGCAAGATGGCCACACATCGCGGAATAGATACAGATTAATTGTTGGATGTTGACACATTTTGCTTTAAATTGGAGCAAAAATAATAGTGAAATACTATGTTGCATAAGTCCTCCTCAGTTGTGAAAGCAAGCTGTCCAATTGTTTAATAATTTTTAGACAAATCAAAAGATAGAAATAGTCTAGAACTATGAATGTTTTAACTGTGGGAAAAATATGGAAGCAAGGTCGCTACCATACAGAGTTATTATATATATATGGGGCAGAGATGTATGAATTTGGACCTGTTTGTTTACTTTTTTAAACAGTTTTTTTTATTTTTTTTAAAAAAAGATTTTTATTTGTTTACCTTTTTAACAGCTTTTTTATTTTTTTAATTTTTAAAAAATAAAAATTTTTATTTAAATAACTGTTTTCATAATTTATTTTGAAAAAGGATAAACCTTAGGAAAATTTTTTTAAATATTTGCCACAAAACTTTTTTATTCAAATTACAACATATATAATAACTGCTTTGTTATAATTACAATATTGCTAATTATTGTAATTATCAAATTAAAGTTATTAATAATTAATAGAATTATTAACATACTTGTCATAATCTAAATGGGGAACATTAATTATGACAAATATATTAGAAAATTTACCTATATTTTACTTTTTGAAAAATTATAACTTTAAATATGTAACTTAAAAATGAAAAAAATAAGCAATCTTTAGCTTTTTTAAACTTATTTTTTTATTTTTTATGTTACTTTTTTTATTAAATAAATTTTTTTCTTATTTGTAAACAACGATCATCTTCAATCTTTTATTTTCCTTGAATTTGAAAATACTTTTTTAAAAATAAAAACATATTAAAATACATCGAAAATTTCACGCCACCGATTCCAACCCAATGACTTACATATGCCATGCTAATTGGTATTATTTTGAAATCTCTTAAAGTTTCATGCATAAATTTAGAATATAATTGTGTAGGAATTGAGTTATAATAAAATTACAAAGTATCAAAATTTATGCCTCTATGAACCATGTTTTCTATGGTGGGCAAAAACATGATTCATAAAAATGTAAGTTTTTATGGTCTAAAATCTTACTATAACTTATAATTTCTACACAATCATGTTTTGCATTTGTACATGAAACTTGGAGAGATTCTAAAACAATAGCCCTGCATTGAATAACATTAATTTGCATGGCATAATTAGAATATGTTTGATCAAGTTTGAGATGACACATAGACAAAGCAATATATCCATTCTCGCATTGAAAGATAGGGGTAGTTAGATGCTAATAGCAAATGAAGCAAACTAAGTACCTCAAGGTCATTAGACACAAAATTGACAAAATTAAGTATCTCAAAAGCATTCTTTTTTATAAAAGGAGAGCTACTTTGATAAATTGCTGATCTCTTTCAAATAGAAAGGAAGAGCTCTATTTATATATCAAGAGCAAATCATTAAATTAACATCATAATTTTGGTCATATGTACAATTAGGATGTCTTAAGACATTGGTGAATTACTTAAATAGCGTATATATTATTGATGAACCATTATGACGATTGAAATTGTCTTAGACAATGGTCACCATAAACAAACCAACATTGTAAGTTCCTCACTTTTATAAATGCAACTATTTAATCATCTTGAATTTCATTCATTTAAACTTCTTCATAAATTCTATTCATTTAATTGCCTTCAATTTCATTCATTTAGAGTATATAATGGAAGAATTGAAAGTTATGGTTCTTTTATTGTTCATTCTCTTAATGAAAATGAAGTGAGAGAAAAGCAAAAATATTATTGGATGCTTTAGCAATGAAAGTGGTCTATTGTTAAATAGATATAAAGAGAATGTTGAAAAGTGAGATACTAGAAATATTTTATAAGCAAAGAGAAAGTAAGAGTGAAAATTTATACGAAAATAATTAACGTTGGTTAATAAATAAAACCGGCATCCTATGCATTTATGATTTTTAATAAACTTTTAAAATACCTTTTAGATAATGGTTATTAAATGAAATAAACGTGTTGTGCATTTGCAATTTCTAATGAGATTTTTGAAATATCTTTTAGATGATGATTAAAGAAAAATCAATGTCTTAAAAACTTCGTGCAAAGATTTGGATGTTGTTTATTTTATAATTAACGTAGTAAGCTTCTTACTATTAACTAGATGTCAGTTATATTCTTATCTGTCATATTAAGTTTTCATATAATTTCAAAAATGTTACAAAGTCAATATAAATGTCGATGCTAATATAAACTAATATGCATTAATCAAGGTAAATCACCATTTCTATTGTACTAAATCCTAGAAATCGTTAAATTGAATTTGTTTGATTGCATCCATTAAAAATTGAATAATTATGATCAAATAATTTAAATCTAATAATTTTAGAGTTTGTTACATTACTCTAGATTTTGAAACTCTAAAAGCACCACAATAAGCACCTATATTTTGTTTTGGAAATAGCTATCACAAAATTGATAATTAATGGTGAATTAGGACTGATCTAGGGATGGTAAAAATATTCATCCTTCATGGGTTTTTCCTAAATTGATGAATATTTATCTAATGAATTTTTCTTAAATTAAACCCACTGCTTAATAGTTTAGATTTAGATTTGAATCTATTTATTAAATATTAGATTGGTCTTAGATCTTTTTTGGATATCCATTAATATTAATTTGTATAATTCACAAGTTTATTTCTTATAAATATTTAATAGATTTTTTTTATCTCTTTTAAGTTTTACATTAAACTTGTTTGAATAACGTATTTTTAATTAACCTATTAACATATAAAAATTAGTATTATCACATATATAAGAATATTGTGATAGTTTATTTAACATAAATAATATTAAAAATATTAAAATTTACATTAAATTATAAATATATTTTAAAATAACTTTTTCTTCATTTTATATAGTTTGTACAACTTAGGAATATCTAATTATAATATAAATAAATAATTATTTATGAGTTAATTTCATACAATATTTATTTGATAAATTCAATAATTATACAACTCACATTTATCTTAAAACTAACATAAATAGTATGGATGAGTCAAAATAAAAATAAATGTAAACAAAAAAATAAATATGATTCATCATTGTCAAGTATAATTATTATTAATAAAAAATATTTTTTTATTTTTAATGAAAAAATTAAAAATTATATTTGTATTAATGAATTAAATGGATCTATTTTAAATCTTTTAATTGGATCATATCAAATTCTTAACGAGTTTGAAACTTTAATAAATTTAAAATAATGAATTTTTAATAGATCTACATCTAATTAGATTATTTACTTACATTCAACCTATTGTCATGCTAGACTGATTCAATGGATAGACGTTTCTGGTTGACTTCTGTATTTGTACAATTTAAGTGTTATAAGACAAAATTTATCTTTGTATATATTAAGGATAACATTAGAGAACAGTGATAGAGAGATTCTCTCTCTCTCTCTCTCTCTCTTCTATTTTTTAAGAAAGGAAAGTACCAATTGGAGTCCAAAGTTCTTAACACCTAGCACGATGAGGAGCGTTTCTGGACTCGAACTACTTAATTTTCTCATCTTATTTGTACTATCATACTGTAACCACCATTTCGAAGCCAATTTAAACTTCGCATCACTGAATATATACTCTAACTTAATGTTATAGTAAAATTATCCGTGGAAGTTTTTCTAACAATTTAAGCATGTAGAAAGTCAAAATTTAAATTTTTTCTCAAATTTAAATTAAATATTAAATATCTACATAAAATAAAATTTATCTGTGTTATATATAAACTTGAGTCTAAAGGAATATTGAGTATGTAATTTTTTTTAAAAAAAAGAAAGAGAATTATGTTGGATTTTAAAAATAATTATATTAAAAAAATCTTCATTAATTAACATTGCATTATAAGCTTCTGGTTGATTAATTAACACTTAATGGGATCTTTTCGTGGGAAACTTCAGTAAAAAGACAACAACCAAACAGAAACCACGGAATTATTTCTTCATTTGCTTTCTTTTGAAAAAGAAGCCCTTTATCTATGAAGTTACCATCTTTATCCCGTTTCATGTGGGACTTTACAATTTATTTATTTAATCTCAGCGACAAGGCCAAACACAATTTTCCACTGAAAACATATTCTTATCGTCTAAACTCATGCTACGCACATATTTTATTACTATAAGTAACTTTGGTGGCACTATCAAATAGGCCCCAACTTGCTTTTTCAATTAAAATTTTGTTCTCAGATCTTGGTGGAGGTACTGTAATATATTGTAATTTATTTCAAAGCTAGCTGTATCATTCTAATTTTTATATATGGTTGGTAATTAATGAATGTGAATTGGTGATCATAAGCAGTCAGAATAGTTTGTAAAATCTATATGTTGTGGTTGTATTTTAAACAAAATTGGATTTTTTTTTATTAGTCTTTTTCTTGCCGATTTGAAGCAACACAAAAGTAAAATTATGAATGGTTCCGTTTAGAGATGGTAAAATGCTCCAACTTTATAATGTTTTGAGGGGATTGTCTTAATAAAGTTTGAAAATAGTATGATTTTTTATTTTACAAAACAAAGCATGAGATAAATTTTCAATTTCAACAAAAGGTTTGAGATGGAGCAATAATATCTTGACTTGTCTCAAAAAATACTACTATTATCAAATTATTATATTTTTATTTTATACACTAGTATATATATATGTAGACATATTTACAAATATTTTTTTTATCATTTTAATAATTTAATTATCTAAAAATTTAAAACAAAATATATTAAAATTTTATTAGAAATGGTGAAGGTAGAAAATAATAATATTTTCTTAATTATTTATCAACTTAATTTTTTCTTAAGTTTCAAGTTATTTAAATCAACAATGTGTGATTTTGGACATATTATTATAATATTATGTTAATTATAAAGAATTTGAAATATTTAAATATAATTTTTTCCTATTTACTAATATTTGATATTATTTAATAAGTATGAATTTGTAACTTTAATTTCAAAATTTAAACTTTTTTATTTTATTTATCATGGAAAATCTGCATAGAAATTTGTTGCTCGTAGGTAAGGCATGGAAATTAAGTAAATTTTTATTTCTAATAATAAAGCATGCAATAATATAATATTTTATTGTAATCATGAGATAAAAGAAAGTTGATGTACTCCCGCTCTACCCATCGTATTCCTAATTTCCATTATGCTTCGAAGAGGATTTGGGATCCTACCATAAATATCATATTCTATATTTATATCTTTTTGGAAGATGAGAGGAAGAAGACTAAGTCGAAAAGGGGATACATGTTTGTCCAGAGCTCCTATATATATATTTCTTAGAGCTGGACTTGTAGCCTAACACAATCTTCTGAGTTAAGTCGGGTTTTGAAAACCAAGTTTAATAAAGAGATGGTTCGAGCTCCTTATTATGACAAAAATGGAGTGAAGAAGGGTGCATGGAGTAAAGAAGAGGACGAGAGATTAGCATCTTACATCCAGAGATTTGGCCATCCAAACTGGCGTCAACTCCCCAGATTAGCAGGTATGTAGTTAATTCTCAATGAAATTTCCAGAAAGATTACTTCCGCAATTTGAATTATGGCAATTGGCGTATCAACTTTTTAAGTTATAACATTAATGGTTGGGATTGGTTATAGTATATTATTTTTGATTTCTTGAACAGGCTTAGCAAGATGTGGAAAAAGTTGCAGACTTCGTTGGATGAATTACCTGCGGCCAAATCTAAAACATGGAGGCTTTTCTCAGGAGGAAGAAGAACTTATTATCAAGTTACATGAACAACTGGGCAACAAGTATGCAATTATCACTTGAAATCTCACAAATTCTTCATATTTCATGTTCACTTTTTCTTGGGTAGGGTGTAATAACAGCCAGCCCAAGACAGCCACGATGCACTAATCACAAAAGTTGATTTGACCAAATCATTCCCAGGGGAAAATCAGCATAAAAAACGTCTAGACTCCACTTATAATTTCGATAGATAATTAATATATGCAACTGGTTAAACTCAATTATTAGTTTCTTTTTTTTTTTTTTCCCCCTCATTTCTTAGGGCGTCTATTGCATCTAATTGATTTTGATCATGTATCTCATGATTTGTCACAGGTGGTCTCTGATTGCTGAAAGATTACCCGGAAGAACAGACAACGAGATAAAGAACAATTGGCACAGCCACCTGAAGAAATGCCTGAAGCCCAAAGAGAAGAAATCTGAGCTCAAATTAAAACCCAAAAATGATGTTTCTGATCAACGACTAAAAACGGAATCTACAGAAGTGACAGAACCTGAGGAAAAACCAAGTATTGATGCTGATGATGACAACAATAATAATTCAGAAAGGTCATGTTCCATGTCCAGTGAATTGGGAACATGCTGTACGGAGGAAAGTTCCTCTTGCTTTGACTCCAATGGACAGGAGGAATCAACGATCAAATGGTACGAACAACAATTCAGCAGCAATTTCTGGACGGAACCATTTATCTTAGAAGATGCAAATGCAGATTATTATCCCATTTTTCAAGCTGAGATTATCAGAGGAGAGATCAATCCATATGCTTCACTATTATCCTATGGCGGTGCGGATTTGTTGTACGATTTCTGATGCCAGAATTACCAGAATAATAGAGCAAGCGAGATTTAAACAGAAGCATATAGTAAATTTTGCAGATGTCATCCTCATCCACTGATGATTTGGAGTCTCTGTTTGCTGGTTGAAAAATGAGTCATGATGTTGTGGATAATAAATACTTTTTATTTTTTTGGGCTGCGAATTGATTTTAAATCAGTGTTTCTTGTCTTTGTTGTTACTATGTATATGTAATTGATGAATATTAGGTTCATTGCTGTTTTCTGGAAAATGTCAGGTACGCATAAATCCAACACTTCACGGCGAGGATGCCGGTGAACGGAGTCCGTCAATATCTAATAATTGGGTTTATTATCATTATATTATTATTGTGTTATGCATACGCTACGAGACAAAACTTGATGCTTTAGTAAATGATAAAATAGTTATTTTAATCCATGGAAACCACAGTTGTCATAAGCTGCATCATGTTGATGATGTCACTATTTTCTTCTGGGATGAACCACCGTCCACCGAGGCGCAAGCCCAAGAGTGCCCAGGCAGAAAGATTCCCCTAGAAGATCATAGGTTACCCCACATTATTTTCTTTTTCTTGTAACTGGAAGAGCATGATAAATCAAAATTGAATTCACATCGCAACAAAAAGCAAAGCACTCAAAGAGATATTAGATATTACTTAACTTTTAGGATTCCTTTGTTTCCCCAGAGGATATTTTTAGTAAAAATATAGTAAAAAATTGTTAAAAATAAAAAATATTTTATTTATTTAATATTAAATATCAAGAGTGTAAAAAAAATTAACATTATTATCATAAGTTTAAGTACATCTTTTTTTTTAACACAAGATATATAAATAGTATGTCATTTATATATATATATATATATATATATATATATATATATATATATATATATATGCAAATGGCATTTTTATAAAAATATATATATATATTTTCTAGCCAAACGAACTAATATAGACCGTTGCAAAACTAAGATGATCAATGTGATCTTTGTTCATGATTTTTATAACGTTTATAAACAGAAATTTTCTTTTGAGCTTATTTATTGGAAAATGTTGTAAAAAATGATGTTTTATTCATATTGATATCAATTTTTAAGTTAAATTAATTTATTTAGTTAATATTTGTTTTATTCAATTGTCAATTAGTTTTTATGGTTTTAAACTTTCAAATAGAATATTTGTACTTACCTTTTTCTATTATTTCTTGTCCGACCTTTATAGAGACTAATGTGATAGAATTTATAGGTAAAGAAGAGGGATAAATTGATTTTTACAAAATTTAACAATTAAAACTTCAAGTTAATAGTTTGTATAAAATTGTGAAATACAAAAAGAAAATTTTTGATATTTTTATAGATATACAATTTTAAAAATGTGAAATAAATTTTCAAAGGTTATAAATACCTTAGAAATATTTTAAAAAATAATTTCTTGAAAAACCTTAATATATAAACTGTGTAAATGCATTTTCTTAAAAGAAACAGTAGAATTTTTGAAATGACAAATGTAAAAAGATGTTGAAGAAAAATGACACCAAGAATTTTTATAGAGGTTTAATAGTTCAAAATAAAAACTTTTTGAGTTTACTCCTTTTTTCTTAAGTTACTAAGTGTCACTTAAGATATATACTATTTTTAATAATAATTACAACACTTGGATTTATAAAATTTACTCAATCTCTATTAGGATTTTCAAGCGTCACCTAATTTTATAAGATTTTTTAAATCTATACTAGGATTTCAGTCTCCATATAGATTTACTTGATTCACAATCTTTACTAAGATTTCCAATAAGTTCATAAAGAAAGTTTTCTCACAATCTCACTATGAGATATTTCAAGTTTTCTCTCTAGAACACTCTTAGAATGGATGAGCAAATTTTGGATCAAGAGAAGTTTCACTAAAGCTTTAGCTAAAAGGAGAAGAATAAGAATTTCATTTGCAAATTGTAGCTTAATGGCTTAGTATATCTTCTCCTCTTGAAACATAGCCTATTTATAAAAAAAATTTTGATGAAGGTAACTTATTTCCTAAGATAACTTCTTCCACAAATTTCCTTAACTTGTCCTCAAACTAAATATTCAAATTTAAGGGTACTTAATAAGGTAAAAGCCTACAAGCCAAATGGACCAATTCACAAACCTTTTGTAAACTAGGCCTAAAAAATAAGTTTGTTAAAAAATGAACCTAAATTAGCTAACCCATATAGTCCGCAGACTAAAGCAAATTGATGCTAAATGAATTGGGTCGGTTTGTGAGTCTAAACAAGTTAAGCTATTTTTAAAATTTTTTTATTTAATAATTTAAATAACATTTATATTTAAAAAAATAAAATAACTTATTAATTATTTTTACATTATAATTTAATATAAAATATAATTTAATTATCAAAAAATTAAACATAATTACTCAAAATAATTAGATATAATAAAATAAAAATAAATAATAAAATTAATAAATATAAAAATACAAAAACAATATTTATAACCATAAAAATAAAATAATAACTATAAAATATAAAAAATATAATAAATAATAAAGGATAACGTATAAGTTAAAAAGTTAAAAAGAAAAAAGTTAGCTTGTATACTAGTTTAACAGGTTTGCGGATCGAATTGAGTTAACTAAAATGAACTTTTTTAAAGATGGGTCTTAACAAACTTAACCTAAATGGGTCTGCCTCATCTGTCAAGCATTGCTATTCAAATTTGAATCAAATTGTATTTCATTTTGACACTTGACAACTTCATACAAGAAAAACACCTAAGAGTTGCTATCTCGTTGGAAATTAGAATTTTAACTCCATTTCTAATAAAAAAATTTGTGAATCGTTTTTGTACTTATATGACAAGCCAGTTATATGAATTTGACGAGTAACAATATTGTCATCATTATCAAATATATGGAAAAGATTCAAATTTAAATTTCCTTCTTGTACTTTTGAATTTTTTACTTGAAATTTGAAATTTTCCATCTCAAACATGATCCAATGAGATTAAAATCAAATTTTGAAATTGATCATTAAATTTTAATTTAAAATGATAGCCAATAGGATCATTTGTTGATGACCAAAATTTGATATTTTCAAAATAAAAATAAATAATGAAATTTTTTGGATCATGTGATAAAATTTCATTTTATTGAGATGATTCAGTCGAGTTAAGAAATTGTAAAAAAGTGGTGGTCCATAAAACTTTTTGAATTTATCATAGGGTTGTAATATAATACCAAAAAAAAAAAAAAATTGTTAAACCCATTTAGATGAATTAAAAAACTTTTCCACTTAAGTTCAAATATCAACTTATAGAATGTTGGCCCAAAAATAATAAAATAATCCATTTATTTTCCGATTCTTCCCTTTTTGGATAATGACGAACTTTACAAGGATTTTTAGACCAATGGGAGCAATAGTATAAAAATTTTAGAGCATTGCTGCCCCTTGATGTAAGCTTCCTCCAAAAACATGATTTTAAAGTATGAAGCTAAAAAAAATCTTGCTCAAAATATAACGTTATTTTAAAACCCAAACATCACGAAGTATGAAGCTGCCCCTTAAGTTTTGATGCAAAAAAAAATCTTGCAACTTACCTTTACTCCCTCTTTGGCATTAGCAAAATATATTAAGGGAGAAATTAAAAGGACTAGAAACAATAGTTCAAACCCGAAATATATGAAGCTAAAAACTTACGACATAATAAAAGATATATAAGATTATGCAGAGAAAGAAGTATTAGTTTAGAAATAAAATGTAGTTAAACCAAGAGCATAAGATAAGGCATATGAGACATGATAGAGTGAATGGTCGGTTTTGCAATAAACGTAGAAACAAATATAGCAAATATAAGTAAGAGCAAGTGTTAAGCAAGTGAAATGCAAAGGGAGTGACATAAGAGATATATACCAGAAACGTAGATATAACTATTTTACTTGGTCACGAATATGAATTAGTGGTAAAATGAGGGAAGAGCAAAACAAGGCACCGGAGTAGAAGACGGTATATGCACGATAAGTCAGTGTAATGCAGTGTAGCAGAAGCAATTCACTTGCTAGAGACAATCAATAAGGCTAAGTGTATGACATAGGAAAACATTAATAGCAGAAAAATAGATAGTAAGTGATACTTTCCCAAAGTTAGCAGAATATAGAATAGAAATGGCACTATATTGCAGCCTTATCTTCGACAGCATAAGGAGCAGTTTTCATGTCATGACTATCTGGCTACGGAAAGACATACTTTTCATTTGGTTATTGTTCTATTGATTTGATAAATTGTCTCACATATTAATGGTTGTAGCATTAACCTTGCTGAAAATTATTAGCTTCAAAATGTTTCAATTCTTGCATTTATAGTACTCTTTATGTGTAGGTCAATGTTAAAGCAGTATCTTTACACTTTGGCTAAAAGCTAACTAGCTTTTATGACAACTTTGCTCAAGTATATATGCCAGCCAAGTTTGTGTCAATTTATACAGTTTTCTGGCCAAAAGTGTTCTTTCTTTGTCTCCTCTTCCAATTTTGGTTGATAAATCCAGTATGGTAAATGCAATTAACCAACAAGACAAGAACTGGGTGTAGGTCAGTTTGCATTCTAGATGCTTCTTTCATTTTCACTTCCAAATCCCATCTTATGTTTTGTTCTTCTTATAATAACTGCATAGTTCAAGATGGATCAGAATTCTTTTTCAGCACAATACTAAAATAAAAGAAATCATTTGTGCTATTGAGCGCAGCTTATAGGCTCTATCACACAAGAACTTGCAGAGATTCCCTGGTGCCACCATAGTATGCTTTTATGAGTTCTAAACCGTGACAACATGCCACTTTTATGTGGATTTCTATGGCCATTCATGCTTTATAGTATCTGTCGTTTTAGAACAACAGTAAGACTAACTTTTCGGCTTCGCTCTCAGCTCCTTGATCTTAATTGCAGCCAAAAACATGGCGCGATACAAAACAATCATTCCCAGCAAAATAGTATGTATGAACAAATGGTATATATGATTCAGAAAAAAATTGAGATGCACTGGCATAAATGATTAAACATAAGGACACAAAACAGAAGGACATATATCAGAACCGGAGGAAGACAGTTATAGTATTAGAGTGAACATCATACAGCACATCATGTTAAAAAGCATCTGGCAAGTCATTCTTATACAATAGGAATAATCATGTAATAGTAAAAAGAAAACAGCTCAGAAAAAAAAAATGGTGAGAGCATGGTTTTGATAAACAATGTACACAGAATGAAGAGTAAGACATTGGATACATAAATTTTAAACTTTAAGAGTCAGTAATTGAATCAGACCATGATGGCCTTTCAAGTGGGTTTATAACAGGTGAATTTATGCAGATTATGATATACTGAGAGACAAAGACAGAATATAGCAGAACAACAGAAGTATAGGCATAACATTCGACAAGAGGAGATGTCAAAACTAGTAAGGGGATGATTAGATAGAGTAGAAATCTATCTGAACCAGAGTGGTATGCGTAAGGCTTAGCCAAATTAGAGCATGTACCAAAAAACTAATCATATCTAAACCAGGTGGACATAGTAGGCATAGATGATATGCTAATTAGCCCAAATTATTTAGTATAACGCATAAGAAGAGGTTAAAAACATGAAAAATGAATGAATTAAACATGGATACGAATTACTCAGACAAGAAGAATGTAATGACTGATATTAAAAGCAGGCCACGGTATGTGAGTAATTTAAGAGGGTGTTCAAGTAATGACAATATAATCACAATTAACAAAGAATAGAATAGCAATATAACAATATTAATGTGCGAATGTTAAGAGCAAGGCAATAATGATAGATAGTGCTTGGTTTCCAACAGGGACAGTTTCGATTTAGGTAACAAACATATCAGGCTTCAAGACACCAGTCAACATATAGAAGGTAATAATATTTTTGAACTGAATTCATAACAGAAAATATATCAATCAGAATAGTGCCATATTAGATCAGATCATGGAAAGATTGATTTATATAGACTATAGGTTATGAGCCAATAACTGACACAGCTATTTAGATGTACTTGAACGCATGCAAACTGACCCTAAAAACCATATCTATTTATAACATCATTATGTAGATTAACTCAAATGAAAAATAATTGACATACTATATACCATATCATAAGCCAGAGAAATTTAGAAGAGTTTACCCGTGTATCAACAGCAGATCATGGTTGAGCAGATTGAAACACAAAAAGCAACATGAACATACTTAATTGTAGTCATAAAACGATCTTTGGTTCTTACAGTTAGATCCACAAAAGCATGAATATATAAAAACTAAAACTGCGGCAACATGTTGATAAGGCAGTTTTAAAAATACTACCTAAAATATATATGCCCAAAAAATCCTAAGACAAAATAGCTTAATAGCCTATCTAAGATGTGGAAGAAGGTGGACTCTTTGCTTGATGAAGTAGCAAGTGAAGAATGGTGTCCATTTGGTCCTTTTGAATTTGAAAGTTAGAGTCAACCTTTCCTTCAAGCC
Source organism: Sindora glabra (assembly GCA_020226215.1). Taxonomy (NCBI): domain Eukaryota; kingdom Viridiplantae; phylum Streptophyta; class Magnoliopsida; order Fabales; family Fabaceae; genus Sindora; species Sindora glabra. The sequence continues at coordinate 52,422,443 of CM035226.1, forward strand.
TTGCCAAATTTGTCTCCAACTAAAGAATCTTCTATCATTGGTGATGGTAGAAGATGAGAAAGTTGGTTGAATTGATGGTTGAGTAGTAGGAAGAGATGGAAGGATAGGTGAGGTGTGAAGGTTGGCTACATGAATCATGGGGTTAGAGAAGAAAATTGTAGGACCAAAGGTGGTTTCTTGGGATAACTCAGGTTCAACCAAGGTCTGAAGATTAGGTGCTGCCCTAGTTTAATTATTGGTTGGTTCAATTAGGGGAGTGATGGTTGGTTGAGGTTGTGTGGTTAAAGGTAAGGGTAGGATGGTTTCATGGGGAGTTTCCACAAATATGGACCATTTTTTAGGTTCTTCACTTGAAATGGTAAAGAATTTGGGGATGGTGGAACAAAGTGAGCATCGAATGGGAATTTGAGGCCTTTCTATTTCCTTGAAATAGATTTCTAGTAGATTTCACACAAGGGCTGGATCATTCATCAAGTAAGGATTTTTTGTGGTCTAATAACTATAACAAAGCTTGATAGAGGTCAAATTTAAGCAAGATTTAGCAGGCTTAAGCTATTAGCAGATTCTTGTTATGGAAAATCAACATTTTCGATAGAAATTGATCTTTTAGAGGCAGGCTCAACGACATCTTGTCCTTCTTCCATCTGCTTTTCTTCATCTTCAAAGATTAAGTTCATTCCAAGCTCCTTTTAAGATTGTTCTTCCTTCCTCTTCTCTTCCTTCTTTTCTTTTTCTCTCTTCTTTTTTCTAGCTTCTTCCATTTTAGCTTCAATCATCCTCCTTGCTTCCATTCTCTCAAGAATCACTTCTTTTTCACTAGAGGAGTTTCCATTTTAATTTCTTCATCAATACTAATGTTATCACTAGAATATAATTATATTACTTTTTTCATTCTAATCTTTCGTTTAGTAGTTTGACATATATCTTGCTTCTATTATTCTATGAATCTTCTCCTTTCTCCCTTAAAGGCTCCTTTAGAAATCTACTTTCCCTTTTTAATTCCACTTGAGTCTCCCAAGTTCATTTTCTTGAAGATACTTGCAATTTCCTTCATTTCTCTTGCATCTTTTTCTTTCTTTGACTTTTTGCAACTTTTCTTTGCATTTCTTATCAGTTATTTCTTCATATTTTTTTTATTTCCACTATTTGCTTCCTTATGGTGATTCCTTTTGAGGAAGGTATAATAGCAAGAAATCTAATTTCATCTTCCTTTGGATCTTTACCATGCTTTTATTTTTTTCTTCTTCTTCACTCTTCTCATCATCTTCATTTTCTTGATGCAATTTCTCTAAGAATATCTTCATTTTCTTACTCCTTTTTATTCCATGTATTTTAGAGCTATAGCTTTTGGGGTTGATGATTCTTTTTCCTTCTCCCAATTAGAACTTCTTCAATTTTCCTATAACTTCAAGTCTTGAGCTAATTTGCATTCATTACATTTGTAGCACTAAGTCCCTTCCTTTTCTCTCTAGATAGGTTAACTCTAAAGTATTTTGGGATCTTTGTAACTATCATCACATATCCTAATTATGCATCTATTCTAGGTTCAGTGGATAGAAATTATCAAATCACTAACTGTCCTAGGTTAATTTTATGGTTTGTCTCAATAACTCATAACAAGTATGCTTTAAATATGCTAACATTTCTCATGGAACCTCCTTTAGGATAGAGGACTTTATAAAAGTAGTAATGCAATAACTTTCTATTTTTGGTGAGTTGATTGACAAGGGGAATCTTTGTTAAGAATCCATCATGCAAGGTTTTAATCTAGTTCTGATAATTATAAACTTCCTTATTGTTGGCTACTTTGCTTGGAGGAAGATACACTCCATCATTTGGAGTGCCTAGAATGTCATTTAACAAGGTAGCATTGATCCACTTTTGTTCTCTTCTAATAAAAATCACCATTGCATTATCTTCCTTTGAAGGTTCTAGATTTGCATAGAAGAATCTAGTACAACTTTCATATGCCTTCTCATTCATCACTAGAATGTTCCCCTATCCTATTTTTCTAATCTAGTCAAAACACTTAATTCTCTTATCCTCAAGTTCAATTACATTAATAAATTTTAGCTTAATGAACTTCCTTTTGTCAAACTTTTTTTCAAACTTTCCCTTAGCTACTTTATCTTTAAAATATTTATTATTGAAAATAAAGGAAATCATTTGAAAAAAAATTCTACATTTAAAGCAAAAAGAGATGAGTTTTTGGTTAAAGATAAAATATAGGCACTTCAAGACTTTGAAAGTTACAAGTTTTGAGAAGAAAAAAGGTTTATTGGAGCATTCAACTATTAATGTGTTTTAATGAGCTCAAAAATGGTGGCCAATAAGGAGACAATCAATCAAGAAAAATAAAAAAAGAAAGTGAAAGACAAAGTTGGGTTTTGGTAAGTGAATAATAGTCTCTTGAGGAAATGAATTTTTGTAAAAAAAAGGTATTTTGTTAATGTAGAAATGATGCTTAGATAACTATTTATTTAGACAAAATTAAGAATGAAGTTAGGTTCTAGTATAAATTTAAGAGTAAAAAAGTGATCAATTGTATTCAAGCATTTTTAGAGGATAGCAGTTATTTTTGGAGAAAAAAGAATGCATATTTTTAGTGATAATTTAAGCTAAAAAGTGAGCAATTTGGTTCTGAAGGAAATAAAGCTAAATGGACCAATTTTTTGAAGTCTAAACAAAAATTAGGATTTGGTTAGGTTGTAACTAGACAAAGTTAATGCGAAGAAAAGGTGCTGTAATAAGGTTTTAAGTGAAAAAAGGCAAGTTTTGACATCTTTCTAACTAAAATAGTTTGGTTATGCCAAACCAAGCATATGGTTGAATAAAAAATTTGGATATGAAATGTTATGAATATTTGTAAGAGTAATGATGCATTTTTTCATATTTTTAAACTGCAAGGAATTTCTAAGAAAAGATAAGATGACTATTAAATTTTGGTAAAAAGATTTTAAGACAAACAAGTTTGACTTTTTTTATGAAAACGCATAACTAAGTTACAAGCTTAAATCAAATTGAAGTACCTAATGGTAAAATGAAAAATAATTTAATTAAAAGATGAATTTTGACTTTTTCTTCTATTTTTCAAATTTTGAAGATTTTGTTTCACACCTTTTCCATGGTCCTAAGATAGCAAACTAGGTTGCTATTTTACATTCTTAAACTAAGAAAAAAAAATTAAAAAGTCTCTTTAATGAATGTAATGTTACATATACAAGTAAGATCACATAAAATTAACCTAAACTAATTATTCCCAATATCTTTCTAATATAACAAAATAAATCCTTGTGAAGGGGTTTTGTAAAGATATCTACTAATTGTTTTTTAGTACTAATGAACTTAAGCAAAATATCTTCTTTTTGCACATGATTTCTAATAAAGTAATGCTTGATTTTAATGTGCTTTGTTCTAAAGTGCTATATATGATTTTTTGTTAAATTAATAGGACTTGTATTATCACAAAAAATAGGAATAGGAGTGAAATTCAAACTATAATCTTCAAGCTATCTTTTCATTTATAAAACTTGAGTACAACAACTTTTAATGGATATTTAGCTTCTGTAGTTAATAATGTCACTAAAACTTGCTTTTTGTTATGCCAAGATACAATTCTTTAACCAAAGAACTAAGAAGCTCCACTTGTATTTTTTCTATATAATTTGCATCTTGCAAAGTTAATATCTAAATATCCAACTAAATCTAAAGAACTATCTTCCAGATACCAAAGTCCATAACTCTTTGTTCTTAGTAAATATCAAATATTCTCTTAATAGCACATAAATGAGATTCTTTGAGATTTGATTGATATGTAGCACACATACAAATACTAAACATAATATCTATTCTAGTTATAGTTAAATAAAGACATGATCCAATCATACCTCAATATTGCTTTTCATTAATTAGCTTACCATTTTCATCTTTGTTTAATTTTGTTGATGGATTTATAGAAGTTTCAATAGTTTCTATATTTTTCATTCCAAATTTCTTTAGAAGCTTAAAAGCATACTTTGCTTAACTAATGAAGATTCATTCTTTCATTTGTTTTACTTGTAGTCTAAGAAAGAATATAAGTTTTGCCACTATGCACATTTTAAATTCAACTTTCATTAAATTTGAAAATTCCTTACATAAAAAGCCATTAGTACATCCAAAGATAATATCATCAACATAAATTTATATAAGCATTATATCATACTTGATGATTTTAATAAAAGTATTATATCAACTTTTCCTCTTATGAAACCATTATTAGCAAGAAACTTACTTAGCCCTTCATACTAAACTCTTGGAACTTGTTTTAAACTATATAATGCTTTTGTAGTTTAAAACACGATTTGGCTTTTTTTTATTTTCAAATTCAGGAAATTATTTTACATAAACTTCCTTATTTAGAAAAAAAACTTTTTACGTCCATTTGATAAGGTTTTTAAAGCATGCAAATGAAAGTAACATTCTTATGGATTTAAGTTCAGCTATAGGTGCATAAGTTTTATCATAATCAATACCTTATTATTGATTGTACCCTTGTGCTACTAATCTTGCATTTTTTTCTTACCACTATACCAAAATCATCCAATTTGTTTCTAAATACCTATTTAGTTTCGATGATTAGATTATTTAAAAGTTTTAAAGGTTGTGGTACAAGCTTTCAAACTTCATTTTTCTCTAACTAATGTAGTTTCTTTTTCATGACTTTGACCTAACTTTCATTATTAAAACCATTTTGTACATTCTTTAGCTTTATATGTGAAAACAAAGCCAAGTTAGTCTTATTTAAAGGATTTATTTTTCTTATATTGAGAAGAATTGCTAATGATGAATTCATTAGGATAGCTTGGGCAATTTCTCTATTCTCTTGGTAAATTTTCTTTTTTTTTTTGGAATATTATGAGAATTTTCTATTAGTTTATCTTTAGTTTCCTCATATTATCCTAAATAGGAACCATCTTGCTCATTTTCTATACAATATTTAAGATAGCAACCTTTTTACTCTTTTAGTAGTTGAGTTTTGGAATGAATTTATTTGCTTACTACTTGCTCTTCAAAGATTATTTGAACATCATCATCTGCTTGCTCTTTTACAAAAGAGCTATTAAATTCATTAAATATAATAGGTATAAATTCTTTTATAGTAAGGTTTTTTGTTGTATACTTTATAAGCTTTACTTATGTTTAAATATTCATAAAAAATTCTTTCATCACTCTTTGAATCAAATTTTATAAAATTTTCTTTTCTATTATTTAAGATAAAACATTTGTATCCAAAAGCATGAAAATAATAAATATTAGGTTTTCTACCTATTCATAATTCATATGGAGTTTTCTTTAAAATAGGTTTTATAAAACATCTATTTGAAACATAATGAGATGTATTTATGACTTCGGCTAAAAGTATTTTAGTAAATTATTTTCACAAAGCATGGTTCTAACCATATCTTATAATGTCCTATTTTTCTTTTCCACCACTTATCTTGTTAATGAGTTCTAGGATATGAAAGTTGTGACTAGTACTATTTTTATCACAAAAATTTTCAAATCTTTGATTTTTTAAATTCTCCATTATGGTCACTTGTAATGTTGATTATACAAATGCCTTTTTCATTTTTAACTCTCTTGTAAAATTTCTCAAAGATTACAAAAATATTATCTTTATGGGTAAAAAAATAAACCAAAGTAAATTTGGAGAAATCATCAACAATTACTAAACCATACATTTTTCCTCTAAAGCTTAATGTTTTAGTTAGACCAAGTAAATCCATATGCAAAAGTTTTAAAGGTCTTAATGTTAAAACAATATTTATAGATCGAAAAAATGATTCCACTTATTTTCCTTGCTATCATGCATCACATACATGATTTGAAATGAGATGCATGTTAACATGACCAAACCTTCTATGCCATAGCTAACTTTCATCATTAGTTAATGCAAAACATTTCAAAGTTTTTGAAGAGATGTTTTGCATATTTGAAACATAAATATTATCAACTCTTTTTTCAACAAAAAATTATTTTTATCTTGAATATAATAATGTAGAGATTAAAAAATTACTTTGCAACTTTTATCACAAAGTTAGCTAATATATAGAAGATTATGTTTGAAACCATTAGCTAAGCTAATATTATCAATAGAAGTAAGTTCCCGTGCCAATTTTACATATATCAATGATCTTGCATTAAGTATTGTCTTGGAAGTTGATAAAGTTGCCACTAATGGGCTAGAAAAAGATATATGTACTTCGATATCCCATCATGTATCTTGAATATTCACTATCTAAAAATCATTCATCTTTCTTAATTGTGGATTTAAGACACATTACAATAAAAAATTAAATTTTCTTAGGTATCCAAATCTTTTTGTGCTCTTGGAGATTAGTTAATACTTTCTTTTTATTATTTTGAATATTAGGCATCCAATCTTGATTTCTATTTGTAACCATCCTTTTTTTTAAGTAACATGAGTGGGCAGTATATCTTTTATCTCCACAATAATTACAAGTAACATAAAGATTTTGATTAATAAGAAAATTTTACAAAGAAATTTTTATAGTGTTTATTATAATGAGAATAAAGATATCCCAAACCTTTTTTATTTGGACATTTTTTAAAATACTTAAAAGAATATCCAAATTATCTTTTCCTTTAACAAATTTTGCAAGATCATTTGTCAAAGTATTTCCTTTCCTTTTTAAAGAAATATTTTCGTTCTTGAGATTTGAAGATTGATGTTTTAATTTTGCTTTTCCTAATTTCAACTTTCTAATATCATTAATCAAAAATTAGTTTTCCCTTTTTGAAAATTCCTTTTCTCTTAGTTAAGTTTTTTTTAATCTATAGTTTTGAAGTCGCTTTCCAAAACTTGTTTTTCTTCTTTGAGAGCTTCATTTTCATTTATCAAATTCTCTATATCTTTTGTCAAAATTTAGTTTTCACATTCTAGAGAAGTTTGAAATTAGTTTTTTCTTTTTGAGAAAGTCTAGTTTTCTTGTTAAATATTTATTTTATTTTTCTAAAGAAAAATATTTTATCAAAATTTTGTGAAAAATCTTCCATTCATTTATCATTCATTATTTCATATTGCTATCATTACTTTCTTGTTGGTTGGCTTTCTCTAGAACTTTTTCTTTAGCCAAAGACATTCACTTTTCTTATATCCTAGTTTTTTACATTTAAGGCATACTAAAGGTTGATTGTTAGATTCATCTTTGTTTTGTTCTTTTTTTTTAAAGTGTTCTAAGTTTGAATCATCTTTGCTTTTCATACATTTTAAGGAAGTGTTTGGTTAACATTGTTTCTTTTTCGTATTTTGATTCTTCATCAAGATCATCATTTTCTTCACTGTCTTTTTTTTAGGATGCTTTAAAAGTTATCGATTTCTTTTTCATTTTTTTTATCATCTGTCATATATATTTTTTATATGCCGAGAGTTTTTCTTTTAACTCATCATAAGTTAAAGTAAAGAGATTATTTCCTTTTTGTAAGACATTTATTTTAGATTGTCATGTTTTTTTATAGAGTTCTCAAAATTTTCATTACTAATTCTCCGTTAGTAGTGCATTTTCCTAAGGTATGAAGGTCATTTATGATAGTTAAGAGCCTTTTAATAATTGGCTCTAACTTTTTACTTTCTTTCATTTTGAATATTTCAAAGTCATGTATAAGCATGTTTACCCTAATTTCTTTTATTTGATTAGTGCTTTCATATGTTACTTCATGTTTATTCCATATAACTTTAGTAGAAGTACATTTTGAAATCTTTTTAAGTTTACTAGGATTTATAGTATACATAATGGCATTCATGACTTTGGCATTAGTTGCTTCCTTCTTGTAATCTATGTTTGTCCATTCCTTTTTAGGTTTAAGCACTTTCATTTCTCTTTTAACTTTTGTAGTGGATCATAGAATTCTTGAATGGCTTTCCATATTTTAATGCTAGTAGATTAGATATAGATCTTTATTCTAAATTTCTAATAGTCACAGTATGCACCATTAAAGAATGGTGATCTATTTATAGAATGTCCCTCTAGTCCATAAGTTTGGCCAAAAAGTTCTATTTCCTATAAGATATTTACTCATAAAGTTGTTAAGCTTTAATAAAATGAGACCAAACTAAGATACCATTTGATAGAACTTATGGGTCAAGAATTTGTGAATTATCTTCTATAAAATTTAACAATTAAAAATTCAAATTAATAATTTGCATAAAATCATGAATAGAAAGAGGGAATTCTTGGTATTTTAATGAATATTTATTTTTAAAAATATGAAATAAAATTTCAAATTTTATAAATACCTTAGAAATATTTCAATAAAATATCTTTTTAAAAAAAACCTTAGTATATAAACCATGTAAATGCATTTTCTTGAAAAAAAGAATAGAATTTTTGAAATGATAAATGTAAAAATATGGAGAAGAAGAATAACATCAAGAATTTTTATTAAAATTCAATAGCACAAAAGGAATGTCTCTTAAATCTACTCCTTATTTTCTCAAGTTATCAAGTACCACTTGGAATATTCGTTATTTTTTATAAAATACCTAGATCTATGATATTTACCCAATCTCTACTAGAATTTCCAAGCACCACCTACCTTTATAAGATTTTTCCAATCTATACTAAAATTTTAATCTTTGTTTAGATTTACAAGATTCACAATCTATATTTCCAACAAGTTCACAAAGAAAGTTTTCTTACAATCTCACTATAATATTTTACAAGTTCTCTCTAGAACACTCTTGGAATAGATGAACAAATTTTAGATCAAGAGAAATTTCACTAAACCTTTGGCTAGAAGGTGAAGAATAAGAATTTCATTTGCAAGTTGTAGCTTAATGGCTTGATGTATCTTCTTCTCTTGAAATGTAATCCATTTATAGGAAAACTTAATGAAGGCAACTTGTTTTCCAAGACAATTTCTTCCACAAGCTTCCTTGACTTGTCCTTAAGTTAATATTCAAATTTGAGTTAGATTACACAATATTTTGATACTTGGTAGCTTCATACAAAAAAAAAGGCCTAAGATAGCAACATGTTTGCTATCTCACTAAAAGTTTGAATTTTGACTCTATCTTTAGTTAGAAAGTTATGAATAGTCCTTATACTTGTATAATAAGCTACCTATACAAATTTGACAAGTAATAGTATTATCATCATTACAAAACAAGTTATGAATAGTCCTTATACTTGTATAATAAGCTACCTATACAAATTTGACAAGTAATAGTATTATCATCATTACAAAACATATGAGAAAATTTTTAATTTGAATTTTCCACTTGTACTTTTGAAATTCACATTTAAAATTTGAATTTTTTCCCTCTCAAACATGATCCAATGGATGAAATTAAAATCAATATTTGAAAATGAGTATTGGATTTAAATTTAAAATGATAGCCAACAGAGTCATTTCTTGATGACCAAAATTTGATATTTTCAAAATAAAAATAAATATGAAATTATTTTGACCATGTGATAAATTTTCATTTGAATGATTCAAGTTGGACTAATGAATAATAAAAAAGTAATAACCTAAAATACTTTATGAATTCAACATGAGCTTGTAAAATAATATAAAAAAAAAAGTATTTAACCTATTTAGATGAGTTAAAACACTTTACCATCTAAGTCCAAATATCAACTTATTAAATGTTGGTCCAAAAATTTTTTCATAACCCATTTGTTTCTAATTTTGACTTATAAAGTTTTAAAATTATCGGTATATATAACGTAATTAAATATAAAAAATTTGTAGTTAAGTTATTGATCTCAAAATTTGTTTACTCCTTACATATTTAAAATGTAAAAATTTGGACATCGATCATTGGCCCCCGGCAAAATGTCTTTCAGTCCTCATCTATTTATAGTTCGCAAGGTATATGACACCTAATTGTAACAGATTATTGGACCCAATAAAACACAATCCGATAAATTTACTAATATTATAGGGTTGAAACACTTCCAAACCAAGAAATTAGTTTCAAGTCTCCACAACTAAAGTAACAAAAGAAATTTAACAAAAAATACAAAGGAAAAGTAAGAAGATATTCATTGTGTGATTAGGATGGCATATGTTACATTCTTGCGTTAAGTACCTTCTATTTGTTTTTTTTTTTTTTTTTTGTCAAACGAGGTAAAAGCTCGAAACCGAGAGAATTACCTTCTATTTGTTGCTTTAAGTATATCTTTACACATGTTTATACATGAGAGTAAGAAGAGTAAGTAGATAATACCTTCATTTAATACACTTTTTATATAGGTGTGTATTTAAAAAATAATTTTCTTATAGGAAATTAATGTATAATATTATAAGTCATCCCTAGGTACATAAGTTTTATTTCACGGCCAACTGGTTACATTAATAATTAGTTAATTCAATTTATTCTTAACTAATGAGTAATTATATTAGTTGATTTAATTAACTAATAATATCAACTATTTTTATGTTAAATAATATATAAAAATATGGGTATGTTTTATTATTTATTTGAATATATTATTTTATTTTAATAATATTTTAAATTTTATATATTATTTATTAAATTAAAAATTGTTATAAAAGATATATTTTTATAATTTATTATTTATTAAATTATTTTACAAAAATAAATTATTAAAATTATTGTGTATGTATGTATTATATATGTAAATTAATTTTATTAATTTTTTCAATGTGAAAAGAATTTTAATTTATTAAATAAGCATTTAACATAACCTTTAACATATTGTAATATTTATTTTGTTAATTTATATTAGTATAATTATATAAATTTAATTAAAAAATTAGATAATTATTTATTATTTATGAAGAACTATTACATTTTAATATATAAACTAGTACAAATATACTTAAAAAATATTAGTAGCCTAATGGAAGAAAAATAATAAGCATATATAACTATATAAATTAGGAATAATTTTTAATTTCCTAAGGGGTGTATGTGAATAGGAGAGAAGGAATAATAGAGTAACATTATCAAAGGAAATAATTCAGCAAGGTTGGACACTACACATATGACATAACTAGTTCAATAGCCTTTCAACTAGTTGGAAAACTAAATTAAACTAGAGTTTTGTTTATTTTATTGAAAAGTATTTTTCATAAAAAAAAATATCATTTACATATATATTAATGAAAAGATGATATGCTATTTATATTAGTAACTAAAAAAATGATACCTAGAAACTTTAAAATAAAGGAAAGCATATTCTTTTTTTAAATAAGAGAAATTGCTTTCCTCAAATTCTTTATATTTAACATTAAATAAGTAAAATATTTTTCCTATTTTAACATTTTATAATTATATTTTCGAGAAAATATTTTCCAATGAAATAAGCAGAACCTAGGAAACAATTAATCCCTTGGGATGATAGGAAGTTACAACCTAGCATGACAAGTTACAACATAAAATTCAAAAACATAAGAAATGGTTATAGAAAATATAACCAATTCAAAATTGAAAAGGAGTATTATTGGAATATCTACTTTATTATTAAGAGATAAATTTAGCACAAATAGCAAGATAGTTAGGTTAATTAATAGGGATAAATATACTAGATATTTTAATTCACACAATAAATAATAATATGAGAGTTTGATCTAATATTGTTCAACTAAAAGATGGTCAAGGAAATTGGCAACAAGAATATAAAGCATTTAAAAGAGTGGCATTTACCCTTACAAACTTTGTTTGCATGGGGTTGACACAACATATTTCAAATCCTACCTTTGAGATAATTTAAAGAATGGAAATATTATTATTACTTAGTTAAACTTTGAAGAGGTAAAATGTATTATTCCTTTTTAAATAAAATGTAAGAATTTAACAAAGATCACATGTGTGATATATTAAAATATCAATATACGAAATTAAGTTTACATACCTAATCACTTACCCATGTATTATCATCAAAAGCAAAAGAACTTGTATTAGCTAGATCTTTCCCTTCACTCTTCTCTGTTATGGCAACTCTTAATAAGTAGAATCCATTCATTAAAAGTAGTGGGAATCGAGCCATAATTCTTATTAATAAAACCCAAGCAATCCTCCCTATAAAAAGCTTGCTAAGCATAGTTTGCATAAACATCAAACCACACTAACCTATATGGATATATTAAGCCTATACCTTCTTAGATCATAACCTTAAATTGGGTCTCAAGTGTGTCTCAAAATAGGAATAAATATTAATCAGTTTGTTTTGTTAAATCAAAATTTCCAGTTAATTATAGCTTAAGTAATGGAAAATTCTAACATAAAATACCAAATTTTTTAGATAAAATACCAAAGATAATTTTTTAAATTGTATCTAAATATTAATTTAGACACCTAAATATTATTGTGATTGTTATAAGTTAAATAAACAATATATTCCAACAACAAATAATAATGGAAAATAAAATCCCATGATAAACTTATACCAAACTGGACATGTAATGATACAATATCCTAAAAACCAACACCAAAATCAACCATAGGGCAAGTTACAAATCCTTAGTGGTACAATCAAAACTTAATCATTGTTCTTGATGATGATGATAATAATAATAATAAGAAGAAGAACTTTAGGCAATTGGAAGGAAAAAATAGTCAAAATAGAACCAGATCAAGAAGAGATTTGAGAAAGCTTATCAAATAAATTGTAGACAAATTGGCAATGGAAGCTCCTAAGACACAGAATGGTTAAGTGGTGGAGAGGAGAAGAGAAGAGGGAAAAGGGAATATAAGGTTTTTCCATCAAGCTTTGATATATATACTAAGTTATTAACGGATTAGTCCATAATCAAAACATTTTAATAAAATGGTGTGTTTCAATTAGCCACAAGTAATAAGACTTTCGTTGCAATTCTATTGTTAATTGATAAAAAATTTTATTGCATAACTAAATAAATTTTCAAATTTTAGTGCATGATGCCATTGCTAAATCTGTCAATAATTCAAACCCTAAATTTTTTGATTTTGTTGCTAACTTTATTAATAAAGTTTACTAATAGATTTAGAAATGAATGCAATTTTAAGTTGAAAATTTCTAGAAATACAATAAAATAGTGATAGATGGTATGATATTTATCGATAAAATCATAACATAAATGACTCTTAGAGTCTCAATTACCAATGATAAATCCAACATTAAATTCATCACTAAAATTTTGATTCTAATTTTCATTGCTAAATATAAATTTTCTTGTAATATTGATTAATAACTTTAAGTGTGAGTTTGTATATGTAAAATCTTTGAGGTGACTTTAAACAAGGAATGTGGAATTATAAGCAAACCAAGGAAGGAAACCTTTGAAATATCTATTCACTTTTTAACAACAATATTACTATTTAACAATATTATATTACTTCTATGAAAAAAATTAATATGGATCATATTCCTTGTATCTTATCAATCGTTGATTAAACCATATCATCAAAGTTTTATTTAACATACAAGTTTTGAAGACTTAACCACAAAGTAATAAAATGTATGTTCAATAAAAAATAAAAAAATATATATTGAGATCTAATGTAAAATATTTAAATTACATAGATTTGACTAGAAATTAAGTATCAACAATGTAATTACTTTAAGTTATTGGACTTTTAATTGTTTATTTATTAATTCACCAATTTCATATTTTTGTTAACTTCTAAAGTCAAAATTAATGGCCACATTAATTTTTTTATTTATACTTAGATATCCCCTTCACTTTTTCATTGATTTATTTTAGTTCCATTGTCTTTTAAATATTGTTATGACTCTTAATGTTTAAAATAACAAACATGAAACATGATACTTGGAGAAATAAACACAAAGCCTTTTCTATTCCATTTTTGGATAATTTTTTGTTCCCTTTTTTCTTTAAATGAATGCAAGATGCAATCCATTAAGCAGATGCAACAAAGTAGACATACACTTAAGGACAAAAGTCTAAAGATGGGCTTCATAAAATCGTCATTGGCCTCATCCAGAGGTGGAAGTATTTAGGTCTTATTTGCTAATTAACTGATAGTTATAGCGATTAACTGATAGCTGATTTTATTAGTTATTTGAATAAAAATATTTAACAAAATCAGCTATTTATGATTAGTTATTTGTATGTAAAATGACAAATAAAGGTATAAGTATATTTTATAAATTATTTAATTATTTTTTTATTTTAATATTTTAAAATTTATATATTATTTAATAAATTAAAATTTTTATAAATAATATATTATTATAATTTATTTAAATTAAATATTCCCCTTACGGTAAAAAACTATTCCCCTTTCTTTTTTGTTTTTGTTAAATGAATCTCACCCTAAGCAAAAATGATCTTTAATTCGAATCAATAAAGAAAAAATATGAAATATAAGCCAATCCACTGTTGTGTGGTTTTTGTTTTAAGATGGGTTTTTGTCCTTTAAAATTATCACCCATCAAAGAAAAATTAAGTTTCACTGAGAATTTTCTAAAAGTAAGAGAAAGACCCAGAACCTTAGTTGCTTTGATTCCAAATTCCTATAAATTTCTTTGCATTTTTTTGGTAGTACTCGTATTTTAGTAGTTAGTGGCAATTCGAGGATAGTAAAATGCTAAAGTAATTCGAGCAGTTAGTAGGGACGAATGTGGGCCATACAATCATTTAATAAATTTATCACAAAACAGCTAAACCAAAATGCTGTTGTGTGTAGCATTTTGTATTTTAGCTTATTCAGAACCAAAAGCTACTTGAAATAGCTACTCGCCAAACAAGCAAATTAGTTAATTCCATAAGTCAACCACCAAATTTTAGTCAAATCAGGTAAAAGCTGGTCAAACAGTCATTTATCAAACATGGCCTTAGCTAATCATAGTTGATGAGCCATACTAACGGCCCAATCATCATGTTGCTCAACGGTCATCAAAAGAAGTTTGACTTGGTTTGGTTTCATTTTGTTTTTCATTTTTCTTCCTTTTTTGTACATGGATCTCCTAATATTCAGCAATTATATTCAACTCTGACAAATCAAAGTTGAGCTAGGTCAAATTCTAGTATTTGAAGAAAATTTTCCAAACATCCATTTTCTTTAATTAAAAGAGCTTGAATTCAAAACTTTATTTAAAAAGTACCAAATTTCAATCAATCAAACTAACAAAAATTGGTAGCTTAGTTTTGTTTTAATGCAAGTGCTTTAGTGATAGATAAGTAAGAACCTTGCTTTATCAACACTTTAATAGTATAGTAACGTTTAATTTTATATTAAAAATTTTATAAGTTAGACTAAAATGGCTTACCATTATTTTAAGAGCAACTCACTTTGCTATGTAGGATGTATATTATCCACTAGATTCAATGAGATGCAAAAGCAAACTATAAGTGAACAGAGGGATATAGGGACTTGGAACCATAAGTTCTAGAAATTTTTTTCCTATGTCTCTCACTTTCACATCAAAGAAAAGATAATTGCACAAGTGCTTGATATTTAAGTTCTAAATCTTGATTTAGTTTGCACAATAATTTATTTCTAACATTTATAACTTAAGAAATATAAATAAAAGTGAGTGAAAATAAATAATTAAAAAATAAAAAAATTAAGTAAAATATTTTCACAACAACTTTTTTGAATCACACATAACCTACATCTCATACAATACAAAGTTTTTATATAAATTAAATTACTCTCTTATCAAATAAGATAAAAATTAGTATCAATATTTAATAGTTATCATGTTATTTTTTCTGAAAAATAAATTACCAAAAATTACTTTATAAATTTTAATATAATGCAAGTTAATTTATTATTAAAGTTATTAAATACAAGTTAAATTTTTTATATTCCTTATGCTTATATTTTTATTTTCAGGATACTAAATCAATTATACTCCAACCATCATCATCAGTCCATAAAATAAGATTTTATTTCTCCTTCTCTAGCCACACGACTCCAAGCCTCTATTTTCTACCTAAAACTCTTACCTCTTTTTTTATTTATATAAATATATTTTTTTAGTATTTTCATGGTTTTGCACAATTTTTCATTTTTTGTTTGTTTTGTTGTTACATTACTTTATAGCTAACACATTTTTCATTTATTTTATTGTATATTTTTATCCATTCTTCTTTTTTTATTTGTTTTATTGCATATATTTTTTCTTTTTTTCATATCTATATCTATTGTTTATAACTTAGATGCTAATTTCATTACATATAATATGATATATTTTATTTTTATAATAAAAATATTTTAAATAAATTAAGTATTTAATTAAATTAAATTACTTAATCATATCCTTATTTTTAACTCTTGTATTACTTTATAACGCATCCAATAGTGGAGTTGGTAATTCTAATTGGTGCCAACTATAACTAACTAAAATTTATTTTTATAAATATTAAAAATTTTATATTTATTTGAAAAAATTATAATATTTTTTAAATTTCAATTTAATATATTTTAATTTTTTATAAATTGAATATTAAATATTAAACAAAATTATAAAAATTTATTTACATAGATTTTAACACAAATTACTTAAAATACAATGTAAATAATATTCATCACTTATTTATTATTGTTTTGAATATGAAAATTAATTATTTATTATTTACTGTTTATTACAAATATGAAATAAATATTTTAATTTAATTTTGATAAAATTATAAATTCCAAGTATTATTAACTATTGCTAATATTATAAAATTAACAATTAATAAGTTTATCTATAAAATAATAATATTATAATAAAATGATCTCTAAATTATAAAAATAATCATAATAATTTTTGAATTATTCATTCGATGTAATTTTTTTGCATTTGTTATATTATTTATTTAGGAATGAAATTATATATATAAATCGGTGAAATTGTATAAATGGAAGGCTTGAGTCCCATTCGGAGGCACAGGCCTTTTGAATATTTTCTTACCTTAGAAATGGTTCAAGACATGCATACACAAGAATTATTTGGAAGTAAAGTGAAAATAATTAAAGAAAAAAATATAAAAATTAACATTTTTAACAAAGCATCAGAGCTATTTAAATGAGTAATAATAGTGTATTTTTAAGTAGTATACAAGTAATATTAAATTGTGAAAAGGAATTGTTGGATACATAAAAGTTTATATTTATTATAATAATTAATTATTAAGCGTAATGAAACATAAAATGAGATAAGATAGAGATTAATATTCATAAGGACATCAGATATTATTTTTTAATGATATTAATGTTTGTAATTATTTTATCCTAACATGTAACAAAATAAGATTATTTTATAAAAATAAAATAATCATTTTATTCACTGAGAGTCTGTGGTAATTTCGAATTTGGAAATCATTAAACCAGTGTCAATTTATCCGCCTTCGCAGCAGCTGTTAACAAGATTTAAAAGAATCAAGAGGGGGGGGGGGGGGACGTTGCAAGGATATGGGAAAGAAGTTATAAGTGAAAAAGTTAATGCTTACTTCTTTTGATTAGACTTTTGTTAATATTTCATTGGTTAAGATAGTTATCATTAAAACAGTACCAGGATATTGTAAAAGCCCAAATTTTATTCTCCCTTGTATTTAAAGTTTAAATTTAGGATTTTATATATAAGTATTATAATTTTTTTTATTATATTTGGAATTCAAATACAAAATTTTATGTGTGCATGTTAAGTAAGTTATCATTACTACGATTATCAAAAAAATGTAAAAATCTCATTGATTTTTTTATATATTTTTTAAGTATACACAAGTAGGTGGCAAATTTTAACGTTGGATTTCTACCATTACCTTTTCCTTTTTGTTATGTTTCTATTATGTTGGAGAATGATAAATAATTTTTTTAATTTCATTCCACATATTAAAGAAATTTTCAGGTTAGGATTTAATGCTTAATTTGTCTAAGGGTTTATCGTGCAGGACTCAGCGTTTATGGTTTGAAATTTTGTGACCAGAGTTTTTGGTTTAATACAAATGTCTTGTAACAAAGAAAAAAAAATCCATGTAATGAATAGTCTTTTCTTATAGATACATTGAAATCCGCACTGATTGCATGCAAAGAAAATTCAAATTTGATTACGGTGTTATTTGTAAATTTGTGTTTTTTCCATACTATTAAATATTCTTTAATATGAGTCCTGAGGAGTATCTAATTTTTGTTTTCTCCCAGAATACAGGTCAATTGGATTTTTTCTTTTTTTATAAACTAAAGCTATTTAATTGCTGAGATTCTCAGATTTCAATGCAATTCACAACTACAACATTGCATTTTTGTTGTTTCCATAGTTATAATTTATTGTAATTCGAATCTTACTGTTTTTAAGCATTCGAATTATCCTATGAATGAATACGTAAAAATGCCTGCAAAACCAGGAGACAATGCGACGTGACAACGTAGGAAGGGGGCAGTTTTAGAGACCTCGGTCTTACTGCCACCTGTAACTACAGCATCCTAATACACTAAATATGAGATTCAAAATTTAGGCATATAAATTAAGAATTATTAATTAAATATAAAATAATAAAATAAATTTATAAAATTTAATTCTAAACTTTACTTTCTGTCTAGATAACATTTTTATATTATCTAAACAATATCAAACCTCTCTCTCTCTCTCTCTCTCTGTCACAGAATCCACGTGACCGCGCGGCCTGCCTGTATATTCCACCACCTTAATTGCATAACTCAACTCAAATCCAAGAGCCAACTAACTTCATCCCAAAACCCTTCTTTTCAACTCAAAACCAAGAAACAAGTAATTTCATCCCAAAAGCCTTCTTTTCCTTCAATATTTAATTGCATTGGAGTGATTATGATACACCATTAACACATTAATAAACTAATACATAACTGAAATCATATATCATATTTTTTTCTGAAGTCAAATTTATAATATAATATATCAATAGTTAAATTTAATGATACATCATACATCATTAAATGTCTCCTAACATTAATCTACGAATGGCCCCACCAGTTTCGCTTCTAGCTCCGTTGTTTACTGCCTCCACTTATCCACTTATATCCAACTCAAAGTTCTGGTCGCTTATTTGGGACAGCCCGCTCTATCATCAACGTATTAAGTCAAAACCCCTTCCTATGTGTTTCCATTATGTAATGCTCTGATGCAGAAAATTAATACTAACATGGCCACCAAGAGTTTGGTTTTTTGACCTAGTCAATTTATTCCTCGGTTCTTGTAGCTCCAAGTCTCCAACTACTTTGGAAGAACGATCCATTGATCTTGAGTGTTGAATGGACTTTTTGTTCTGGTGAATTTTTGTCAAAGTTGTGGTTTGGTTCTTTCGGTACTTTTCTTGTTTTCTAATTCTTTGCTGCGCTGATGTTCCAACCACTGGCAAAATTACACTAACTCAGCTGAATTACCGCGAGTCAGAATATAATCTAATCATTGCCCTTCTTGAAATTTCACTTGAAGACTCGGTCGCAGGGTTAAAATCTGAGAAAGATATATTGAAAAAGTGGATTAAGTAGGATCGGTTTTGATTTTCAAAAGTAAGCTTATGATATAGTTTCAACCATATCATCAGGAAATAGTGAGAAGTTTGTGATAGAATCAAAGAAGGGCAGTTACCCAAACAAGTGAGTCAAAGCTGGTGGATTTATATTTGACAATTTCACCGAAGCAGACAAAGATATATAGTCTGCTCACAGAAGTCATACCCTAGACGTTGGTGAATTTTACACTGTTGTTAGTATCCCTTGGATCGTTGCAATTGAATAATTTGAATTTAATATTTTGAACTTGCAACATCATTTCAAATTTTAAAACTCTAAGAATATTGTAGAAAGTACTACATTTCATCTTTGGAATTTTATCCTAGAATAAAGTCAGAATTTCAACCATAGTACTTTTGTATTAGGAATCTGATAGTTCCTTCAAAGCTAAAACAGCTTCTTTTTATTGAAGCTCTCGTGCAGAGTACCAAATAAAGCAAATTGCCAGAAATTCTCTATACTTGCAGCAGTGTCACATGTTGATCACCACCAAACCGGCTTTGGCTGGCTTTACTTACTCATCATAAAATAAGTTTAGGGTAAATTTTGTTGATAGTCTGTAATTAGAATAAGCCTTTAAGTTTAGGCCTTTTTTAAAAAACATAAGCTTTAAAAAAGAAAATAAAGGAATTAGTTTAAAAAAAAATAATGAACCCATTCACTGGTCCCAATTCCTCTATGTGAAGTAGCGATCATCACCCAGGTACAAGAACAGAGATCTCAAAACAAGGTCCAAAAAATATTATTGATAAGGAAAATTCAGTCATGGGGACCATCTAACGGTTCACATAAAAAATTTGACTTAAGATATTCCTTGTCACTAATTAAATAGTAATGAATCTTAAGTGACTCTAATAAAAAATATATAAACAGAGAGATAAGAAGAACAAAGAACCAAAGAAGGACAGAGACAAATGCATAGAGATTGGAAACAGTCTCCTTAGCTGTCCAAATTAATCGGTAACCATTTTAGTCCCAACATGTTTATCACAGATCTCCGAGGCAAAAAAGCCATTGCCATCTCCAGAAAACCAGTACATGCCCTGATTTCGCCATTCTTTCTTTGACCCTAAAGACAAAATGATCCACATGCAAATACAATGGTACAAGATTCTTTTTTCCGAGAAAATTGTTGCCTTACTATTCTCATTATTATTCTCCTGCCAGAAGCTGAGAGACACTAACATAGTAAAACTAAACTACACAACACAAACACCAAAATTCAATTCAGCCCTACAATTTAAAGTTATATTTTGTCTTTTGTTTGATTTCCGAGAAGACACAAAAGAAGAAAAAGAAAAAAGTTCCCTTCCTACTAAATCTTATATTCCCATCCTTCTTTTTTCCTCACCCCAGAACTTTTCCTTTTGCTGCTTTTGAGCCCTTCATTGAACTTTTGTTTTTCCCATTTTCTGTTGACTAGATCAAGATTGAAGGATGTGACAGAGTTGGACCATTGGATTAAGTATATTCGTCCTTTTCTCTTGATCTTTCAGCGATTTTGAGTCTGAGAAATCTGGGCTGTGTGATTGTTGCTATATTCACTGCTGATTTTCTTTCTCTTGATGTCCTTCCCTTGTCTCAGAGCAGTTACAGCAGCAGCAGCAGCAGTGGTTCCGTTGGTTTTTTCACTCTCTGAGCTCATAAAATGGTGGTCTAACACATTAACTGCTGTATCTGAACTTGAAACCATATCTATTACAGACTCATATCCATCATCCGTGGCTATGTCTTGTATCACATTATAGCAGTCCAGCACATTTTCCTGCCCCCCCCCCCCAAAAAAAAAAAACTGTTCATATCCTGTATTATTCAAAAGTAAATTAATAACTTTGTTTTTCTATCTTTTTTGTTGCTAAGTTTTTATCTATAGAAAACTTATCAAATCCAAAAAAAGAAAGATACGTACTTTATTTACATATGAACAATCGGATATTGCTTTCAGAAAACATGGATATTTCGGAGGAAGCAGCTCGTGAGAGGCAGATAGAAGCGCTGCTGCAGCAATTATAGATGGCTTGAATTCCAGAAGCTTTATATCTGCAAGAAAGAGAATTGTCACTTAACTAAAATCCTATAATAGTAGTTAGCAGCAGTCAGACCTCAGAAGAAGTTGTTATTTGATTTGAATTCAGATATTTGTCAAGTACAAATACAAACTAGCACCTGCTTGTGATTTGAATATGAATTCAATAGCTCGATCTTTAAGAACCTCCTTCAATTGTGGGTCTTCGAGATTGAACAAATCAATGAAGTAAGGAATGAAGGAGAAGGGTGTGATTGAACGCATTCGCCATTGTAAGGCTCCAAGGATAATACCCTCCATTCTTTGAATTGTTTGTGCCTCAAAAATGGCACCACCATCACACTGCTCCAGAAAAGCCCAATGAAAAATGTTTCAACAAATACTAATGAAAAATGATGATTCAATAAATACTAAAAAAATAAAAAAATCCTTCATTGTAGTTTTACCTGGATACTAGTGGCAGAAAACTGTGTTTTCATCATCTTGGCAGCCAGAGAGAAGCAAGAGATTGCAAGGAGCCTGAGTGCCCATGGCTTTGGTTGCTGTTATATACTCAGTTTAAGTTAGATCTTGAGAGAGCAGAATCCAAATATGATTCTGGATTTCTTAAATTTAATCAGAGTACTTAAAATATTTATCAAACAGAGGACAAATATAGTCATCCAAAAGTGAAGCGTTTGGTATCTTTACCAATATTCCTTGGTTGGCCAAGAACCTATCCAGATAGTTGATGGCAAGGTATGATAGGACTGGATCGAAGGCGTATGAGAACTGTTAAAAAAGAAAAATCAATCCATGTTCATATTTCAATGAAAGAATCAAACTTTTTAATTTTCAAGTTGATTGAAGCTTTGTATCATTTTTACCTGAGAGATTAGAGAAATGACTTGTTTCCTGACAGAGGTGTCCAAGTCTGTGGCTTTGAGAGAGTGGAGATAATTCTGTGATGGAATGTGATCAGATTCAAGGAGGAAGAGGGAAGATAAAGCTTCAGAGTGACGGTCATGGAAGTTTTCAAAGGGGTTTTCGAGGTCGAACTCCATGGACTAGTCCGCGGGAAGTTTCTTCTCAGTCAGGGGAGCAGAGGAGGAGCAACAAGAAGAGGCATTGTTAAAGTAGAAAGGCAGAAGAGTGATAGGTAAAAAAGCTGCAGAGGAATTTCAACTTTCTTCAAATGAAAGCTGCGGAGCAACTTTGGTTCTTTAATCTCGGTATTTGCTACTTGCCACTCTCTTTTCTTAATGTGTGATTAGCAAATAAAAAAATTTGAAAAATAGGGGATTAGTTTGCTGGTCCACTTTGTTTGCTGGAAGTATAAATGCTGCAATGGCAGGGAAAGAGTGGTTAGAGACCCAAAGAAAGCCAGAGTCTGTATTTTTTGGGGGAAAGTTTGACATTAACCCATGAAGCTTTCAAAAGCCAAACATGATATGAATTAGTTAGCCATTTCGAGCTCAGTGGTGCTATATATCAATAGCCTGAAAATATTATTGTAGAAAAATGAACTCCAACAAGTCAACCAAGCAAAAGAAGAAAATGGACCATGAATATCACAATATGTGGCAAAGCCATTATCATACGTTTAAAATATACCATTTTCATTACTAAATATCTTGAAGCTATCTAGATTCTGACAAATTGACAATCTACTCTCATAAGTGACCTAATTTTGACTAATTTATGGGATAAATTAATTGAAATGCACTTAAATTAGCTTAGACATCAATGAAATTAAAAGCAAAAGAAAAACAATAATACTATACCCACTTTTTTTTTCAGCCCCTCACTCACGGTCATAAAAAAATTGAGTTTTACTCTAAATCCTGCAACTTTTATTAGGTGTACAAAACTTATATTCATTATGAATATGGGTTATAAATAAATAATTTTTTGGTAAATTCATTTTTTTAATAAAATAGTAGTCAAATGAAACAATTATTTTCGGATCAGAACATTAATAAATTTTAACTCCTGCGTTATAAATATTTTTCAAAGAAGAAATAATATTCAATTTTTATCTGTTTTAAAATGTGGATATCATCGATCCTAACTAATCAAATGAGCCTTCATTTTAAATAAAAAGGCTCCATTTTTGTGGAAATTAAAAACTAGGTCTTCAACATTTGGGAAATCCACCTGATGCAGACAAGGCTAATGAGTGAGTTTCCTATATACATTGTTTTGGGCATGCCTTGAAGAAATGATAATAATGAAGGAGGCAATGGAAATCGCATTTGAATGATTAGGAATTATAGAGCATTATGTTTCTGCCACAAAGGAAAAGACAGAAGATGCCTATCTGTTTTTCGAAAATCTCTGGAATGGAATCTGTCTGAGGATTAATCAGTGCCATCAATATGTAAAATTCAAATTGGTAAGGTAAAGAGAGAGAATTTTCTGTTTTTCAGAGTTGATATTTGGTCCACGGTCATCATTACTCTTTTGGACAGTGCTGCAAGAAAAATCGAATTCTTATCTTAAATATTATATTTCTACTTGAAAGAATAACACTCTTAATTCATTCTCTGCGTTAAAAAAAAAAAGAAGAAGAAGTTTCAAACATTGATATTTAAAATTACCAAAATTTTTAATCGAGTTCTATGCCATTAATTATTATGTGAATTTGATTGAGTTTTGCTATTTCCAAAAGTCACATATATATTCTCGTGCCAACGATCCTTTGTGTAATTATTGAAAATGAGATTCAAAATTATATTTTAAATATAAATTAAGAATTATTATTAAATACAAAATGATAGAATAAATTTATAAAATTTAATATAATAGATATAAAATATTTAAAATTCATTTTCGATTCTCATTTTCATTATTTTTAACATTTTCGCTTTTATACTAACAAGGGCATGCAGGATCTTGAAATCAAGTTGAAAGGTAAAATCTTCAAAGAATCTATATTATCTGAGTTCAAGTTTTTCAACCACAATCATATTTGAAATATAGGAATGTTTCGCGATTCATATCCAATTTAAAATGTGAGTTGAGTTTTTCTTTCCATATCAACATATGATTTCAAGCTTAAAGATATTTAGGATTTAATTTTGGCAATATTCATTTGAATGTAAATTTGTCAAAATTCTCTACCTTAACCCAACTAACCTCATGAAATATACTACTATGGTCATAAATTTGTTACGCAAATTAGTATATGCTCATTTATAGAGGAAAATAGGAAGTGAGAATCCTCAATTGGCTAATTAATATCATCTATCAAAAATGAAGGTGGGTCTCTTATATATGCTATGTTAGATTTTTTTTTATTTTGGACCTATTAATTTAATAATAGAATAAAATGTAAAAAGGTCTGATCCAATAGTTTGCACCCAGTGATGATCTAACCTAATAATGAGATAACAAGTGATTCTCGACTAATAGGTTGACTCACTAATATTATCAATATAAATAAGGATTATTACTCTTAAACTTTAAGATTTATTCTGAATACTTCCTATAGATGTTAGAAAATCTTCCCAATTAAATTCTCATTTAGAATTTGTAGAAGCAGCAAATCCTCATTAAAGTTCATGATCAAGATCAATTGTGAGTAACTTATAACCTACACTAAATCCAAATTTCACATCTATTACAAATGGATTCATCTAATAGCAATTAATTATTTTTCCATGTTTAATATTATTTTTTTGTATAATTCATTTAGGGTTATTGTTTTTTTTTATAAACCTTTGATTTTAGCAATTGGTATCAAAGTACTTGAATTATATAGGATTGAATATATTATTACATGGATTTAGAATAAAATTTTATTTTGAATAGTTTTATATTATGCAATAAATCTATTCTAGATGAAATTTCACTATGAATCTTAAAATATATCATAGTCTTTCATATATTTATTTTTTGGTTATATATATTATTTTGTTCTTTATGAATGTTATACATACTGTATGTGAAAAAAATTTATATATATGTTTCATCGATGGTTAGCTTCTATGTGCTTTGGATAAATTTGCTTAAATATGAAATATTGTAATCTTATATGTAAACATGTATTCCATAGGGATCATGGTGCAATCATATGCATATGTATTTTTCGATTGAATTTTGATCCAAAAATTACAAAATTCATTAATTTTTTTATTTTTTTAAAAAAGGAGGGGAAAGACCCATTTTTTGGAATTGTGCACATTATTATTTTTGAGGTTTTTTGATTTGATGGTTGTGTATCATGGAATTATTTATACATATTTGGATTTTGAGATTTTGCAATGGTGTTTGAACGTAAAAAAATTGGAATTTTTTTTGCCATTCCTAAAATTATGGAACTTTGAAAATTTTGCAATCAATTTGGAAATAACTCCTATTTTAGTGGTTTACAATTTAAGGAAAATGTATTTTAGCATTTATAAATTTTTAAATTCAAGCTTTAAAAGTTGAAGGCCATTAAAACTCCATGGTAGGAATTCCAAAAAAATTTCATTCATCCAAGTGTATTTTAAATTCAAATTTTTGGGAAAATTTTGGCATTAAAATGCATTAAAGGAAGATTTTGTATAAAAATGCATTGAAAAATGAAAAAATTGCATAAAAATGGTCCGAGTCACATGTGGGTTTGCAACCAAGTTACCCAACTCGAATTGCAAACCTAGCTCAGGAAAAAAACAATGAACAAGGACGTGTTAGGCAACGCCCACGCACATTGATGGCACTTGTGCACCATGTGTTGCCTTACTGACATCATTTAGTAGTAGTGAAAACTTCTCTGGGCATCACTCTTCCAACTACAATTTTTAGGCATTTTTTAAATTTTTAATTAAAAATATTTTAATTATTTTTTACCTATTTAATTTGAATAGGCTAATTGATAATTATTTTAGGTTAAAAATTTTATTATTATATTTTTGTGTATTGAGCTTCCACATATATTTTTTATGAAATTTTTTAATATTGCTTGGTCCATTCAATATTTTTCTACATATATGTACATATAAGAAAATTGTTTAGGCTTATGTTATATCATGAAATTTTGTGTAATTATAAGCACGCTTATTGTGGGCTCAATTAAATAAAATTTTATTCATTTTTAAATAAAATGGTAGTTAAAGTAAGAAAAATATTATATTAATAATATTTTAATACTCTATCGGTATAATATTATTGATATAATTTGTTGATGATAGCACAAGTGTAAGAATGAGTATCATATTTTTAAAATTTTTCATCATCCTATCAATGTTAAAATTTTAGGACTATGATATTTAGTCCTTATATTACATTATAGGATCTTTAATGCTCTATCTATATTGGGCCTTATAATATAATACTGAGTTCAACTACAAAGTTCACTGAGAGAAATTTCTAGCATGATCAAGGTTAAAAATGTATTAGTATTTTAAATTTGTTTCCTTAACTCCTTTACTTATGCAATTAAATGCAATTGAGATGCTTAATAAGACGAATCATAAAAATTGAGCTAAATCGTTAAAACTATATCTTATAGTATCTAATCTTAATCTAATGATTAGGGAAATATAACCTTAGCTAAATGCTAGGTTTAAGGTAAATCAAAAAAATTAACATAAAAAATAGACCCACTTTAATAGAGCATGTTTGATAGTAAGAAAGTACATGATGAACAAAAAGAAAGAGCATTCCTCGAAAAAGAAACGTAAAGGAATTCTTGGATTCTATGGTAAAAAAATATAAAAAGTTCAATAAGTTTAGAAAGGATGACAACTTTCATTATTTAAAAAATTAGTGTATAATGGTGTCAACAAGCTCAAAGAGCATATTCTAAGATTAGTTAACTATTATAATGAGTTGAAAATTATGCAAGTTAATCTAAGAGAAAATTATTTGACTTAGTGCATACCGGAGTCTCTTCCATCTTAATTTAACATTTTAAAAACATCCTATAATAGTTAAAAATCAGAATGGATTATCAATAAGCTTATTTCAGTCATTACACAGGCCAAGGAAAACATTAAGAAGGGAAAGACATAAGTAGTTAGTTAATTATACCTCACATAGCCCACATTCAAATCATGATAGAAGGTCTAATAAAAGAGATAACAAGGTTTATTATATACATGGAAAGAAGAAAGATGAGAAATATAAGTTTAATGGATAATAATGTTACAAACTTAACAAGGCCCTATTCAAAGGTAACTATAGGTTCTATAAGAAGTGTGTATATATATATATATATATAAGAAAATGGGCTGTTTTAAATACAAGAAATAGGTTGAGAAGAAAAAGAAATGTATCCATCTAGCTTTAGTCTATTTTAAGCTAAACTATTGTTAATGTACTTTCAAACTCTTAGTGGTTAGATATTAGTGCAACTATTATTGTGACTAATTATTTTTAAGTGTTGATAAATATGAGAAAACCAAATGAAGAAGAGCTAATTGTGAGACCAGAAATAAGGATAGAAGTTGAAGTAGAGTACATAAGATTAATAAAGTTAAAATTGAAGATTGGACATGAGCTTTTATTGAATGATATAGTTTATGTACCTTCCATGAGAAGGAATTTAATTTTAGTTATTAGCTTTAAATTCTGTTAAATACTCTCATTATTTTAGAAATGAAAAGGTTGAATTATTTTATAAATCTTTTATTATTGGTATTGGTTCTATGTGTGATGGATTATACGGAATTGATTTAGATCATAATTTCATAAATTCAATAAACTCTATTGTAGGCAAGAAAAGGTGTTGAATTAATTAAAGATCCTCAATGTTCAAGCATAAACAATTAAGACAAATATTTGAAGAAATAATTCAAAGACTTGTGAAGGAAGAAATACTTCATTATCTGGACTTCTTAAATTTTAAAACATGTGTAGATTGCATTAAAGGAAAACTTATAGTTAGAGTTAAAAAAAAGTAAGAGAAGTAGAAAAGAAAATACTGTAAAGTTGATCCACACTAACATTAGGTAGGCCTATCACACCTAATGTTGTGAAAGACCTACAAATACTTCATCATATTTATTAATGATTACTCTAAATTTAGGTTAGATAGAACTGCTCAATAAGAAGTTAGAATTGCTAAAAGCCTTAAAGTTATTCTAGGTGTTAGTTGGATTGAAATTGGGGAAATAAATAAAGTGTATTAATTCTAATAAAAGTGGTGAATATAATGATAGGTATGATGAAATAAGAAGAAACTCTAGTCCTTTGGTGAGATACCTACAAGATTGTAAAATTCAAGTAAGTTATACCATACTTGGTATACTGAAGCAAAATGAAATTGTAAAAAGGAGGAATAAAACTATTATGGATATGGTGAGATGTATGTTAATCCATACTTTATTACTAGAATTTTATAAGGTGATGTGTTGAAAACAATGGTATACATTATAAATTAGGTTCCTAATAAAGTCAATACTAAAGACCCCTTACAAACTATTATACAATAAGAAGCCTAATCTAATGTATTTTCAAGTTTAGGGTTGCAAAGCTAAAGTAAAAACTGTACATTCAATTCACTAAAAAACTTGATTCGAAGACTATTAATGGATACTTCATTGGGTATTGTAGTGACTCGAGGGGAAACAGATTTTACTTATCTAACTTAGTTTGATTAGAGTAATTAAGTTTGATTAAGCTAACTTCTTTGAGGATAAGTTAGATGATAAAAGCCAAATATCATACATCATAGATCTCTTTAAAGATAGAGTAATTATTCCATTAGCACCAATATTAAGATAGTTATCTTCTATTACTCCAACAATTGATCCAGTACAGTTAATAGTAAAAAATATTAAGCCAGATGAACTAAATGAAAAAATTTTATTGAGGAGATCTCATAGAGTTTGTAGATTAGCAATTCTTAATAATTATCTTGTATAATTGCAATAGTATGAATATGATATTAATAATAATACTAATCCTATAATCTTTTCTTAAGTTATATCCAGGCTCAAACTATTCTGATTGGATAAATACTATAAAGGATGAGTTAACTTCAATGTATAAGAATCAAGTGTGGGATTTAATAGAGCTTCCTACAAGTTGTAAGCTAGTTAGATGTGAATGAGTCTTTAATACCAAGAAGGATGCTCAAGGTGAAATTGACAGATACAAAACCTAAATTAGTAATAAAAGGGTACACCCTGAAGAAGGGTATAAACTATAAGGAAACTTTTTCACCAATTTCAACTAAAAACTCATTCGAATTGTTATGGCTTTGGTGGCTCATTTTGACTTAGAGTTGTATCAAATGAATATAAAGACATCCTTTTTGAATGGTGATTTATTAAAGATTGTTTACATGAATCAAGTAGAAGGTTTCTAGGAGAAGGGAAAGAAGCACCTTGTATGTTAACTTAAAAAGTCTACATGTGGCTTAAACAAACTTTTAGACAATGGTATCTTAAATTTGATAAGGTAGTGACTACTCTTGGATTTAAAAAGAATGTAGTAGACTAGTGTATTTATATATTGATGAGTGCAAGTAGTTTTATTATTCTAATACAATACATAGATGACATTCGTCCTTGCAAGCAATGACATGAACCTACTAACTAAGATAAAACCAATGTAATCTAAACATTTTGATATGAAATATCATGTAAATGTTCGTTATGTTCTGGGGATAGAGATTTATCCCAACAGATCTTGAGGTTTGCTTGGTTTGTTTCAACAAACTTATATTGAAAAAGTACTAGAAAAATTTAACATATTAACCCACTCTCAAGTTTTGAAACCCATTTCTAAAGGAAAAATTTTCTATAAGTCCCAATGCCTTTAAAATGATGCTAAAGAATGAAAAATGTCTCATATGTGTCACTTGTTGGTAGCCTGATGTATGCTTATATATGTACATATCTTGATATAGCTTATACTATTGGTCTATTAGAAAGATACTTAAGTAATTCTAGTTAGAGATATTAGACTAATGCAAAAAGAGTTATAAAGTACCTACAAAGTACTAAAGATTACATACTAACTTATAGATAAATTGAAAGATCTTATAATTCTAGACTACATAAATTTAGATTTTGCTAGTTGTTCAAATGATTTCAAATCTACATCTGAATATATCTTTATGATGGCAAGAGGAGCTGTATCGTACAAAAATGTTAAGCAATCTTTAATAGCAACCTCTACTATGAAAGCAAAATATGTCACATGTTACAAAGTCACTTGCATTGCTATACGAGTAAGGAATTTCATGACTAGTTTTAAGATTATTTAGAGCATCTCTTGACTTTTGATAATCTGTTGTGATAATACTATTACTATAAACTTCTCTCATAATAATAAAAGTTCTGCCCATATGAAATATTTTGATATAAAGTACTAGTTTGTGTGAGAGAAGGTACGCGAACATATCACATATATTGAACATATTTTCATAGATCGTATACTCACATATTCACTAACTAAAGGCTTAACCATAAGAATATATCATGATCATGTAATCAATATAGGATTAACTAAGTCCTTTAATGTTTTGAGTTAGTAGCCAAAGGCTTAGCCATAGGAATATATCATGATCATATAATTAATATAGGATTAACTAAGTCTTTTAATATTTTGAGTTAGTAGGAGTTCTATGATGCAAACTGTTTTCTCAAAATGTATATAAATGAAATATTCATGTTTTGTCATATATTGTACATAATTTTATTATAACATATTTATAGAGATATTTAGACCTTATCTTAATATTATATTAAGTTTTATGATTCTCATTTTATATCTTAAGCAGATGTTTCGACCTAATATGTAAAAATTTACATATATTGTCATAATTTTGTTATGTAAATCTTATAAAATGCAATCTTATTATGTATATCCTCATTAGATATTGTATATAGTCAATGAGGTATAAGTTTACAATATATATATATATATATTTCATTGATATCCTTATTAGATACTGTATTTTATGTTATTGGATATTTATGATCTTAATTTAGACTAATGGGTGTAAAGATGTCATAATTTTCTTTTACATCTTATTAAAGTAGCTACTATTATTCAATTACATGATCCAAGTGGGAGATTGTTAGATTTTTTATTGTGAACCTATGAATTTAATAATAAAACTAAGAAATACAAAAGTTTGACCTAATATAAAGTAACTGAATAGTTTTTGTCCAATGATAATCTAATCTAATAATGAAATAATAGGTAATTCTTGACGATAGGTCAATTTATTAATGTTATCAATATAAATAAGTATTGTTACTCTTACACCCTAAGATTAATTCCAAACACTCCCCATCAATGTTAAAAAGCCTCTCTAATTAAGTTCTTGTCTAGAGGTTTATAGAAACAGTGAATCCTTATTAGAGTTTGTGATCAAAATCGATCATAAATAATTTGTAACCTATACCAAATCCAAATTTCACATTTATTCCAAATGGATCTATCTAGTAATAATTAATTATTTTTTCATGTTTAATATTATTCTTTTTATATAGTTCATTTAGGGTTATTATTTTCTATAAAAAAAATAATTTTAGCATGCTTCTCTAACATGTATACAACATTTCAATTCTTTTATATATTCCAAAAATAAAAACTAAAATCAAGTTCTGAATTTTTATATTTATTAAATTAAATTTTATAGATTTATTCTATCATTTTATATTTAATAACAATCATAATTTTTATTCAAAATTCAATTTCGAATCTTATTTTCAATGTGCATATGGCATTACTCTTCTTTTAAATATAAAATATTCTCTAGAAAATAAATGATTATCACAATCATCAACAAAAATATAGATGATTATAAATTTTAAAAAGATAGAATTACTAATTTTGTTTCTAAAATTGTAAAATGCTAATAAGATGGATCCTGAATTATATTAAATAGTTAATTTTTTCTCTAAATAATAATTCATACAAATAATTTCATTCTTCTATATAGATTTGCTTAAACAATTTCATTTCTAAATATTTGTATAGAATTATCTATATAAGCTATTATTTAGAATGAAATTAATTATTTAATATATTTCATTATCATTTTATCAATATTTTATAATTTTAGAAATAAAATTGATAATTTTATCTTTTGAAAATCATTTTTAATTTTTTGTTATAATAAATTATTTTACTTTTTAAATAATATCCTCCTAAAAATTTTCGTCATTGATAGAAAGTGACGATTGAAATCCTGCCTCTTCACATCAAGCGAACTCTTTCTAAGTGTGAGTCTTTAAAACCCACTTTACCTTACTCTCAAATAAATGGTCCCAAAAAAAACATTACCATACAGCATTGTAATTTTCATGGCTTTGGCAGGGTGACAGCTTGGACTCGTCCTGCTTGTATTTAATGAGAGGCCCTCCTTAGTATACAGTCACTTAGGAAGAACAGACTACAAATAAAACAAACCATTAATGCTCGGATATACAATATTTACCATTACCTTGAAATCTAAGAATCAAAATCAAGACTAATAATATTTTAGTGTTTTAACTTTAGTTAATCAGAAGACAATGAGGGGATCATAACAACTTTTGATATATTTTAACACTTTCAGCATATTTTTTAAGTCTCTCTTCATTAAATAATATGCAATAATTTGATTATTTAAATCTCTTGTAATTAAATCATAAACAATAAGTTTTGATTAAATTAAATTTATATACTTTTCCTATTTTATAAACTTTTGAGAATCTAAGTATATTTAGACTCATATCCTTTATCTCAATTTAGGATATGCATATGTCACACATCACTCTAGAATTGAGAGATTAGTACATGATTAAATATCTATGCAAAGAGATAAAGAAATACTAGGTTATTGACTGAAATTTTCTGACTCCGGAACTATATGACTTCGAAAACTTAAATGAAAGCCTCTTAGATCAAGGCTCAAGTGTTGGCTCACTCAAATATAACTATAATACAAGGTCATGAAAATATCTAAATAAGGTTGTTTATGTGATTTTTGTAATACCTTGTTTGAACTTTCAAACTTGCATCATCAAAATATGTCACAAAGTATGGGAGATTTTTAAATGTATTTAATGATATATTATGCCTAAAAAAGTTAAGTTTTTTATTAATTTAGTACATACAACTATTAATACGGATTGGTTCAATTAATTGTGATCAAGATTTGAATAAATTTATTATAATTTTTAAATTAATTATGAATTTAAATTATCTCCAATCTTAATATTTCTGCTCTATAGCCAATTCTTTTCAAGGAAATTTTAATATATTTAAAGATTAAATAGGATATTATCTCTCAATCCGAGTAAGTTTAATGACACTTAAGAATTAATTGAATACCTAACATGCAACTTATGCGAGACTTGCAACATGTGAAATTTTATAAGATAATTGGCATGTGAAATTTTGATAAGAAAGAGGTACGCATTTAAAAAGATCATGCTTCCTAGGCTTGCAACATGTACCTGCATTTAATAAAAGAGGCATTAATTCGGGGAGGTTGAAGTGTAAGTGCAACAGTGTTACTTCCGTTACAGCCGTGTAACTTTTCATTACAACTCCTCTTTTTAACCAAACATGGGACCATCGGTAGAATAGTCTTAGCCTTACATGTCTCTTAATGCGTCACTCACTGTTGAAGCCAACTTATTATTGTACATATTCTTGGTGGTCACAATGCCTTTGAATCCCCTAAATTCTCGAGTTCTATGTGTTCACGCCCAACCGAGGCAATTATGCCTACTTGCACACTACTATTTGTCGTTTTTTTTTTTTTTTTAACATTAAGAAGAAATTATTGAATCAAAAATATTACTTTCGAATTTATAATTAAATTCTCATAGTTTTATTTTATCTAATTGCATACTGAAATTTAACATAATTTGTAATTAAATTATCATTGTTAACTTGTATTAAATTCATTTAATAGGAAATAATTAACTTATGATTATGCTAAATTTCAAATTTTTTTCTCATTCTCCATAATAATATATATTAGAAAAAGATCAACCTCTTAAATCCTCATTAGCATGTAGATTCCTTTTTCATCTTCTGAAGAAATTAATGAAAATACTGTTTTATGTCATAAGTACATGTCAGGAAATGAATTTTGGTGTGCTAAACATAGAAAGTTAGCAAAAGTAAAATGCTAATGTTGGACACATTAAATTTTATTAGTTGGATTTAACATTAGTTAACAATAAGAACTTAATTACAAATAATTTTAAACTTTAGAATACAGTTACACAAAATAAGATCATAATTACAGGAACTAAAACCTCTTTATTGACCTTTTTTTTCTTTTTACTTTGAACTAGTCTGACCGTGTCCAAATAGACCATCCAGATTTCAGATGACTGGGGATGATCCCTCTTTTGGTGTGGGTACTGCAGCACAAACGTGTCCTCCTTCCCATGAAATTTAGTCTACCTAATGATATTAGAAACAATAATATTAATTGATTCATTCTAGGATAAAGAAACTCAATCT
Organism: Sindora glabra; assembly: GCA_020226215.1. Classification (NCBI taxonomy): domain Eukaryota; kingdom Viridiplantae; phylum Streptophyta; class Magnoliopsida; order Fabales; family Fabaceae; genus Sindora; species Sindora glabra. The sequence goes on from CM035226.1 coordinate 52,457,320, forward strand.
ACTTTAAGGTTGAATATTCTTATTATTAAATTATTTTTTATTAAAATTTATATTTTTATTGAATTTATTCATTTTGAAATTTAAAAAATGATAATCTAATAATGAAATTTTTTCAATTTTTTAGAAGGTCAAATTGTTAGAATTTTTATATAGGTTATCATTAATTGTAGGTATTTTATTTTTGACAAAAACACCTAAAATCATGATTTAAAAGATTTTTATTTTTTGAAACTTAATTTTTTAAAGTAATTAATTACTTAGGTTTATAGATATCTAATTTTGGATTAATGTATTTAACAACTAAAATATAGGTATATGACTTTCTTAACCTATAATAGAAATGCTTAATAGGGTTTTATTTATATTAGTTAGGTCTCCTCTCCATTCCTAATCTAATTCAATTATTGACTTGTCCTATTAAGACTTGCACACTTGAAAAGAAAGAGAGGAAGATTTATCCCTGTGGTATTCACTTAATACTACCTTATTCAAGAGAATTAAATCTATAATAAAGAATTCAAAATAAGGATATGCTTCTGCACTTATTTTGTTATCAAATATCCAAAATTTTATATAAGATTAAAATTTAAATTCTTATATGTGGTATCAAAGTTATCTTACATAAATTTAGAATTTAGAAACATAGAATCTAAAATATTAAATTATTTTATGTGCTATTTTTTTTTTGTCCTTCCATATGAAAAAGTGAATTTTCTGATTTATTGTTGGTGAAGTTGAATCTTTTATTTCAAAAAAATAAATTTGGTTGATGCAATATATATAATCCCTATTTTATATTTTTATATTATCATCTACTTTGATGCAATTATTTTTCTTTGTCTTGATATGATTGATACATGATTTAAATCTAATTTTCATATTATTATTATCTATTGCATATACTTATTCAATTTGGGTACATAAAATTGCTTTTGAAATCACTTTTCATGAGAAAATTTTGCCAAACATAAGCGCGTTGCCAATGGAATGGATGGCGTTACCATTGAAAACTTCTAATAAAGTGTGCAATATTGAATTTAGGTGGATTGGCCACAGTAACAAAAAAGAAAAAAAGAGAAAAGTATTCTACTCGAATGAAGGAACTAATTACTAAAGGCATTATAATTTTTCTTATGACTAGAACCTTGTATCTTTATTAATAGCCTACATAACTTCTTCTTTTATAGTCATAAGTTCTAACCTTAACCTCTTGCTTGTTTTTAGGTAAAACAAAGGGAAAAGAAGTGAATAAGTAGAAAAGTACAGGAAAATTTTCATTTTGTCCCACTTAGATGACCGTTGAAATTAGGAAGGAAGAGAAGTTGAGGCAGAAGCCGTATGGTAGGGCCCAATCTTGTTTTTTCTCCTCAGAAGTGCGAAGAAAATAGGGTAGAAATCCACATAGTGCACGCGCTTGGTAGTCTAGCAACAGTAGTTCGGTCTGTGGTTCTCCCTTTTGCGAAGTGGAGCAACGCTAAGGACCTCCATCTGCTGGAACCACAAGCTTGCTTGGTGGAACCGTCAACAGAATCGGCGATCTTCTTCTCCTCCAATGAGTACTCTTTATCTGCATCATCGTTGTGGCTTTGTTGTTCCTGCTTTCCTTTTGAAGAATCCATGTTGTCCGGCTACTATGGATAGTTTCGTCCACTGCATTCAATGCCTCCTAGCAACCAACGTTACTCCAGCAGTAGAGGTAGGTTGATTCAGCTAGCTGGCTGGCTGGCTGGCTCAGAGAGGTTGAATGGGAGAAGAGAGGGAGGTCGGGTCTCACTTGCCACCGGGTCACTTGTGGATCCGACCTGGAATTCATGGGTGACCCGAGAAGCAGGTCCCAGACCTAATTTTTTTTTTAAAGAATTTTGTAACAAATGTTGGTTAAATTATAAAATTTTATCCTTTAATTTTTTTTTCATTTCCTCACATACATGCTTATTATATTTTTCACAATTTCACCTAAATGTTTAAGTATGTTTTCACATAATTTTCATTTAAGTATTATGCAAAATTACAAATTGAAATGAAGTAAAGGTAGGGTCATAATTAATTACTACTTCTAAGAAGTCAATCAAGATGAATTACATATTTTTACTTAATTAATATATCAAGTCAATTTTTTGACATGCTCCCTATCTCTTTTGTTAATGTAAATGATGGAATCCATTATTTACATATTTATAGTAATTTAATATACTCATTTTCTATTTGAAGCTTAAAAATTATTTTTAAAACATTATAATGTCATCACATTATGTATGCTCATAATTCATCATCAATTGAATTTTAACAATGGAAGTTGCACAAAATCTTTGGAAACTAAAATACATATTTCAATTATTATATGAAATGTGTTCCCTCTTAATTTTAGTAAAACTTGAAGGGTATTCTTACTTATTGTCCATAGTATTGATATGGAGTTGATACTAACTACATTTACTACATTGTACCTTACTTACCTTTGTTATTGTTTTACGTTAGTGCAAATTGTCTTATTAGAAGGAGGAATATCTTTCCACTCTCCCAGTGAGCTTATCTTTTGGACATTCCTGTAGCCTAGCGTAAGTTTTTTCACTCTGTTTTACTGTCATACTACACTAAAATACATAGCATATTGTACTATAGTTGTCAGGGAGAAGGAAGTTTCCTTTGCATATAAAGTTATTAACCATTAGTTAAGTGTTGAAATCCTATCATACTTGTTATTAGTAATTTTCCTATCTAGGATTCAAAACTAACATGGCTACTCTCTACTTCTCACAGGATTAATAATGGAAGCTGAAAATGACGATTTATTTGATGAGCAATTTGAATTAAAGCAGTTGATTAACGTAGATATGTTTGAGGAATGGAGAATGTGATTGCAAATGTATATTGTTGAACTAATATGCATCATTGTGCATTCTATACATTTGTTAACCATGCAATTAAAACTTATTCATGCACCAAGTGCTATATGAGAAAGCGAAAGGGATGAAATATGACAATAACTTATGCATAATCTTCTAACAACTGATTAGTGTTATGATGTAATACGTATGAGTCCTTGTGCATTCCTTCATTTGTGCGAGAAATTGAGAGGAACCGAGAGGGTAAAGGATAATGTATATGCTACAGTAGAGGAGCAAGTTGCTAAGTTCTTACACATTTTATCGCACAATGTGAAGCATAGAATTGTGTCCTTTTTTTCCATCGATCAAGGGAAACAATAAGTCATCATTTTCATAATGTTTTACGAGCCATTATTTGATTGGAGAATGAGTATCTTATCCAACTTTTTGGATCAAAAGTTCCTCAAGAAATATTCAATAGTAAAAGGTTTTATCCTTATTTTAAGGTAAGATAATAGTGCATATAAAATACAATATATTGATGTATACTGCCAAGTTTAGCTTTTCTCTTTCTTTAACATCATAAAGTTTACTCTAACTTAAAAATACAGAATTATGTTAGAGCTATAAAATGGGATGCATATATAGGTAAAAGTACCAAATAGAGATGCTTCTTGCTTTTAAGGTAGGAAAGACTTTCCTATCCAAAATGTGTTGGCTGCTTGCAAGTTTGATATAAAATTCACTTATGTGCTAACCAGTTGGGAAGGCATTGCATCTAATTCTAGAATTTTGAAGCATGCCTTAAGTAAGAGAGAAGATAGACTTAGAATACTTGTAGGTAAGTATGTTATATTAGGAGGAACATTGTAGCTAACAAAATTACATAGAAAATATGCTATATTACATTTATTCACATAACTATCATATGTGCTAGGTGAATATTACCTAGGAGATGCAGGATATCCACTTAAAGGTGGGGTTCTCACACCCGTATAAAGGTGTATGTTACCATCTAAAGGAATACTCAACACGTGATCCCAAAAATGCAAAGGAACTTTTTAATTTGTGACATGCTAGTTTGAGAAATGTCATTAAAAAAGCATTCAGGGTTTTAAAAAAAAGTTCCCAATTATAGTCAATTGCATAGAGCCGCATTACTTCTTGGAGACCATGTCTGACGTTGCTACTGTCTATTGCATATTACATAAATTTCTAATAAATATTGATCCCAATGAGCATTTGATTGAGGAAGTGGACCATAAGATACTCTAGAATGTTACAAATAAGCACGAAGACAATGATGCACGAAACTTAGAGGAAGACTATAGACAAAGATTCCTCTTGAGAAAAAGCATAGCAAATCAAATATGAAATGATTACGAAGAAAGTTTGCATAGATTTATTTTGTTATCCGTGTAACATTATTTAATCAATTGTATTTTTAAAAAACTTAATGTTCTGACTGCACTTATATGCATTTGTATTATCTATTTATGTGTACATTAAAATTTCATCACAAGCTATAACTATTACATTTTCATCATATGGTAGATGTATTATATATATATATATATATATATATATATATATATATATATTGGTTTGTAATTATGGAGTGATGCAAGTTTGTTGATTGCTATCATTTTACTTTGTCACGAACTACATACCAAGTTTACATGCCATTTCTCATTATTACCACTTTCTTATTTGTAGATTATGCACTGATATCGGTTTATGTGACAATTTATAAATTAAATCATGTCCAAGAATAGGAAATTAAGGAGAGGAAGGAGTTCCTCCAAAGATAACCTACCATGGATAGCAGAGATGGATACTATATTGTTGGATGCATTATTAGAGGAAGTACATAAGGGAAATAGATCGAATGGTACCTTTACCTCTTATACATATGTCACAATGGTGAACATATTGAAGGCAACAATTAGACCTTTTTTTGCAAAAGCAACATATTAAAAACAGAATGAAAACATTGAAAGTAACATTCAACGAATGTTATGGCTTGTTTCACATGTGGAGTGAAGTCAGGTGGAAACCCACAATCCAATTGTTCGAAATAGAACCCGAGGTGTGGAAGGAGATCATAAAAGTAATTGTCTAAATGAAATAAAGGAAGTTTACAATGAATTACAATTTAAATCATATGTTAATAGTTAATAGGCAATGAGTTATAATTATTCCTAAAGTATTTATATTACCAATTATGGTTGTAAAATGCAAGAAAAACCTGAAGCACAAAAATGGAGGAGAACCCCAATAAATAATTATGATAAATTGATAGATCTATTTAACAAAGATAGAGCAACCAGTGAACAAGATGAGAGTGCAAGGGATAAAGTTCAATGTTGGGAGAGGGAAAACTTTGACTTAAATGACTATTTTGACGGCATGTCAGATTCAAACTTTCATTAGGGAAATGAAAGACTAACCTTTGTAGGCAACATAGACACCTATAGTCCCATAGGTGGTGGTTCAAATCAATCACAAGGAAATCAATCACAAGGAATATCATCTTCTAAAGGTACCAAAAGGAAAGTTGCAACAATTGATATGATTGAGAGTGAATACGAGAAAATACATCTAGGAATAAACAATTTAACTGAGGTGCTGCAAGAAGGGGTTGAAGTGGCCAAAGAACAAGTACAAATAGCTAAGGAAGGTCTTACCATTCTTCGAAAGAGCAAACATTAACACTATACCCCTGCGGATGTTTGGAGTGAGTTGGAGAATATAGAAGTGATGCTAAAACTCCGAACTCGATGCTATCATTTCCTATGCTTAAATGAGGACGCTAAGCAACAATTTTTTGGCATGCCATAGGAAATGCGTTGGAATATTCAATACAAAAATATGAAGGATGCAGGTATATTTTGAAGTACTTGTACGTTTGATGTGTTGTTATCTAGGTATGTATGTCTCTAATATTTTTTTATTACTTTTTGTGCTTGTAACCATAATTATAACCATAACTTTTATTAGATGCATGATTGTGTTGTTCTATTCATGATAAATCACTATTAAGAACCACTTACTTCAATCATTCTAGAAGGCCAATTTGCTGTAAAGGTTGTGGATTCACTCATAACCTCATTTCATATAATGAGTATTATAAAGTACGAAGGTACCTTTCATTAGATTACTGTAACATTAGTTATTTAATTATATTACCACTTGAGCACTATGTTTCTTCATAGCATTGAATTATATGCTAAACAAATTATTCATTGTTGTTTACCCTATTTGTGTGTTTGTAAAATGTAGTTATAGTTCTAAACAAGTTGACTAAAAAGGTTGTATTATTGTAATTTGTGGGCACTTGACCTTATTTTGTTAACTAGATGGCGAGAGTTTGCTATAAATGATTATCAGCATGCTTAACATCATAAAGTTCGCATCCTTTCTATAAACTTGGATTGTGCCATGTGTTAACAATTTTAGGGATTGAATTCTCTTATTGCAACAAGCCATTTAGCAGTTGGATTGCCCTTTACTGAGTACGGATTATCATTATTGTTATTATTGTTGTTCATAATAGGAAATGTTTGATTTGTATGAGAATCAAATTTTCATAGTAGCATTACATTTTCCTAGTAATTTTTCTACACAATCTTCCCATGAAGTTTTTATAATTGAAGTTTGATATTAAGCTACTAATACTATTATAGCCTTATTTTTTATATTTTTTGTAATTTAATTTTGGGCAATTTACAAAACAATATCACAATACATAAATTCTTGTTATCGATGGCATGTCATAGAAAATTTATATATACATGAATCTTAATTATATTTTTTCATTATCTGTTGGGATTTGTAATCTAATCTATTTTATTGAAGACCTATTGATTTGTTTTTATTATTTTATTGTATTCTTATTAATTAAGATGACTACTAAATTTAAAAAAAGGTTACATAATATACAAATAATTTGTATTAAATTATTTATATTATATTATTTACTTAATAAGTGGGTTGATGTAAACTTTGTACAAATTTGTATTATTTATAATGTAGTTTATATTAAATTTTTTGTGGAGATGGTCACATGAACATTTTATATTAATAAATTTCATTTCCTCTCAACTTTCTATTTTACAACCAAATGATATAAAAAAATTTAATCCTCTTATTTCTCTCTCCTTTCTCTTCTTTCACAATCAAATACAATATTTTCTTTTCTATTTTCTTTCTCCCTTATTTTCTCCTCTAACTAAGCACACCTAGAAAAAATAACTTCTCTCTACTTTTCTTTCTTCTCTATTTTCTTTTTCCCCTATTTTCTATTCTAACCAAGCAAAGGGCAAAGGCTATTTGTTTTTTTCAATTTTTCTTGTGAATGTTATTTCTTAAACTTGTTTATTATCATTTATTATAATCAAATTATTTTTATCAAATTACTTGAAATTATCATCTACTTTTCATATTATTAACTTTATCATTTTTACAAAATTTTTAAATTAATTATTATTTTCTAGATGATTGCATGTTGTAAAACTATGATATTCTATTTTTATCAAGTTTAAGTGAAATTGATAAAAGGATATCATAAATTATTATGATTTTAAATATTATAATTTTGGTCTAATTTTGTTGGATATATATTGAAATTATTACTTGAAATTTTTTCTTTTTTTAAATGCTCTATAATTAGATTGGTGTGTGTGTGTGTGTGTGTGTGTGTAATTTATCAATATTAAATGAAAATTTTGAAATAAAATTGATTAGATTAAATAATCTATCAAATATTCAATAATTTTCTATCAAGATAGTCTTTTTATAAAAGTTTGATTTTATAAATTTTCCTCACTATAGTAAGGAATTAGAACAATCAAATTTGTCAATTTTGAATTTTTTATTTGAAAATGTTGTGCATTTTTTGCCTGTAATCTTGTCGACTTCCAACTAGCTACAACGAAAAGTCATACCATGAAGTCATGTGATGGGGCTGATTACGCCATTAATGACAGATGACAAATGCCTAGAAAATGAGCATTTAAAGGTTGAAGATATAGTTCGACCATCTTTAAAGCATGATCCACACACAATAGTAAAAGAAAATTATAATATATTTATTATTCTCTTAATTAGTTAAAGATATTTGTTACATATTTATTCTTCTTTTAATTAGTTAAAAAATATATTTTTCCAATAAAACTATTATTATTTTTGGAAAAATATTACATTTTTTTTTAAATTTATATTAATGTGTTTCACTCTTGTAACTTGCAATCCAAAAATACATGCTCTTCTACTAAAGTAAGTATAAGAAAAATCAAAATCAATTTTTATGAATAATTTGGACTAAAAATTAATTAAGTATTGAGATTATGTTATGATACAATATGATTTTAATTATCGATATTATTGTATATGGTTTAACACTCCTTAATGGACAAATTATATTATTATTATTTGTAGTTTTAGGCTTAATTTTAATATCTCAATTCTTTTGAGAAATTTATGGGTTAATTTAGATAATTATCATCAAAATTAAATTATTCTACATTGATTTATAAGTATCCAAACTATTAATAAATATTTATAGGATTAATTTTTAATTATTTCACATATTTACCTATTCGTATGTGAAATAATTAGAAATGAGCTTACTAAAATAATTTTTAAGACTTGCCCAAAGACAATTGCTGTATATTGTAATTAGAAATTAGTTTAGTAAAGTAATTTTATTTTTATATTTATTTTATTATGTAATTTATCTATCCAAAAGAGATAAATTTGTAATAATAATGTATTATCCTAATTAACTTCAATTTTAGATGAATTTTTTTTGCCTACTACATTCTCTACCTAAATGAGAGAATGTAGTAATATCTATATGCTCTTAAATATGATTATTTTGTCCAAAACTAACGTAATGCATTTTAATTATTTTTTTACATAATCTCTTTTGTTGTAAATTTATGTTATTAAACACATGGTGTTTGTGAATTTTTTTATATCATTTTTACACATGGTGTTTATGTTTATAAATATTTTTATTTTACCATGGGTCTTACATGGATCAAGTAAGGTATATTATTGAATTATATTAATATTATTTTGAATATTTTATTTTTATTTTTTTTATAAAATTCAATTTAAGTTTCTACAAGAAACATGTTAAAGTGATGTAGTTAGAATTATAAATTTATCCTTTTTGTTAATCATGATTTAATGATACCTTTAATTTTTAAAACAAATCTATATTTTAAGCCTCATTATGTTTTTGAATTGCATAGATTTAAGATATATTTATATGCTAAAAGATTAATATTGCATCAATTTAGATGTAATAATATTTTTATTTTGAGATCATTTATTATTAGAATAAATCTTATGCTATTTGTGCTTAAAAGATCATTGTTTTGGATAATTTTTTAATATCCTTAATCTTTTGAAAAGTTTATGGTTTGTTATAGATAATTATCACCAAAGTGAGATTATTCATGTTGACCTTAAAGTCTTTGACTTATATCATATAGGATTAATTTATGATTATTATATACAATTACCTATCCAAAGGGGGTTATTGCATATTTTAATCAAAATGTTTTATGAAACATATAAATTTCTAAAGTTACTTTGGTTTTAAAAATATGTTTATCTAAAAGGATATGTTTCTAGTGCTAAGGTATTCTCTTGATTGGTTTCGTGATTAGTAGGGTCTTTTATATGCTATATTTTCTACCTAAAGGAAGACTATAGTAATACATTACTTCTAGGTCCATAAACTAAAATTTATATTATTACTTCCAATATTATTTTGTTTGCTTTTATGATAAAAGTGTTATCTCTTTGATTAATTTTTTAAGGCTTAATCAAAATATGTTATTTTACTTAAATTATAAGGGTAAACTAGTATAGAAAGTTTATCTACTCAAAGAAAATATTTTTTTCGAATATCATAATATATTCTATGTAACCAAGTAAATATATTGAAAGAAAATTTAATACATATTATATGTTTTGCTTAAAGGGAATTTATAATTATGTATTAGGAACTCTTATGTAGACCTTATTAATATATAAGAAAATTTTCTCTTATTTATTATATACTTTTAGATAATTTTTACAACTAAATTTAATTCTCTTACATTTTAAAGAGTTGTTAGATGAATCTATTTTAAGAATGATATATACTATTGTGTAACTTTAGTTATAAGGCAATAAATTAAATTTTATATTGTTTATGGCATGATGGCACATTAGTTATCAAATATAATTTTTTTTCCTTCTTTGTGGTAGAATTATATATAACTTGATTTAAAAAATTATATTTGATAAATAAATTATTAATCAATTAATGCAAATAATTATATTTAAAAATAGTATAATTTTTTTAGAATTACATGAATCTTTGCATTAGTGGGAGTTTAATTTAATATTATAAAATTTTACTCATATTACAAAATGTGATACTTATATTCAAGAGTTTATTTTGGTTAAAAATTGTTTGATGATATTTGAAATTGCTTTACTTTGTAAAAGTGCATTTAAATATTAAAATTTTTTATATAGTTTAGTTTGTAGTAAATTATATGTTATTACATACATTTATTCGCCAGAAAATATATATGATAAAAAGGTGAAAATTTCATTGAATCTTCTTTTATCTACATAATATTTGAATTTTAAAGTAATTTTTATCAAGCATATTTTTGCTATTAGTAATGAATTTAACATATAAATTATTGTGTTTTTCTTTGAATATAGTATAAAATAACTTATAAAGTTCTTAATATATACATTGTGAATCCTTTTTTTCTAATTTTTTTATGAGATGCCTTTTTTGGTCAATAGTATATATTGCTTATAGGATAATTTTTCAAACTGTTTAACTTAAACTTCAAAATTTATTCATACTTTATTCAAGTGACCTTAAGAATTATATTTTGGAAAACTCTCTTGTTACATTAACTTGGTATCAATTTTAGCATCAAATTTTGATAGTTATGCAAACTAGAGACACCAAAGTTAATTATATAATTAATTTATTTTAATTATGAATTTATTTTATTTATATTATATCAAGTTGATAATTTTAAAAATCATAATTTTACATGTCATTAAAATATGTATATAAAATTTAAATATTTTTCTCCTAGACTAAGATTCTTATGTTTATAGGATGCTTAAAAGCCTATTGAGATATGGGCATTCAATTTTATTTTCCTATAATATGCTTGGTTAGTGGGAGTTCTATTTTATGTAAAAAATTCATCTCAATTGATGATTATAATATATTTGTTAGTACACAAGGTGCATATATCATATATATTATTATATAATTTGCTAATTTTTATTATATTTATTCTTGATCATATTATTATATCATTGTGCATTTATATACATAATTTATGAATTCTTTATTAATACATGTATCTCCATATTATGAAATATACCAATTATGATAATTATTAGGATTAAGATTTAGTTCCATTCATTAGCTTTTAATTTTGTATATATAGTTTCTATGCACACCATATTGAAATAATGAAAATTGCCATGATAAAGGTTAGGTATTAGGTCTAATATATTATTTTGTATAATACCTTATTGGGATTAAAATTTGTTATTTATTGGTTATTTCTTAATATATATCTTTGTCTTTTAGTTGATGCTATTTTTAAATTTTGAGACATTCTAACAATAGATTTATCAGGACTAAGATTTAGTGTCAATCATTTGTTTTTGAATTATAAATTTTTCTCTTAGTTGATATATTTTGAAACTTAAAGACATCCTCACTAATAGATTTTTAAAGATTAAGATTCAATGTCAATCGTTAGTTCTTTTGTTTGATATTTATCTTTTAATTGATATTATTTTAGAATTTTGAGATAATTAAATTTATTGTTACCAGAATATTTCTTTATCTTATTATTAAGTTAGTTATAAAGAAATTGTTAAGAATTGACTTGAAAAATAACATGTTTTGTTAGATTGTTCTTTTGATATTATTTTTCTTGCTACATTTTCATATTAATTATTCATATTTAAATAGTTGATAATATATATATAACCATAGAAGGTCTTATATCAATAATAATGCAATTGCCACCATGATTCAATATGATTAGTTACTTAAGTATGAGTTATATTTTAGATATTATTTCTTGGATGGTATGTTTTCAAAATCGTGGTCATATATTCAAAATTTTATGTTCAACTTGAGAGTAATTTTTTATATAAAATATTTTAAAATAAACTCTTTACAGTTAATCTTACCTAAGTGAGAGAATGTTAAAATTTTTATGTGGATTATCATTAATTGTAAGTATTTTATTTTTAATAAAATTAGTTGAATAATAATCCAAGAAATTTTTATTTTCTAAAGTTTAATTTATTAAAATGATCTCTTACTTAAGCTTATAAATATCTAATTTTGAATTAATGTATTTTAGGGCTAAAGTATAAACCTATACTTTTCTTGAAATATAGTTTTATTTATATTGTTTAGGTTCTCTCTCCATTCTTAATCTAATTCAATCATTAGCTTATCTCATCGAGAGTCATATACTCTAAAAGAAGGAAAGAAAAATTTATAACTGTAATATTCATCTGAATACTATCTTATTTAGAAGAATTAAATTTATAATAGAGAATTCATGATAAAAATATGCCTCCGCACTTATTTTATTATCTGATGTCCTAAATTTTATACAATATTAAAATTTAAATTCTTACATAAACTCTGCATAAAATTATTATTTATTTTATAAAAAATATACTTCGACACAATTAAGATTTTATAAAATTATAAGAACCTTCATTTATTTTATTAGTGAAATGATTAAAAAAATCATAAGATTTAAATCTAATTAATAGTAAAGTTGAATGTGAAATTATTTAAATTTAATTTAGAGTCAGTATGAATTAATTTTTCATTATCATTTACTAATATCCACTTATATATTGTCATATTAATAAAAAAATTATTAAAATTTCTTTATTATTATTAAAAAAATTTAATTACTTATACTTTTTTAATAATGTGTTTCTTACTTGTATATTAATAGTATAAAATATTTTATATCAACAATAAATTAAATTTAAATTCTTTAATTATTTTTAGAAAACTATGGGTGGGTGATCAAATGAGGGACCGACGGAATTGAAAGCTTTGTAGAAAAAAGGCTCAATTCCGCCGATCAGTCCAAATCGATCCCAGAGCCTTTTTATTTATCCATTTTTTTTGTCTGAGGTCCGTGTTTGCCCTAGTACACTAATTAGTCTCTATGTAATACCCTAAGATAGTAGGGTGAGAAAGCAAGAATTAAGGCATTAAGCCCCTCATCTAGAGCCCTAAATATGATATGTCTAGTTATTGTTAGGCAAGAAAAAGGCGCCACCTTATGGTTCTGAAATGCACCTACTTTTGAAACCAATTCATTTACTGCTGTGATCCATCACTTTAAGGATTGAAACCCACATGGAGCCTGCCATTTTTATTTTGTAAGGACAATAATACAATATGCAAATGACAAAACTTTATTTCATGACTTTTAACATATGAACAAGGTACATTGCAAAATCTCTGCCATTTACCAGAGAAGAAATAGGACCTCATCAAATCATTTGATTAGGAATTAGGATGGTCGGTGAGCTCTTGCTGACTTTTATTGGGCCTTTAAGTCTAGGGTTCATTTGAAATTCATCACATACTCTCTCTCGCTGGAATAATATAGTCAAAGGCATGTATCGTTGAGGTTTCTCTCTCTCTCTCTTTCTTTTTTCTTTTTTTTTTGGCCAATTTTCATTTAGGGCGTGTAAAAAGTTTGCTGGATGATGACTGTGGGGTCTTGACTCAAGTCAAGAAGAAAAATAGTTGTTGAAGGTCATATTATTATAATATCTTCTTCTTTCTAATCTTTTAGTTCAAATAATAATATTCATGTGGAGTTAATTTGGAGAAATTAGGTCTAACTGTCATGGTGTCATAAATCAGTACGATGTGTTCAAATAAGTAAAGTTGGGATGTATGTAAACATAATAATTGTGTGGGTTGGGGGGGGGGGGGGGAATCAGCATGATTTCAAAGTAAATCTTTTTCTTTCTTTGTCTAAAATTGGTTGTGTGTGTGTACCTCCTCTGTGATATAGATAATATATAGGTCCCCTGATCAGTATGGATTTAGATGATGAAAATATGCTTGCCAGAACTTCAGATGATATCCTTGCCTAATAAGTAAGCACTTAGCTTTACAAGGAGGAATTAATTGGAGAGAAGGCTTAGTTTCAAAGGAAGGTGTATATAAGTTTCCATCTCGTTTCCTATTTGTGCTAGCTAGGCCCCAACTTGAAGCTGTGTTTTGACCGGTTCATCTTTTATTTGAAAATAAGACACTTCCAAAATACATATTAACTAGATTTAGGTAATGGTAGTCCCACTTCTTTAAATTTATTTGCTGTTCATTAAATTATAAAATTCACAATTCTATAAATTTTACGATCTATTAAAAAAAAGTAGATGATACACTTTTTAAAAAAGGTCTATCAAATATTTCCCTACTAATTAAAAATATTTAGGAGGATATATATATATATATATATATAGATACACACTAAGAATTTTAAAATCTGAATTTCTACGAACAGACTGGGAGAATTCTAACCTTTATTTGGAACTTGGAAAAAAAACTATAATTTAATTCATTTGAAATAAAATTTATTAATAATTTTTAAATGAATTTATTTTCAATTAAATTGGATTGTCAAATTTTTATTATTTCAAACGACAGGTAATAATCCAAGGAAATGAAGTAATTCTTAGTCGTGACAATTGTTCCCAGGATTAGCCTACAAGTTTTTGTTAATGATGATTATTCTTTTTTTTCCCCCCCTAATTAACGCTATAGGATTTCATAGGATTCTAGTTGCAAGAATACTCAATCTCTTCAAACAAAAGAAATAAATAATATTCAAGTTGGGTGTCCGATAATGGGGATAAGTTGTAATTAATTAATTAAAGGTGTTTGGATAAAGTTAAGAGACAAAAAGCTAAAGGACATGGCAAGAAGAAAGGATAGCTTTTCATGGGTTTCATCACTTCGAAATGGCTTTGACGAACGTTCCATATCTTTGGTGTCTCTTAATTCAAGCTTAATCCATCTTTTCTCGTAGACCTTTGCTTTTAATATATACATAGTTCATCTGAGAATCCCTTTTGCTTTCCTTCTTGTGTTTTCTTATTTGACGAAAGTTACAGATTTTCTTTTACCGCCCTTGATGCTAGAGAAAACATAAAAACAAGACACCAATTCTTTTGTTTCTCTCTCATTGGAAGACTAGCAACTCACACTCCTCATCTTTGACTTTCTCACATAACTATGTGTACATATTCAAGATAAGAAATGGTGCATAGTGAAGTTATCCATTTTCAATATGAAATGGTGGATATATTAAGTAGGAATTTTATATCAAACTAATTATTTTATGTCAAATTATAGAAAATGACAATCTTTTTGTTACATCCAAGGTATCATTATTCCTTTTTATATCACGTATGAAATTAATACATATTTAAAATGAAAATAATAAATGATAAATCCTTTCTAATATATACATTCTTGAAAATCAAATTTGAATTTGGAACGTGCCTACTTTTCGTGAATCAACCAAATTGATTGGTGAGAATAATAAAATTTAATTGACAAGAAAAGGATCAAAAGTCTAAGATTTCATATTCACAAAGTAATAAGGTTTATATTTTATACTCTGCATGGCTACAATTTTATAATATATACAGGCATGTATACCGAATGTGATTGTACGCTTTTAATCAAAGAAAAAAAAAGCATGATGAGTTGATGAATGCATGCAAGCACGCCTTATATAAGTCCATGCACAAAACAGCATCAAACAGCATCATTACATGCCTTGCGTTTGTAGTGGGTGTAGACAAGCTAGCTGCATTTTGGGCCTTTGCCTTCAATTATATATATATATATATATATAGAAGGCAATGGCAGTATAGCTACTGGTTTTGATTTTGTTCTTTTCATTTTGGTTTAAGACACTGATGCAAAGCAAAGGACAATATAGTTAATAATTCATTGCCTCCCTAAACTAAAGCATCCTTCTTATCTTTTACATTGATTATGCACCTAATCAAATAACATTTTTATTATAAAATACATAAATTATCTTGTATAGTTAGATTTAGACTATATGATCTTTTCTCATATTTTTTTAAAGAAAAATTCAATTTGAGCTTAAATATAATTTTTTTATATTTCAAAAAAGATTTGAGTAGGATTTGAAAGCTATATAAAGGGTTCATGTAATTCCATTAAAAGTCAAGGAGGTTAAAGCATATTTTTGTAATTTTATTAAGAATAGTTCTTTTCTCTCGATTTTAGGGGTGTATATGTTATTTTGAAATTACGACAATAACTAGGCCAAACTACATAATTCAAGTTATTACAACATGCATGCTTATGTTTAATAAAATGCATAAAAGTATTCATTAAATATATAACTTGAGTAAATCTTAACCATGAAAAAGTGAAAGAGCTCATGTTTAAACCATTAAATTTGAGGCACCTTCCCAATCTTCTTGAAACAATTTTTTTTTTTTTTGGTCTTATATTGGAGGAAGGGGAGAGGGGGTTGGGGAAGGAGAGTTGGGATGGGTGGGTGTCAAACACCTACCTCTGTACCACATTACATGGAAGTGTAAGATTGTGCCAAATGATACAAGCCTTCAGTGGTTCATGAAACAAGATCAAAATAGTGATGCGATCCTAAGGATTATAGAATAGCACTTACAATTTTCGAACAAATCAATCCTAAGGAGCAAGGCAAATAGGAATGAAGAAGCCTTTCAAGGACTTGTTTAAGGAACTTAGGAGCATGATAATGGAAGTTTAGAAGGATTCAAGAGGTGGATTTCTTGTATTTTAGTTGTTGAAGACCAGTAGTCAAGTACCATACTCAAGTACTACACTTAGAATTCATCTTTACCTATAAATACTTGACTACTATTCTTCAATACTTGCCTTAATTTTGGATAGTACTTGAGTACCTTGTAAAATCCATCTGTTTTAAATAACTAAGCTTTTGATTAATTATTTCTTATGGGTTAAGCCATTTAGGTTTAACATCAATTATGTATGCTTGGTCCATTATTTTTAATACTTTATTTTGGACAAATTATGGTTCAATCAGTGTGCTAATGTTTAGCCTATTTATGTCTAATTAAACCTTATTGCATTTTTAGTTATATAAAAAAGCTTATTCCTTATCAAACACAACTTTGGATGATTAATTTTAGATTAGATTATTTAGAAAAGTTTCTCCTTAAGGGTTCTTGTAATAACTTTAGGACTTATTAAAGGATTCATCCTTTTAACGTCTACCTTTATCACTTTTCACTTCTTTGAAGTGTGATATGATTTTTCTATCTATTTTTCTTCTTATTAAAAGGCAATCCTTAGCATTTTCATATTGTTTATGGATTCTTTATGACGGGTTTGTATTGAATTCACATCATTTGGCAATCAAAGTTATTTCCTAATATTCAAGTTTATCCCTATCTACTTATGTTTTCTATATTTTCCATTTTGTTTTGTTGATTTCTTATGTTTAATTTTGTATCTTGTTCACTTAATTTATTAGATCTTGTTGTTATTGTCCAATTTTGAGTTTATGTGTCTTCTTTTATGTTAATTATGCTTAGTTCTCGCTGTTTTCACATAATTCTAGCTACAATTCTTGTGTTCTTGTTTTGTTCTTCATTTTGATCCAATTTTGCTTTGTTTATTGATTTTATTTTATGCTATTTTGTTATCCTTCATTTTGTGCTTCAATTCTTGAAAATCTAATGTCAAAATTGTGTTCAATTGCATAAAAATTCGTGATTCTAATTTAAGTTTGAAAGTTGCTTTGAAATTATTTGTCAAAGTTCAAAATTGCAAGTTTAACTTATAGTACTCAAATATGATAGTTGAGTGTATTCAAATACTTAAAGATAGAGAGCACTAGAATTTAAGGTATTCAATTCTAATACTTGAGTACCCCTTAAGAAAGTGCCTCATACTTGAACCTTGTACTCAATTAGTTGAAGGTAAAGGCTACCAAAATCACAATAGTTGACTACTACACTCAAGTAAAATCAAAAGAAAAAAAAAGAAAAGAAATTGAATCAAAAGCAAAAGAATAAAAAAAATAAAAATAAAATTAAAAGAAGAAATCAAAGTGATCAAAAGAGAAAAAAAAAGAGAAGAACAAAAGCAAAAACTAAAGCTAAAGGAAAACAAATAGAAATCCAGAAAGAAAAGTAAAAGAAAATGTGTAACAAAAGAAGTTATTTATGTATTGCTTGCTCTACATCTTCTTAAACTTCTCATTTTGAATTAAGTTTTTCATTAGTTCTATCATTCATTTCAATCTTCCATTCTTAATTTATTAGTTTCATTCTTGTTTTTTCTATTCCTACTAAGTTTGAATTTTTTTCTGTGTCCTTTCCTTGTTCATCCATTGTGTATTTTTAAATTCCTTATTGAATCATTGGATTTGATTTGTGATCATTGATTGTCATAGTTGATGAATTTTATTAATTGTGTCTTCCTATTCCTAAAGAACCTCAAGAGAAAAAAGAATGAAAAGTGGAAAAAGATAAGAGTATGTGAGTTTATTTAAGGAAAAAATCCCTAAAAAAATCGGGATACAAACATAAGCATGAATGCCGATGTATCAAGTGAGAAGAGTACTTTTATGAGATTTTATTCTTTTTCTGATCTTTTCTTACTAGTAATCCTTTAAGATGTTGGGAGAAGGTATAAATAATATTGAGTTCATTTTTAGAACTCTACAATAACAAATGGAGGGAACAAATTTAAGATTTAGTGAAGTAGAAAATAAATATGGTAAAGTTAAAGGAGAAATGAAGGAAATGAGATATAGAAGACAAAATTAAAAAAAAATTGAAAATGAAGAAATAAGTAGTAATGGTAAGGGAAGTAAAAGTTATCATGATTTTGAAAGTAATGAAAGAAAAAGAGGTGAACAGAGGAATGAGAGAAGAGAAAGTGATAGACCAAGAAAAGATCAAGTAGATTTTAGACTTGATAACATTAAGATAAAGATTCTTTAATTCTAAGGCAAGTGATCCAAAAGCTTATTTGGAGTGAGAAAATAAAATGGAATTGATCTTTTATTGCCATAACTATTTAAAAGAAAAGAAAATTAAGCATGTCTCATTAAGTTCACTAATTATGCTCTTACTTGGTGAGATCAACTTATGACTAATATCTAAAGAAACTGTAAAAGACCAATTAAAACTTATGAGAAGTTAAAGTTTATCATGCGAAAAAGATTTATTCCAAACCATTATTATAGAGGCTTATACCAAAGGTTACAAAGCTTTACTCAAGGGTTCAAAAGTGTGAAAGACTACCATAAAAAAATAGAGATTACCATATTATAGCTAATATAAAAAAAGACTAAGAAACTACTATAGCTAAATTTCTCTATGGTTGAACAAAGACATTGCAAGCATAGTAGAGCTTTAAAATTATGTGAATTTATAAGAAATGGTACACATAGCTATAAAGAAAAAAAATAACCCAAAAGGAAGAGTTCTTTTAAGTACAACCATAGTTCTAGTGTTTCATAGAAACTTTAGGATAAAAAGGTTAAAAAGAAAAAGTACAAGGTTAAATTATCATCTAAACCTAAAGTAAAAGAATCTAAGGCCAAACAAAAAAATTAAAATGCCTCAAAGACATACTAATATCCAATACTTTAGATATTTAGGGCATGGCCACATTTCTAGTGAATATCCTGATAAGAAAGTGATGATGATAAGAGAAAATGGACAGATAGAATCCATTAATGATAATAAAAAAGAAGAATTATCTCTTTGCATGGAAAAAAATGGTGAAGAATTTGAAAGTGTTATGAATGGTGATGCTTTGGTGGTTAAAAAAGCATTAAGTGTTCAAACCAAGGAAGAGAATAGAGATAAAAAAAAAGAATATCTTCCACACTTGATGCCAAGTTATGAGAAAATTTTGTAACTTGATCATTGATAGTAATAATTATGCCGATTTGGCTAACATTACAATGGTTGAGAAATTGAGCTTGCCTACCTTGAAACATTTTATACCTTACAAACTATAATAGTTAAATGATAGTAAAGAGGTTAAAATGACCCAACAGCTATTGGTTACATTCACCATTGGTAGATATCATGATGAGGTGTTATGTAATGTGGTCTCCATGCTTACTTATCATATATTACCTGAAATACTATGACAATTCGATTGGAAAGCTACTCATGATAGGCTTCTTAATAGATATAGCTTTGAGATGAAAGGTAGAAAAGTGACCTTTTTATATTTGTCATCAAAAGAAATACAAGAAAAATAAATGAAAATATAAAAAAAGAGAGAAGAAGAAGAAAAGAGAAAAATAGTGAGGAAAAGAATAAAAGTGAGAAAAAAAGAATTTAATAGAAAACAAAGAAATGAAAAATGAGAAAGGTAAATGTTCAAAATAAAAGAAAGGAAAATGTAAGTTAAATGTCTTTGCAAGAATAAGTGATATGAAAAGCTCCTACAATGATGATAAACCAATATTTGTACTTTTGTACAAAAAATCCTACATGACTACTAACAATAAAAACTCTTATTTTGCCTAGTGTTATCCACTCTCTTTTGCAGGAATTTGAAGAGGTATTTTTGAAAAATGCTCTAAGAGAATTGTCACCCAAGAAAGGATGTGAACATCAAATTAACTTCATTTCAAGTGCTTTTGTTCTAAATTGTCCTATTTATAGAACAAATCCATAGGAAGCTAAGAAATCCAGAGGAAAATGAAGGATTTTATATCCTAAGGATGCACTAGAGAAAGTATGAGCTTATATGCCATATCGATGTTGCTAGTACCAAAGAAAGATGGACCTTGGAGAATTTGTGTTAATTGCCAACTAATCAACAAAATCATTATAAAGTATAGATATTCCATTCCTAAACTTGATGATATGTCGGATGAATTGCATGGCTTATGTGTGTTTTTTAAAATTAATTTGAAATAATTTTACTATCAAATTAAAATGAGAGATAGTGGTGAATGGAAACCTGCTTTTAAGACAAAAATATAGTTTGTATGAGTGGCTTATTATACCTTTTCAATTTGTCTAATGTACTAAGTACTTTTATAAGATTGGTGAGCCATGTTTTATACTTTTTCATTAAAAAATTATTGTTGTTTATTTTAATGATATCTTTATTTATAATAAAAATGTTGATAATCATGTTGTGCATTTGAGACATATCTTGTAAATTTTAAAAGAAGAAAAATTAAATGCTAATATAGAGAAATGTCTTTTTTGTTTAGAGAAAATTATTTTCTTAGTCTATATTATTAGTAGCTAAATAAGTGAAATAAATGAAGAGAAAGTTAGAGTAATTAAGGAATGACATACCCTAAAGAGTACCAGTAAGGTGAGAAGTTTCTATGGGCTAGCTAGCTTTTATAAAAGATTTATTAAAGATTTTAGCACTCTAGCTACCTCTTTAAATGAATAAGTCAAAAAAAATATGAGTTTTTATTAGGGAGAAGAGTAAGAAAAGGTTTTTTAATTTGTTGAAAGAAATGTTGAGTTCCTTACTTTTACTTACTTTTCTTGACTTCATAAAAATATTTAAAATTGAATGTGATACATCAAGTGTAAGCATTAAAGTTGAATTATTGTAAGAAAGAAGGCTAATTGCCTATTTTACTGAGAAGCTAAATGAAACAGCTTTTAATTGCCCTTACCTATGATAAAGAACTTTATGCATTGGTTCGAGCTTTAAAAACATGAAAACATTGCCTATGGCTAAAAATTTTTATTATTCATACTGATCATAAAGCCTTAAAGCATTTGAAGAGTTAAAGAAAGTTAAATAGGAAACATGCAAACTAGATAAAGTTCATTGAATCATTTTTTTTATATGTAATTTAATATAATCAAGGTAAAGATAATGTAGTTACCAATGCATTATCTCAAACGTATCTATTTATCTCTACTTTGCAATCTAAATTATTAGGATTTTAATATGTGAAAGACTTGTATGAGAATGACGATGATTTTTCTTGTGTTTTTCAAGCATATGAAAAAAAAGGCCTTTGAAAAATTTTATAAGTATAATAGTTTCTTGTTTAAGGAAAATAAATAATGTGTCTAGGAATTTTCTTAAGGACTTGTTTATGAGAGAAGCTCATAACAAAAGGTTAATGGGACATTTTTGTATAAGAAAAACTCTAGACATCTTATGTGAACATTTCTTTTAGCTTAATATAAGGCATAATATTAAAAAGCTTTGTGCTAATTGTGTTACTTGCAAAGAAGCAAAATTTAAAGTGATGCTACATAGTTTCTATACCTCACTCCTTATTCCTAGTGAGCCTTGGACTAACATATCTATGGATTTTATTTTAGATTTTCCTAACTCCAAGAAAGGAAGGAACTCTGCGTTTGTTATGGTTGACAAATTTTCAAAGATGACTTACTTCATATCTTACCATAAAATTGATGATGCAACAAACATAGTAGATGTGAAGTTTTTTAGCTACCTTTGGAAAGTCTTATGGAACATGTTGGGAATTAAGTTATTGTTTTTAACAATTTTTCATCCACAAAAGGATGGATAAATTAAGGCAATTAATATAACTTTAACTACTTTATTACCCTCAATTATACATAGGAATTTGAAATTTTGGGAAGATTATTTGCTTCATATTAATTTTGCATAGAATAAAAATATTCATTTTGCTATCTAATTTTCCCTACTTAAAGTTGTTTATGATTTTAATCCTGCAACTCCTTTGAATTTATTGCCATTACTTATTGATGAGAAATCTAACTTAGATGGGAAAACAAAGCAAAACTAATTAAAAAGTTGCATGAGCAAGTGAAAGTAAATATTAAGAAGAAAAATTCCTATATGTCCAAAAAGCTAACAAAAGATGAAAGAAAAATGTATTTAAACCAAAAAGCTTGGTTTAGGAGCACATGAGAAGAAAAAGATTTCCAACCTAAAGAAAATTCAAATTATACCTAAAAGAACATGGTCTTTTCCAGTACTTGATAAGATTAATGATAAGGCTTACAAGTTAGAACTTCTTGGTAAGTATAAAATTAGTGCTACTTCAATGTTACTAATTTATCTTCATTTGATGTAAGTTTAGATTCAAAGGTGAATCTTTTTGAAGAAGGAGAGATCATGCAATCTCAAGGACTATGGAAAAGCACTTACAATTATTGGAGAAACCAATCACAAGGAGCAAGGCAAAGGTAATGAAAGAAGCCCTTTAATGACTTGTTCAAAGAGTTAGGGAGCATGAGAATGGAGGCATGGAAGGATCCAATAAGTAAACTTCTTGCATTTCAACCATTGAAGACTAATAGACATGTACCATACTTAAGTACTACATTTGAAATTGATCTCTACCTACAAATATTCGATTACTATACTTAAGTACTCACCTTAATTCTATATAGTACTCAAGTACATTGTTGGATAATCCATTTATTTTAGATGATTAGGCTTTGCATTAATTATTTCTTTTAGGTTAAGCCATTTAAGCCTAATATCAATTATGTATGCTTGGCCTATTATTTTTAATACTTTATTTTGGATAAAATTATCATGTAATTAATTTGCTAATGTAAGGCTTGTTTGTGTCTAATTAACCTAATTACATTTCTTGCTACATAAGAAAGTTTGTTCCTTATTGAACATAACTTTGGATGATTAATCTAAAATCAAATTTTGGAGAAGAGTTTCTCTCTAGGGTTTTTGTAAGAATTTCAAGACTTATCAAAGAATTCATCCTTTATGGCATCTACCTTTATCTTTTGTCAATTCTTTAAAGTGTGGCATCATTCTTCTATTTATTTTTTGTTTTTATTTGTCATCTTTAGGATGATCCTTGGCATTTTTGGATTATTTACAAGTTCTCTATGATAGGTTTTAAGGCTCAATAATTTGGCTCCAAGAAGATGTAAAAAGCCTATAATTGGCTAATCTAACAATTATAGTGGTTATGTAAGCCCATGACTTGTCCATCAACTCTTAATGGTTGTTAATTTTTTTTAATCTAAATTTGTCATCTCTGATTCTTTGTCCCATTTGGGTTTTTTCCTCAGTTATTCCTTTATCCAATTCTCTTCCTCACATATGACTAGACAACAACACGAACCACTGTGTGTGATAAATATTGCCTCATTATTGTAGATATGTAAATTAACATTAGTCATTTAACATATTTGACATCAATTATGAATGAATATATATATACAGGCATCATTGTATATCAAATAATTCTACATCAATTCCATAATTTGTGCAAAAAAAATACAATAACATCAATTTCTATATGTATGAAAACCATTGTTATTTCTTTGCTAGAAGCCCCTCTTTAAAAGTATATTACAACATTAAGCATTAATTTTATATTAAAGAATTGACTTTATATATGTGTGTGTGTGTGTGTGTGTGTGTATACATATATATATTCGGCTATTTTTCTCTTAAATAATTGATGTGGTAATTTATTCCCACCCCTTAAACTTGAACCACTCATTATTTCTCCCTATTTGGTCCCTTCTAGCCCCTAATATCTCCCATGACACCACATACTCCTGATTTTAACAATTTTAAAAACTATAACAAAATAATGAAATTAATAAAAGTTTTTACCTAATACTTGTTATTTAATATGTGAGGTTGATACTTCCTAAAAAAGCACACTTAAGTCTAATATTTATAAATACAATGAACAGTTTTTAGATATAATATATAATATTTTACATTTTATATAAATAATAGATAATACTACTAAATAACAAAAAAGATAAATAAAATCAAGTTTCTCGCTTGTAAAAAATGCATCAAAATGATAGGTAATAAAATATAGTCAATTAGGAAATTACAAACTAAATTATAAAAATAAACATAAAAATTAAATAAATTCTTACTTTTATATTTTGTATTTTTCCAATGAGTTCATGACCACATATATTTACTAACAGGTTAATAGATTTATATTACTATAAAATAATTAGTAAGTATAAATATAAAATTGAAGAAATTCATTTTAAGATTAGAAGGTGAGTATATCTTAATAGAGAGATAATCATTTTAGGATCAAAAGAGATTTGTAATGAAAACTACAAATGGCATTATGATTTCACTTTTTTTTATTTTTAACTCACAACATAGTTTAAGTTTCCATGATAATTAATTAATAAAAGCCCAACGTCAATAACCAAATAACATCATTCTACTATATCATTTTACACATTGATTATAAATTAATAACTAATGTCATAAACTAAATTTTTTGACTAACTTTTTATGTTATTTTTTAATTAATGATTTTATAATTTTAGCATAAATCTTATATGAATAGACATTATTTTATAAACTAATGAGTTCATAATGAACAACATAAATGACTTTAAAGGATGAAGATGATTACAATAATGATAAATTATAGTAAGAAGAAGCAATATAATCATTTTTATAATGAACTCAAGCTTTCCAATACAAAAATGAATATACTATTTTTTCTCACTAAAATTTCTCATCAAGTTTCCCATCATAAGGCACATTTCAAATGGAGAGTGTGAATGAAATTTATAAGTAATATGCAATACTATAGATATTGATTGTTAACTAAAATCAATTTATTATGTATATTTTATTTCATATAGCTTAATTGTTTATATACCATGAAATATCATAAGTTTTAGCAATTTTTTAATACATTATATTAGTAAATGTGTAGTAATTATTACATATTAAATATATACCAATTTTTTGATTTAACTCTTCATCTTTTAATTCTTTAAAATACCTTTAAGCATTGGTTCATAGAAAAAACTAACGTGGTATTTGCATTATACAAATCATGTTAGGTTTTAATAAATAATTGACATAATTTTACCTTAACTTTTTTAAATACAATTTTCTAAATTAATTCGACATCTGTCTAATAATGGTTACCATTTTCTAAAATAATATATCAACTTTCTATAAACTTCTTATTTATTGAAATGCTTTACCACATTTTGCAAACATAAGTCATATACTCCTTAAAGTACCAGGTGGAATACGAGGACAATACACAGTATCCATGGCACAAGTAAAAATGTTTTAAATCTTATGATCATGATAATCACATCAAACCATGAATATTTTTTGCTTATGATTATCTATTTAAAGGCAGAAGATAACCATGGTTTGATAATATATTCATGATCATATGATTTGAATTGCCACACCTTTTAGAATGTTAACAATATTTAAAAGTATTTTTATGTATGAAAATATTTATTTAATTATTATAATTATGTTTAGAATGAGAATTTATCTACATATAATAATGTTTAATAGGGAGAATATAAGGTGAAATGGTATGAATATAAAGAATTAAAGTATAGATTATTATGTGATTAGAATTAAATAAAGATCTATGGAGGAGATTTTAGAACCGTTACTTCCATTTTACCCTTAAAACAACTTTAAATTACTAAAATACCTTATCATTATAAACTCTTTATAGCTCCCAAACAAACTTTGGAACCCTTTTTTCAACCAACATGAACACCAAATTCCTCCCCTTCTCTAATTGCAGTTTTCTTCAAAATTAGTGAGATTTAGCTAAGGAATTCAATAAATCTACTAATTAAAGTTAATGCAAGGTAATCTAATTAAATATAAGCTTTTGTATCACTTCTTCTTCAATTTTTGTCATGCATGAAGGAATTAAGAACTTGGAGAACTTATTTTGCTTGTTACTTGAATTGGTGTTTATTAGGGTGCTTCAACCATGCTTTTAAACTTTCCTTATCTCCTTCACACATAAATAAGTAGATAATTTACTTAAATCATTTGTTTTATATGATCATTAGATTAATAAAGGTAAAATGTTGAAATTATAAGAATTTGATGATTTAGTATTGTAAATTGGTTATTAAAATGAAACTTTTGTTAGAGGTTGGAGTATAATTATAAATGTTGATTTTGTGATGAATCCTAGTTTTATGATTGAGTTTGATGATATATTAAAGTAAATTGATCATTAAAATAGTATAATTGTAGGGGGAGTTGGAAAACCAAATTTATATTATTGTAGTTGGCTATAACCCTAAGATTGTACACCAAAGGATTATGGTTAACTATTCCTAAGAATATTACTTCTATATGCCAATAGTGAACTACAATAGTTGAATAACCTTGAGAAATTCTTTTGAAAGGGTTATAGTCAACTATTACCAAACAAAGAGTTTATGGATGAGGATAGTTGAATATAGCCTCCAAACTTACTTTCCAAAAGCCTATAGTCAACTACGATTATAGTCTACCTAATTTTGTATGTTTATTAGGATTGTATGATAGTATGAAGATGTATGGCTTATATTTTGGTAATATAAGTGTATGAATATGTTTATATACAATATTGATAAGAAAATCTAGATGGTAGATGCATTTACTTTTAATTCCAATGATGGAATACATGAGTGGAATATGTTTATGAAATGAGTTTGTGCATAATGTTGATGTTCAAATCTCGAATTGGGATTTGCTTATGAATTAACATGTGATTAAGAGAGATGAATAATGATGATATGATATAGTATCAAATCCAAGAAATTGTTTGTGAAAGGATAAAGTTAGACCTAAAAGAATAAGGTTAGATTTGTGAATGGATGAAGTTAATTAGGGAGTCACAAAAAAATTTAAATATTTTATGCTTTATTTATTTTTTTCATTATTATTATTGATATTATGGTGTATGAGAATATTTCTATAAATATACATTGATATAATTGGAAAGGGAAATGTGATGCCCATTTACAAATATGTATATATGTGTGTATTGCTTATTTATTAACTTATATTGAATGACAATATTTATTATTGATAATTCTACTAAGTTTAAATATGATTCAAAAAGAGGAATAATCCTTACTACAAGTGTACAACAAGTTTACCTCATTTTATTGAGTAAATTATTTATTTATTAAGTCTTAGACTTATTATTTTAAATATTTTCTTTTTCAGATGCTCCAATGAAAACTCATCCTCCATCAACACAATAGAAGCATAATTTGTATAAGGCAATCATGAATATTTTGTTACTTGTAAATAGAAACACTAGATGGGCCTTATAGAAAAAAATGTTAAATGTGCAAATATATAAACAACTAATTGTATATATTTTAGTAGTGTTTATAAAACATGTTTTGAAATATTAGTAGTTATATAATGATACTAAATTTTAAGGTCAGATTAGGCTAACAGAAGCCAAGAATTGGGCTCTCGACTTCCACGCCACTCACAGCCTTAGTAAGTCACGACATAGTTTTTTTAAATGTATAGTAAGAATAAGTGTATTATTCTCTTATGCTACCTTAATAAAAGATTGAGTAAAAGAGAAATATATAGATAGGGAGTTTCAAATAGATATTGGTGATCGAATAAAATTGATATGTAAAGATTTTATATCTCATTGTTAATGTCAAGTTATTAGTTTAACCAACTTTAAAAAGTTAACATCATAAGTTTTTCTTGCTCTTACCTCACTAATGTTATCCTTAGTAAATGCTTACAATTTATTACAAGTTAGGTGGTCAATGCTATACCCCTTTTTTATTTTTGATCTAACTCTTCGTAAATGCCATCATTGGCATATTTCTGTATATTTATTACATATTAGCTATCCATTTGTGTATCTTTAGACATTAATTATAATAAAAAAAATTGACCTCGTATTTGCTTTCTAATCTAATTTTGTCAAGCCACATTGATTTTAATAAATAATAGACATTATTTTGCTAATTTAAAAAAAGATACAGCTTACTGTATCATAACATTTTTCTAACAATGACTTGCAAAAAAACTATACTAGATTATCAACACATCCATTAATGCTACACATTCTTATCTTGAAAAATAATCATTTTGTCATTGACACCTAAAGAGATATAGTGTTTATAATTACGATCTTTTTGAATACTTATTATAGATATTGTATGTTCATTGATGAAGTGGACAAAAATTATACAATAACATTATAATTAATCATTTGATCTCACTCCTTTAAAGAAAAGTAATGGTAAATGTTTTCATGGTATCCTCAAAGTAATTTTTTGCTTTCATATCCATAACAATTATTTTTATCCTTAAGGCCATTATAAGTAAACTCTCATAAAAACTACTTGCTTTTTATTGCTACCAGTACCCATAGATTCTTACCATTGAATTAGCAACACAAAAAAGAAATAAAGTTAGTCTTTATCTATTTCAAAATGATAACTTCACACAAATTGTGGCTAAAAAGGGATTATAGCCAAGAGTAACAAGCATTTCAATAGTTGATAATCAAGTAGTGTTGATTGTATATTGTCCTTTTATGCCACCTTAATAAGAAATAGAGTAAAAACCTAAATGAAAAATGGAATGAAAGAAAAACCATGAAGTGAAAACTTGAATAAAAATTTGAGTGAAAGAAAAACTTATAGGCAATTTGAAAAACAATAGACATAAGTAATTTAATAAAAAACCACCATATAAACATTTCAAATCTACTATCAAGATGATTCAAATACTTTTTGGATAATGATTATTAGAAACCAACAACCTAACTTTTTGACATTTGACTTTCTACGTCAGTCTTTTATTCTAACTAATCTATTACTTATATCTACAAAAATGTTATCATGCTAAATTACCACATTAACTTTTTATTAAAAACTAATGTTAAAAGTTGTTTAAAATTGCAAAAATATCATTGTGTCATTATATACATCAATTTTCTCTATAATCGATGTCAATAAGCTAACATTAAAAGATAATGCTATAACAATTTCTATTGAACCAACATGGAAGATGGCTCATGGTAGCCCAACAAGGAATAGTCCACAATCAACCCATTAGGGATAATCCAAAACAGATTATGAAACAATAAAGCAGTTAATCTATAAGATATATTGAAAGAACCATTCGATCACTAATATGTATAACTAACCAAGTCAAATGGTTATGGAAAGTGGGATCACTAGTTGGCAAGGGATGAGAATATGACTGATTCATCCTAATCTAGAAGCCACTATTATAATGATTTGATTGGTTTAACCCCTTTCAAAATGATTAATCTACGCTTTTTCAAAAAATTTTGAGACCTCAATATATATAAAAACATTATTCTCTCTTTTGAATAGTTTTTACACTTACTTTCATTCCAATATATTTCTATCATGAGCATCGAAGATTTTGAATGATGATCAATGCTTTAAAACTTATTTGTAGGAAGATTAATCGCTTCTTACAAAATTACAGGTAATACCATCTATTTTTTACAACTGATGAACAACCCATCTTCACGACACCACTACTAGCTTAGTAACACACAATAAGAGTGTGAATTGGAAGTTTACTGAGCTTCTAATTTCTTGTTCAATCATTTTATTTTATAATATAATTTAGCTTATAGTTCAGTAAATGCTTTCATTTAACATAGTTTTCTTGTCATTTCTTAAACTCTCAGATTGAACTGGTCATTTCATTCGAAAGCCCTTGATTGTTAAATTTGTGTGCATTTCCAATACTTCGTCTTTGACAATTTAATCAGATTTTCCTTCAACTTTCGGAATCTCTAACGTTGAAACTAAAGTACGCGAGTAGCAGTTGGCACCTAGCCAAGGATGCAAGGATGCTGTTAGTGGCGATTATGCAAAAGGGAATGTTAAGGGAAACGGCAAAAACACCTGCCTTCTATATATTGCATTTATACTTTTTTTTTAATATCAAGAATATACGTTGATCTTTCTTTTATTATACACTCAATTTTCTAACCATCTCTGCTTAGAAAAAATAAATATATATACTTTTAAAAATAAAAGAAATACTAATATAATCTTTTACACTTATATTTCCCGTGCCCTTCAAACATAGGTGTCACATACCTGTTAATTTTCTTTCCGCCCTAACTTCATTTGCTTATGCCTTTTTTCCTTTTTTTTCACTTACTTATTACGTACCTATTATTTCTTATTATTAATAATTGATGTATCATTTTTCTTTTTTATTTGTTCTTCTTTTATTCACTCTTATTATTTATAATTTAGATATCTATTAATATTATTAACTAGTATAAATATAATACAATATATTTTATTTTTATTATAAAAATAATTTAAATAAGTTAAAATATTGATGTAAAAAGCATCAAGTGAATCAATTAAACTAATTAATTACATCTTTCCATTTTTCATAAAATATTTCAAAATTAAATATTAAATTCATTAATTTAATTTCTATCAATAGTTTTTGTTATTATTTTTAAAGCAAGATATTTTGATTTAAATATATATTAATTAAAATTTAATCAATGTTTTACAACCGATGCACTATTTCTCTTATTTTTATCGATTTCATTGCATTTTTTATTTAATTATAATATTCATAGCTCAGACATCAATATTATATTATATATTAAACATATAATATAATATTTTTAATTATAAAAATATTTTCATTAGATTAAAATTTTAACTTAATTTAATTATTTAGCCACATATTATATTATATATTTTCTTCCCATTCCTATTATTTATAACATAGATGAAAATATTCCTAAATAGTTATATTATAATACAATAAATTTTATTTTTATAATAAAAATATTTTAGATAAGTTAAAATTCTTATTCAATTGAATATTTTTAATTTTTATTAGTTTACAACTCACGCATTGTTTCTCTTTTTTTTCTCTTTTTTTTATTGCATGTTTTTCTTTCTTTTTCATGTTCTCATTTAAACAATAATATCATTAACTAATATAGATATAATATGATATATTTCATATTTATTTTAAAAATATTTTAAATGAATTAGAGATTTAATTTAATTGAATTACTTAACTATATATTTTAATTTTTTCTCTTATTATCTTATAATTTGTATATTGTTACTCTTCTTTTTATTTACTAGATTGCATTTTTTTATTTTTTATATTTACTTATATTATTTACAGTTCAAATACCGATATCACTAGAAAATATTAATATAACACAATATTTTTTATATTAAAATATTTTAAATAAGCTAAAAATTTAATATAAAAGTATTAATTAAATTAATTTATTAAATATTATATTTTAAATAAAAATAATTTATTTAAATAATTTATTATTTTCTGAATTTCAATATACTATATTTTCACTTAAATATGTATCAAGGTTTTTTTTTACAATATTTTACAATTTACACCGAATATATGAGACATTGAAAATTTGTTAGGTAAAAACTTAAATATATAATTATAAATTAAATGCAACAAATTAAATTTTAATGTTTTTTAAATATATTTATATATATATGATTTTTACATTAATAATATTAAAAATCCATGAAAATACATGGAAAAAACTCTAGTTAAGTTAGATAAACATTGCAAGTAGTTAATAGTTAATAAATTAGTTAATTGTATAAGAAATATTTTGTAAAATTAATTGTTACACTAACTAAAAATGTAAAATGACATAAAAGAATATGTTAACATATGTAATTTAAATTAATTTATACTAAGATCAAATTATATTATATTATTAACATTTTTAAAATAAAAATATAATTACCAAAAATATAATTAATAATATTTTATGATATTAAATATTTATTTACTAACATGATTTTTATTATATATAATAAAAATATGATTGCTTAAAATATAATTTTTTATATTTATATCTTTATAAATTTATAGTTTAAAATAAGGATGTAATTAAATAAAATTGAATTAATTATAATTTGTGACATCATATATTTATTTATTAATTTAATTTTTTATTGTTAGTTAATTATTTATACTAAATTTATAATATTATATATTTATCAATTTACTTAATTTTTAATTATTTATTATTTAAAATAAAAAATAATTATTTACTAAAGATAAAGCTTGTAAATTAATAAAATTAAAAGATTAAATAATTTATAAAATTAAAATTTATTTATTAAATAAATTAGTATACGAAATACTTTTAAAAATTAATTTATTGACCAAGTACATTTGTGGCGGGAAAGATGAACATAATTTACCATGAAGGAAATATGCATCACCGAATGGTGAAGGGGCACGTTCACAAATTTTCTAAAAGACCATACGGTAGAATTAGTGGATGGGGTTCATCATATTTGGGCCTTAAAAACAGCTAACCCTTTAATACGATTTTACCTGCAACGACACTACGACGGGTATCTTAAGAGATCTAACTCGGACCAACCGCGGCCCCAAGGTAGGGTTAAAATATTTAAGGTAAATTACATTCAACTCCCCTCAAATTTGACCTAAATATGCTTCTCTCCCCTGGATTTTCAGAAATATGCTAAACTGACCCCCTTGTTAACCTTGACTAACATCATCAAAATAGCTTGTCCATTGCCTAAAATACCCTTCTTGCAATTGGAAGTAAACTGCAGTCCTGGAAGCTAGCTACAAGTAACTAGTTATGGCCAAGCTCCAACAGACAATAGAAAGAATAGAAGAGAGGAAAAGAGGCAGTCAATGATCGATGGTGTGGGAGCTTGTGAATGGGATGAAGATAGCAGATGACGTGGATACTTCCGGTTTGACAATGGTGGTGCTAAAGAGTGAAATATCTTGAAAAGAAAATATAATGGCGTGAATTAAAATTCTTTTAAGTGTTTGTTGTAGGTTTTCCATACCAATTATAACATTTTTATTAATTAAAATATGTGTTCTGTGTAGGCTAAGGACAAAACTCAAATAAAAAATTTTTAGGTGTTTATTATAGGTTTTCCCTTTTAATTACAATATTTGTATTAATTGTTTTATTATTTAATATTAATAACATTACAATTTAGTGATTGTATTAGTTATCAATATTATAATTAATTTCTTTAAATTGAATAATTAATTCACATATCATAATGTGAATAAATAATTACAGTACTGCTATTTATCCTAATAAATCGTGTCAAAACAGTGTTCCAAAAAATTTGCAATCATTTGATTAATATAACTTCAAAACCCATAAACTACATACGAGATAATAAATTTATTTACTATTTTTGGGATTTAATTACTGATACAAAGTGCTGTTGAATTTAGCATTTTCCAAATAATTATACAATAAATATATAAAAAAAATTATTTAAATTTTATCCTTATGCTAAATAGTTACATGATGTTATGAGATATAAATGACCGAAAATTAAAAGTGCTATGAATATAACCTTAATGATTGATTGCAATTACAAAAATTTTCGAAGGACAAATGATTCTATGAAATAAACATTATTTTAATTGACTTAATTTTTCATGGCCATAATTATAAAAGATTTTTCTAAATAAATTAAATTTTATGGCTTAATGTGTAACAAGTAACTATAAATATGTGAAGTTAATGCTTAACCACGAAGAAAAGTGTATGCAAAAATATTTATTAAGAATTTTTAACTCAAGTAATATTTGATTTTTTTAAAATTTTATGTTTTTTGCTATATTTAAAGTTTAATCATTGCTCTTTGTGTGTATCTAGTAGTTCAAATACTACTCTACTTGTTCAAAGAAATTAAGAAAAATATGTGACATATGAATATGTAATATATGTGTCATGGTAGGTAAAAGGTGTGGGTATGCAAGATTTTATCTCCAAATTTAGGTATGTAGAATTCTTTCTTGAAAAAGATATAAATTATCCCATTAACTTAGAAATAGTTACATTTTATCTCTATTAACTTTGAAAACTTACACATTAAACCTTTAAATTGCAAAAAATTGCGATTAATTAAACACCAATCATTTATTTATTTAACTATTTGATTCAATTGTGTAATTCTTTTCATAAATTTTTTAAATAAGAATCATAACATTATTTTATGTTATTTTCTTACACCATTTTTTAAACATAATTTCACAATTCATTTTTAAGTATTTAATTAAAATTTCATAAAACATGAAAATTATATAAAAAAAAGATACAATAAACCAACATATGGCAATGTTGTGATTCTTATATAATTTTTTTTTGAAAAAAAATGTAATTTAATAAAATAGATAATTAAGTAAGTTGTGAATTTTAATTACAAATCTATTATAATTTAAGGGTTTGATTTATAAGTTTCCAAAATTAATAAAAATAAAGTACAACCACCCAAAATTAGTGGAATAACCTAGAGTTTTCTCTTCTTTCTTCAATTTTTTGAAGGAATTAAGAGACTAAAAAATATATCCATATTCTCGGGACGTTCCAAAGGCAACCTAGTTAGAACTATTGCATTGATTTGAAATACAAACTCTTATGAATGAAACAAATTACATTAAATATATATATATATATATATATATATATATATATATATATATATATATATATATATATATATGTGTGTAATAACACAACTTGTCATTTGTCATTTCACATAGACATTATGTTCTCAAATTTTATACTTATTTGTAGTGTATTACTTATAATTATTAGAGAAAAATTTAATGAAAATTTTCTCTATTCTTGTATTTCATTTGTACGATTTAATATTTTTTTATTTTTTAAAATTTTAATCCTCAAGTAAATTAATAAATTTAGATTAATCCACTTTAAATTTTAGATAAAATACTAAGGTAGAATAGGAAATAACTAAGAAAATTTCTTCAAAAGTCAATCCTAATCCAAATAATAGATAGCTATTAATGGAAAACTTTTGTTATATTGAAGGTTTTAACTTTCATCATATCCTATATTTAATGTGAAAATTTTATATATATGTATTTAGTGATTTAACGTAAGTCAAAAAAAATTGTATGTATTTAATAAATTGATCACTTCTTTTATTATTAAAAAAATATGTATCCTTTTGAAGAAAATGTATACTTCAATTAAAATGAAAGATAATTATTAATTTTTATTAATCTTAATGTCTTAAAAATTAAAAAATTAAATTTTTAATTTGTATAAATCCCACATAAATGAAAATTATTTTTTTATTTATTAATTATAATTAAGAATATCTTATATAATTAAATCATATAAAAATTTCTCTTAAAAATATTGTTTCCAACTATTTATTATTTACAATTATATCAATAGAAATAATCTTTAAAATTTTGGGAATATTATATTAAACTTTTAGAATCCCAAAATTAACGAGAATGTATACAGCTAGGTGATTTTTAAGGGATTTTTTGGTTGAATGTTTGAGGTTTTAGTAATAAAAATATGGTCCATCCACCTACGTAACCCCAAAAGGAAAAAAAAGGTACGTCCACATCACAATAGCAAATGTGATCATCCCTAATCTGCTCTTCTAATCTGTTGAACTGCCGGGGTGCGTCCAACTCAATAGCAATTGCGTCTGATCCCATAATTACAAAATTAAGGTGCTTAAGACTAAATATCAGCTCCTTTTCTCATAAAACACGACAATTGCTTAATAATTATCTCATTATTATCAACCTGAGATGAAAAAATGGTTAAACCATGCACTTGAATTTGAAATGGAATTAAGATGATGTGGAAGAATTTCGACTAATATTATGGCACTTGAGTTAAAGGAAAGTCAAAAGAAATCGAAATTTCTGACAACGTAATTAGTGATGAGATTATTGATAATAACGTTTAACCCTATCATTCAACAAGTCAGAAAGAAACAATGGGCTCTTTCGTCTGTTTGCAAAGTTTTAGAAAAAAAACAGCATACTTAATAAACGCCATGGTAACTGCCCTGTTTGCTTTCGACGAAAACGCCACTTTCACACCATACTACTGTATAACAACAATTACATAAACTAATCATAGGTTATTTAAAAAATAAAATCCATATTTTTTACTCAAGCAACTCCACTGAATTTGTGGATGCCAATTCTTTCTCTTCTTCCGTTCTTGGGGGTGATGAAAATAAACAAAAGCATGCGTAGTTATCAGCTGGAGCGGTTGGCTCAGTATGAAGGTATCCACTGTGAAGTTGATCACATATCGGTTGAGGCCACGATAAGGCTTTGTCATTATTTTGTAGGACTTGGTTGAAAGGAATCATGGGAGAATGATGGAGCTCCACCTCGTCTTGAGGTTTGTGATCTGATGTTACTCCTACAAAGCTTGAATTCAAATGTGTTCTATTTCACATTAAGCATATATTGACTTTCGAAATGAACAAGGAAGACATGTTGCGTTATTGGTTTGCTGGCTTCTTGGCAATGGATGCATCTTCTCACGGAATAGTGTAGTAGCATGAACAATAAGCTAAACTGAGGCACAAATCCCAATTTTAATCTTGAGCATATCTTGAGATTTATGATTCCAGTAATTTATGTTTCGGAATTTTAATAGATTAGTCCATCAAGAATTTAGCGTGGAAAACAGGTGAACCCTACTCATAGTGTAGTCCTTCCTTGGGTTAAAATACCGAATTACGTTTTCTTTACAAACAATTTACCGTTTTACAGTCGTTGCGAAACAATTTACCGGAATACGCAAGGCGCCATTCCAATTGGCGCTCAGGGGGCTGGGAGGCGCCATTCAAAGTGGCGTCCTTCGGCCCAAGGCACCCTTGGAGGCGCCATTTGAAGTGGCGCCCCCAGCATGGAGGCGCCATTCAAAGTGGCACCCTCCAGGGTCGCCAAATTTTTGAAATTTGAATGGGAGGCGCCTAATGAAATGGCGCCTCCCCACCTCCTTAAATACCCCCCACCCCGTCCCACTCCATCGCCTCAGAAACCCTCCTCCGCTGCTCTGTTGTTCTTCTCTTCTTCCTTCGCAGCCACTATCTGTAATCTCTCTCATTCTCAGTAAATTTTTCATTCAACAATCATCAACCGTTCTTTTCTGTGTGCATTTTATTCGGAGGCATTTTCTTCCTTGGAGCAGACCTGATCTTCTTCCAACTTTTTCTTGGTTAGTATTTTTATAAATTTTATATTTATATTATAATTTTTTAAATTAATTATTATGATTTATGATATGAAATGATAATCTAGGATTTAGAAAAAATTTATACAAATTTATATAATCTGTGATAATTTATAATTTTTAGTGATTAATATTTTTTATAATTTTTATATTTATATTATAATATTTATTTTATGTTGATTATTATAATTTATGATGTGAAATGATGATCTAGGATTTAGAAAAGATTTGTACAAATTTATGTGATATGTGATAGTTTATAATTTTTACTAGTTAGTATTTTTAAAATTTTTGTATGTATATTATGCATTTTATGTCGATTATTTTAATTTATGATCGGAAATGGTAATCTAGGATTTAGAAAAAATTTATATAAATTTATGTGATTTGTGATAATTTATATTTTTTACTGAGTAGTATTTGTATATTTTTTATATTTATATTATAATTTTTATTTTATGTTCATTATTATGATTTATAATGTGAAATGATGATCTAGGATTTAAGAAAAATTGAAGCTTTAACATATTTTATTTTTTAGAAAAATAAACATGTTGTTAACAATATTTTATTACAATCATTAATTATATTTTTTAAGTTATTACAATATTTTAAGTAAATTGAAGCTTTAATATACATTTTATTAACAAAAATAATTAATTTCATATTATATTTTACAGAAAAAAAGTTAGTGATTAAATTAAATATTATTTATATAAATTTTTTTAAATTATTGTTGATGATTATTTTTAAATAATATATTTTAAATTTAAAATACATCAAATAAGAGTTCTCAAAGGGTTTACAACTCGTACATAATTTATTCTTCATTTCATGAACGTTACTAAATTTTTTATTCTTTATTTCTTTAATCATTCTATTAAAAGTTGAAATGGAATATATTGAATAATATTAATATAATATAATTTCATATGTTTGACATAAAATTTTTTTAAATGATCAAATATCTTTGTTTAAAAAATTCATGTTATAAAAACGTTAATTGAAATAACTAAGAATAAGAATTAATTATCTTTTAAAATTTATTAATGTTTTCTTGATATAAAAGTTCAAACACTATATTTTAAATTGAATATACATTAATAAAATTTTATGTATATTATTATTTTTATTCGTTTAATATATTATTTTACAAAATATATTTAATATAGCGTGATTTTTGCATAATTTTTTTATACAATAATATCTAATAACTTTTACTTAGAAATTAAAGTTATTAAATTATCTGACATATTTTTCTTTCATGCAGAGGTTTTTTTCTGTTTGCTTCTCCGGATACTTACCGGTTAGTATTTTTATAAATTTTATGCTTATATTATAATTTTTATTAGTCATGATGAAAATATTTTTTATATTAGTAGAGGAATTTGTTTAGAATGTTATGATATAAATAATCAAATTTTTTTATTTTATATTAATTGTTATGATTTATGATGTGGAATTATGATTTAAGATATGAAGTTATGATTTATAAAAATTTTGTAGGAATTTATATGTACTGTGATAGGTTGTGTTATTAAAAGAACAACAAACGAGATAAAGAAAAGTGTTCTAATATAGGTCTTAGGACTTAGGTAAAAGTTATATTTGAAGGATTTTTTCATGTAAAATCTTAATATAGTATAAGGGAGGTATTAAAAAAAATTCAAGGATATGTGAATGTAACCAAGAACCTTAAAAAAATAGGATATTGTTATTAATAATTTGAACTCTTTTATGTTTAAATAGTAGATATAATAAATGCAAGAAAAATAAACGTACTTGAAAAAATTGCGTGCTACATAGGTTTATCCAGGAAGCATTAAAATATTTATGGAGATATTGCAAAATAAGTATTAGACGAAGACAGTGAATGTAAAAAAGAATTCATGGTTGTATTACATTAAAAAATTCAAATAATAATATGTACATAATTTTGATTGCTATTTGGTAGTAGGTGTGAACGGAGAAAACAACCGCAAATATAAAAAATATAGCGTATTAAAAACGTTAACTTAGTTAATTAGTATAATTTGGATAAAATAACTAAGATAAGTGATAATTGAAAGAGCTAAACTAAACCATAAATAAGATTATATAGCCAAATATTATATTAGTTTAGGGAAAGAAATAACATTTGCTTAGCCGAAAAAATAATCCTATTATTACGTAGTATTGATTGAATACCTTGCAAAATAGTAATACATTCCGTTCATTTTTAATTATAGTAGTAAATATTAGTGCACTCGTTTATGAGAACAAAATTTGTATATGAGACTATCTATCAGCTGTGGGGGTGCAGTGAGTATTTTGCAGCTGAAAGTAAGAAGATGAAGAAAAGTTTGATTACTTTTATATATTCAAATGGTACAATTATTGAAGGATCAATGGAGGTAATGTATGATGGACCTCCTCCAAAGGCATTGAAGTTAAGAGGATGCAGCACTATGGATGTTTTGCGGGAGAGAATTCATGCCCGACTGAAGCTTCACGGAGATCAAGCTGTGGGGAAAATTGTTTATAGGTTTCCACAACACCAAACAGAGGCTCAATACATGGCATACGAATTGGACGACGATGAAGACTTGGCATGTGCCATAGCAAGCTACGAACAGCATCCGACGATGACAGCAATGGAGTTGTACATGGAGGTGATCACATCTGAACTGCACGCAGCCAATCTGGGTTCACAAGAAAGAGTTCCAACAACTAGATCACCTATGGTTCCAACGGCTAATGTCAGCACTAGTTGTTCGATGGTGCGGGAAGGGCTTCCGTATACGGGTGGAATTGAGTTCCACATTTTTTATAGTTATACTCCTGCATTGGACTCATCAGTTGCCGGTGTTTTCTCGCGAAATATATCACATGCCATGATGGGTTCAACAAGCGCCTTACCGGTCGTAGAGGAAGAATCCGCTGGTCCTATATTGATGGATGCTCACCTTGAGTCTGGTTTTGAGGATGATGAGGTGTCTTGCAGTAGCGATGATGATCGTGACACTGATGACGAGGAACGTGCCACTGCACATGGAGACAATGTTGCAGCGCGGCAGGTGAGGAGTGACAATGCTGCACAGACATCATGTGGTGTCCCTCAAGCTGCTATCTTATCTCACATTGATTGGGATGCCATGCTGAATCCTAATGAATTTTCGAAAATAATGAAACCAAGCTATGATTACGACATGGAAGACTTACAGGTTGGGCAAGAGTTCAATTGCAAGGAGGCTTTAATTGCTGCAACCAAGCATTACCACATCAGAAGGCACCACAATTATTATGTGGAGGAGTCGGACACCAGAAGATTAAGCGTGAAGTGTGATAATTACGGGGACCAATGCAATTTCCACCTCAGAGCGACCAAGCTGAAGAATTGTAACACTTGGACAATAACTAGATTCTCAGGGCCTCACACATGTGTCAATGCCAGTCTGACACAGGATCACAAGTCTCTAGACTCGGAGTATATCAGTTCCTTGATACTCGAGATGATTAAAGTTAAGCAAGATGTTCCAATCTCGCTTATACAAGAGAGGGTGGAAGGCATGTACGGGTATAAGATTTCGTACAAAAAAGCATGGAAGGCGAAACAAAAGGCAATTGTCAAGGTGTACGGTGATTGGGATAAATCATACGAAGTGCTTCTCAAATGGTTGGACATTTTAGGCTACTGTGACCAAGCGCTGTTCAAGTTGGAGTCACACGAATTCGTCACAACTGACAACCGTGTCGATCCGCAGAAACATATTTTCAATCGTGTTTTCTGGGCTTTCAAGCCATGCATTGCCGCATTTCCCTACTGTAAGCAATTCATACAGATTGATGGAACGCATCTGTATGGTAAGTTTAGGGGCGTGCTACTGATTGCTGTGACCCAAGGACGGTAACAAATGCCCCGTTCCTCTTGCCTTTGCCATTGTTGACAGGGAGAACTATGAAAACTGGAGTTAATTTTTGGCATTACTGCGAGTAAATGTTACGAATAAGCAAGGAATATGCTTGATATCAGACCGGCACCGAGTTATAAAAGATGCTATAGCCACCGAAGGTCTGGGATGGCAGCCTCCTAATGCTTTTCACCGGTACTGTATCAGACATATTGCCAGCAACGTCCGCAAGAAGTGCAAGGATGACAATGTGAGGAAAGTTGTCCTTAAGATTGGTATACGTTATAGCATAATTTCCTTGTTGAACCTTTCGCATATAAATTTATGTATCTGGTAGTTCAACCCGGTTAACCTATTTGTCTCCGTTTGTTCAGTGTATGAGCCCAGTTGGGAAAAGGCCATGGAGAGAATGGAAAACCTCAGCAAAGTCAACGAGGAAATCCACAAGAAGTTGACCGCTATTCCGATGGAGAAGTGGACGCTAGCTTACGATGAAGGCAAAAGATATGGTCATATGACGACCAACATTGTAGAGTGCATCAATGGCCTGTTCAAAGGACTGAGGAAGCTACCAATCACAGGCCTTATTCAACAAACATACTACAGATGTGTCAAGTACTTTGTGGAAAGGGCAAAAGAAGCACATGCTGAACTTCAACAAGGTCACATATACACAAGCAGATTCAG
Organism: Sindora glabra; assembly: GCA_020226215.1. NCBI lineage: Eukaryota > Viridiplantae > Streptophyta > Magnoliopsida > Fabales > Fabaceae > Sindora > Sindora glabra. Next base: position 52,499,674 of record CM035226.1, read on the forward strand.
ACAGGAGCTTGCGACTATCCAGTCAGGTGCTTCTTCTTACCACGTTCGTGCTTATAATAGACAGGGGACTAGGTTTGAGGTGGTGGAAGGCCATGATATGGCAAGGGGGTCATGTGGAAAGGTCGTCCAAGTATTATTAGACAAAGGGCAGTGTGAATGTGGACAATTCCAAGCATATAGGTATCCTTGCGCTCATATTATTGCTGCTTGTGCCTCAATCAACATATCGTGGGAACCATATGTCGATGCTATGTACAGGCTTGACACACTACTCAATTGCTACAAATCTGAATGGTGGCCCATAGGGGAGTGGTCGCAATGGAATAACCTACCACCATTTCCTGTCCTAGTTCCAAATTATGGAAGACTACGTGCAAGGGGACGACTAAAGTCGAGCCGGATCAGAAATGAGATGGATTAGCCTCAAGAAAGCGGTGTGAAGCAAAAATGCGGCCATTGTAAGATGGAAGGACATAATCGTAGGCGCTGCCCACTGCGACATGGGGAGGAAGGCCCTTCTACACCTTGATTTTTATTATTTACTTTCGCACATATGTTGTAGAGTATGTTACCCAATGTCGTAAGTGTAACGGTCGCACAATGTAACTTTTTTTGTGGTTGTAAAATTGTACGTCATTGTGTATATATATGTTACCCCATTACTAGTAATGTGAACCAACCATTAGTAAATCATCCAAGTGTATACAACTTGGTTTAAATAGCAAAATACGAAAATTTTGTAAACTTTTTTTCGTTTTACCGTGGATTCGAAAGTATTTACCAGGCGCCTTCCAACATGCCGCCTGGGCTGCACTTAGCCCACTGGGGGGAAAGGGCCTGGGAGGCACCATTCCACTTGGCGCCCATTTCATTTGGCGCCTCCCTCAATCAACATTTCGCATTTCATAATAATTAATATCTAATTAATTAAATTTTATAAATTTATACATGGAATAAATACATAATTTTTAGGTTCCAAGTTATTTATACGGAGATTATAATTTTAAGAACACAATTAATTATATTCTATGGTATTATTTATATATGTTATAATTTAAATTTAAGATATATTATTTGTACTTAAATTGCATAAGTCTGTTAAGTTAGTGTGTGTTTAGATTTCATTCTAATGCAATGCTTGTCGTGGCAGATGGCATCCACATCCCGACGCGTTGATCCTGGACCACGGGATCCTTCACTGCTTACGGCTCAGGCCTCACATATATCCCAGTCGATTTGGGCTGGCCATGTATGGAAATAGTTAAATCTTAATTAATCCGAGTATAAACCATTTCTGAATTCTCAAACGTGATAATTGGTGATTTTTTTTCTTTCGCAACCTGACCGTGTGCTCAGGATTCGACGAGCTCATCACTACCATCACCAACAGCCGCCGGAGTTGATTATCCCCTTTTTACGAGAGGCAGGCTTTTACAGCTTGGCGATGTGCGAGTTTGTGCCAATCGACCATCAGTTGATCAGTGCTCTTGTAGAGAGGTGGAGGCCAGAGACACACACCTTTCACATGCAGCAAGGAGAGATGATTATTACCCTGTAGGATGTTGCTTTTCAGCTCGGCCTACCCATTAACGGTCGAGTAGTGACGGGGCCCACTGTGTGGGGATGGGGAGCCCTGATAGAGGAGTACTTAGGACTCCAGTTACCGGTGGATGAGAATGTCATCCGAGGGGGGCGACTGAGGATGAGTTGGTTGGAGAGGCATTTCGCTCATCTTCCAGATGATGCGGATGAGGTCACAGTGCAGAGATTCGCCCTAGCTTACATTTTACGACTCATTGGTGGGACGTTATTTCCAGACCATTCCGGCACATATGTCCACCTTATGCACTTACCCTTGATCGGACACTTACATGAGGCTGGGACGTACAGTTAGGGGTCTGCTTGCTTGGCCTATCTGTACAGAGAGCTCTGCAAGGCCACCGCTCCGGATTATAGGGAGATAGGAGGTTGTTGCCTACTACTGTAGCTCTGGGCTTGGGATAGATTTCCCACTATCGCCCCCGCGATAGCTGTTTTAGACATACCAGATGGGGATGCAGGGATTGGCCCCTTAGCACGCAGGTTAGAAAATTTTTTAACTTTCACTTATAATTAAGTTTACTACGAAGTTGTTTAACTTTGTTATTGAACCTGGCAGGTGGCACTATCAGAAGACGTTCCAGGATAGTCCAGCACACAGCCTACCCCATTACAGATACGTGCTGGACCATCTTCGACTTGACCAGGTACGTAGGGGATAATGGATTTCTTTATTTCAAGGCTTTGTCCATTCCATTATCGTATTTAAATGACAACTTAAATTTGCAACTTCAAATCGCCTGGATCCCGTACACTGAGGAGGTCATCGCATCACTGCCTCAGTACTGCTTTGACGGGAGTGATACGTGGACAGCAGTGGTGCCGCTCATTCACTTTCAAATTGTTGAGTGGCACCAGCCTGATAAGGTTTTGCGCCAGTTTGGACTACGTCGGCTATTCCAGAGCCACCGAAACAGGTGGTGGAGGTCCACTGCCTTCACTTGTCCGGTCGGCATGACGAGGAGTGGCACATCCGCCATCAGCCGTATATTGCACTCTGGGATATCCGGCGAGACTTGTGTGTTACTGCCGAGCTGACGACACGCCTAGTTCTGGGACCACGGTCCGATTACATGACATGGTTCAGATGGGTTACCAAGCGATGTATTACACCTGTCGAGGGAGCCCTAGACCTCGTGGTAATATTGCGTGCTAATTTTTTGTATCTGATTTTCTATAAATGCATTAGTATTATAACTAACTTTAATGTCAAAAATTTGCACAGGTAGATGAGGTTTCCTCATTACAGGACTTCACTACCCCTGAGGGGCAGGCTGTGTTCACCTTCGATGCGCTTAGATCAGCGACGGAGTCCATCCTTCATGCGATTCAGCAGGTTGATCATGTGATTATTGACTCACATGCGGAGCCAGCTCCCTAGGCCCATCATATCCCAGACCCTGCAGAGGGTGACCATGATCAACCTCGCTCTCGCCGACGACGTCACACTGCTCCACGGCATACGTCGCAGGCTGATGTTCCATCCGCTTCGACAGTGCAGCAGATTCCACCTTCGACTGCCCAGGAGACCATGACGATGATGCCTGATGTTACTGCCCCATCTCATGTGTACCCTACTACAACTGATGATCCTTCATCCTCCACTATGTTCCCGGCCGCACTATATGGGCCGTCGTCAACCCAGATGTACCAGCTCACTCCTGGTGTTCCATCCTCATTCCAGGCATTTCCACACATACCAGGAGTTTCATCTGCATTCTATGCCTTTCCTTCCGATGATGCTGGTCCATCGCAGCCATATCGTCCTGTATTTGATTGGCATACTCAGGATCAGGAATTAGCACACGGTGGCATGATGACAAATGATTCAGAGCTTGTAGATAGAGGTAGAGGTGGAGGCAGAGCGGGAGTTAGGGGTAGAGGCAGAGCGGGAGCTGGAGGTAGAGGAGACACAGACACCGAGGATGTGACTCCCGAGCCTACGCAGAGGGTTAGTAGATACGGCCGCCACATTACCGATCCTGGATGTGGGACTGGACATCACTTACGTAGACATTAGCTTTCTTTTCTATGTTTTTTGTATATTTATGTACATTTATCTTACTACTTTATTGCCAGACATCAACATTTAGGATGATTTTACTCCTTTATTGCCAAACATCAACATTTAGGATGATTTTAACTACTACGATATTTTTAATTGCTTGCGTAGGAACAATTGCAAATAATAATAAATTTCAAAATCATTGCAATATTTAGTTTTTTTAAAAAAATGATGACAAGGACATCTCCTAAATATAATAACTAATATTATTAATTATCATACTTTCACAACTGTTATAATTATCAATTTTTTTTATTTACCGTGTGAAAATAAATAAATAATATTAATTATCATACTTTTACAAAAATTTAAGTCTCTTGGGTGCACAGTCGACACAGTCACCGGCTAATTAACTTAGAAATGAGGAGCGAGGGTGCCGTAGGCCAAAGGTGCCAAATCGCCTGTCGTCCCTTCCCTTCAGCGCGAACGACACCATTTCGTCTAACGTACCTCTACACGTCATTTGGCGTCTCTCCATCGCTGTGCGTATCTTCTGTGCTTATTTCGATAAAATGTTTCGAAGGAATGATGAAACGAATAATAGTTTCTTAAAAAATAATTAATCGGTAATTTTTCCTCTCATTGCCAAAATATTTTATCATTCTGACGAAATAAAAAATAACTAATTCATGTTACAATTTTGATTTCATTACAAAGTGAAAAAATTATTGAAATGAAATAATCACATTTTTTAAAATTTTTAACTATCTTCAACCTCGTCAGTCCACATTTACTCTGTTACAAAATAAAAATTTTTTTATTGAGATAAATACAAAGTGACAAGAATATTATTGGAATAAATATAAAATAAGAAAAAAAAATTTAATACGTTATATTTCTTTTCATTTTTAACAATCTTCAACTTCGTATATAAAGAATATTATTGAATAATTCAATAAATTTACTTATGTGTAATAACATATTAAATAATTACTTGTAATAATATAATTCCAAATGTTGGAAGTTTATAATTTCAAAAATTAATAAATATTAAGTATCATTGGATCAAATCTTGAGAGACATTAATATAAATTATGTAATTATTCTTTATTGATCCTATATTTTTTAAATAATATTTAATTATTTACTAAATATTTACTATTTTTATTCATTATATTATTATCATTAACTACTTTCTTATTTAATTCCTATAATAAATTTATGTATTAGATATCAAAGTGGAGTTAATATATTTTTATATGATATCAAATATAATTATAAAATGAGTAATTTATTTTCAAAAAATTATTTTGAGTTACAATCATATATTATTTATTTTTATAATTTTTATTTTCAAATGATATCAAAATTAATTATTTTTAAAAGAAAATTTTGGAAAAAATGGACCGAGGGCGCCACATTGAATGGCGCCCTCAAAGTCCCCAGAGGCGCCATTCTGGATGGCGCCTCCGCCCATATAGCGCCAATCCAAATGGTGCTTCCCGCCTCCGTACGTAATTTGGTAATAAGTTTCGAAAACACGGTAAAACGGAAATAAGTTTCGAAAACACGGTAAAACGGAAATAAGTTTCAAAAAAAACGTTAATCTGGTATTTTATCCTCCTTCCTTGCCTCAAATTCACACATCACAATTAGCCACTTTCTATGTCATATTCTTTGAATTCAAGAACAAAAAACAGAATAGAACATCAGTCTTATTTGTTCTTTTATGTTTTGCATTTTTTATATCTGGTTTTCTAATTGTAAAACTCTGCATCTATTAGACCTGAAAGTTAAATATGAGATATAAAATACTAAATTTGACTATTAGACAACTCTAACCAATTTTTTAGATCAGTAATTCAGGTATAAAAGTTATCTTGCCCCAGTCAAGCTTGATAGAAATTTAAGATGAATTCCAATGAAATGAATTTCAAGCTGGTCATTGACACGCTTTGTGCAAATGTTATCCCAACGTTGAGATATCCCAATTACTTTTGATTAAAAAAGTGAGTTTATGGTTTGCTGGTTTTTTTTTTCTAAACGTCATCCTTAAACCTAGCACAGAGGAGAATTTGCTAAACTTAGATTGAAATGGATCTTGTATTAAAAATTTTTACAGAGATTACTGAATCGTAATCTTTTTCTCTTGTGCAGAAATACCACTCATCTTGGGTGCTTGCTTTGTTTACCAGCCATTTGCAGTTGGATTTCTTGTAATACTAGCATGTGGAGAGGCCAAAATAGATACTAGAAAGCGGATCCAATTTGGATATACGCTTTTCTTTATGAGCTCTCTAGCAGTGAAAATTTTGAATCATATAAAATAGAAATTTGTGTTTTCCATCAAAATATAGTTGAAAAATTAATAAGATAGTGGAAAATGTTCTCTGTGTTTGATATTGAAGGGTTTGGTGGAAGATAACATTTTTTTTTTTCAAAGTAGTTGTTTTTTTCTTCCATTATTATAACTCTAAGTATTATTTTTATTAATCACAATATATGAGATAACATCTCACCTCTTCATTTATATATAAACAAATAAAATTAACCTACAGAAAATGTCTGTAGAGAAACAGGGCCTCTATTTTCACTATTATTCTGCCTCATAGTTGGACATAGCAACCTGATGCAGAGGAGGAATTGCAACTGTTATTGGTATATGTGCATTCAGTGCTGCTTTTGGAGTTGCAGAAAGCTCATGCGCAAAATGGAATGGTTGGAGGCCTTTCTTTCATGCGGCCAGGGTTCCTTTAGGTCATCACTGGTCATGGCAATGAATTTTTTTTTCAATGATATTTCTAGCAGGGAATAGTAACTAACCTTGTTTTAGTTCTGCAGTCGTTCCTTGCTGGTTTGGCAGCAATTGGTGCACTAACTTCTGCTCGGAGGTTAATTACCAAAGCAGCATTTGAGGATTACAAGAATGGTCTTCGAAAAGGAGCCCGTAGGTTCTATTATCCAATGCTTTTAATTTCTTGTGGATCGAAGAAGGGGTTACTGAATTTCCTAGAAATAAGAATGTTTTAAATCAACTCCAACTCAAGTTGAATTTGCAGAGTGCGTACTATTATAATCTCTTTGCTTTTAATTTCTTAGCATCATTTTTCATGAAGTTATTCGTAGATGAGTTACATGTAGTGATAATTTCTTATGACAATGCGACATGTGCAAGCCATGTTTTGACATAATTCAAGATTAAAGGAGCAATAAATTAACAATATATATATATATATATATATATATATATATATATATATATATATATATATATATATAAAGAAATTTGACTTTTAACTTACTTTACAAATAAATATAAGAAACAAATTCATTAAAGGAATTACAAAGAGAATATAAAATATTTAATTACTTTCAAACTCAAATTATTCCAAGTACATCCAAATATCTAACAGTCTTGTTTTAACAAGCAATATATTTTATCTCTAATAATATATATATATACCCCCTTCAATATTCATTATAAAAGATCTCACTAAAAGAATAAAAATAAATTATAAGATCTCAAGTTATCCCAGTGGGACAAATACAAACTTGCTCACATTTCCTCTCATATACCCCACATATTAGTTTCTTTGACTTCACAAAACAAAATATTTATAAATTAAAATCATTATCAAAAATAAGTCTAACTTCATCCTAATATTAAATAAAAAATAATTTTAATTTGATTATAATCCTTATCTAATAAAAATTCAAGCTTAAGTAAGATGAAGACAAAAATAAGTAATTATCCTATTTTTCAAAACAATAGACTTTGTGTCAAGATTTCAAAATCTCCAATTTGACACAAATTCTATTATCAAAAGATTTCAAACTCTAAATCAAGCAATCCCAAATCAAGTATGATTCACCAAATTCAAGTTATATCTTCTCTACAAATTAAGAATGTTTTCAAAACTCTAGCCCCAATAAAGCACTTGCACTCTATGTGTGCATCAAAGAGAATTTTACCAAATTTGCTTCATCTTTTCCATAAAGAGTTATCTCAAAAAAAATTCACTAGAACAATACAAATAGATCTATTGCCTAAATAAAATCTAAGATTTATAAATTCCAAAATGGATTTATGTCAAAAATTATTTAATCAACTTGGATGCAATATAAAATCAACAAAAATTACTTGAACATGAACAGGACCTAAACCCAATAAAGTCGAGCGCTTATACTCCCCCCATTGGAGAAGCATTGGAAGATGCACCATCTATTAGAAAATTTTCTAATGATAATGTGATGATATGAAAGCAATGCTTTGACATAATTCAAGATTTAAGAATTAAATAAATAAAAAATGTATAGATATTTAACATGATTTGACTTTTGGCTTACTTTATAAGCAAAAATGAAATCATCCAGAATTTTCTAAAAATATTCTAAGTTTAGGGCCCTCTTATGGGGAGCTATATAAAATATATATGATTTGAAAAAGAAAATTTTTGGTCTTAGTTAATTTGATGTGACTTGATCTAAACTTAGAAATCTTTAAATGAGGTGGAAACTAACAATTGTAATATCTAGTAAAAATTCAATAAACAAAGTTAGATAGAATTAAATTAAAAAGTGTTTATTAATGAACAATGAGTCAAAGTATTCATTAATTCTAGTAGATGAAAACCTTATTAGAAATTATCTATGAAAATTTAGGAAAAATTAGAGTAATTTTAGATATCATTCAAGATTTAACATTGATAAGCTTTTGAAATAACCTTAGGTTTTTACTTAAAAGTATCCTATGAAAGTTAAGGAAGATAAAATGGTAAATTTTAGATAACTAATGGGTGGTGCATGGTGGGGGAAATCAAGGGAAATAATGAATTGATTTTGGATATTAGTGTAATTTCCAAGTGGTTTTTCTAATTATGATTCTATTAGAAATTAAAAGAATAATGAGTTAGATAAAAAATAATATTTTGATGAGTATTAGTATATGGTTATTTGATGAGTAAGAAAGAAGCTTCTAATGTATTTGTGGAGCAAGCTTAGTCATAAGTCTGGTCATTCCATAAGACAAATATACATTAAATGAAAAATAATATTCTTAAAATGAAATAGATTTAGATAGATCTAGTTGAATTTTGCTTCAATATTGAAGACAAAAATCATGTAACTATATTTGGGAGACAAAGGGATGAAATCATCTAGTTAGGATGAAGCTTGAAGAATACTTAACCTCACCCCTATAAATAGAAGAGTTTAGTTCAAACTTTTCCCACACTAAAAACATGAGTCATGACTAGATAAGGAAAAAAGAATAGGAAGTTTTGTTCCTAAGTTTTCATCTTCTATTACATTTCTAGGTGAGATTGTAATAGTTCCTTAAGAGTTCTTTAAAAACTGTTGGAGATTAAACTCTTTTGATTATCAAAGTGAAAATAGAAGATCATATAATGGTTTCCTTTCTTTTCATAGTTTTTTTTAACAATTCTCTAACTTAAATTGTTTTTGGTAAATTGGACCCTAAATCATAGGTATGGGAAAATCAAGCAAGCAAGTTTGTCTAAGTGAGTAAAGATCTATTAATTTTCTTCTTGATTTTCTTTAAGAAGATTTTTATGTGCTTTAGTTGAAAAAGATGATTTGATTTCCATTTTTTTTTAGAAAAAGAAAGTGATTTGGAAAAGGATTTGAAAAAAATTAAAAATAAATTTTTGAAAAAGATTGATAAAAATGATTTTTCTAAGTAACATTTAAAATAGTAAATATTTGAAAGACATGTTTTATTCAAAGAAATAAAACTATTGTACGAAGCATATCATATAACTCATGAATTTTCCCTAATAGCATAGGGTACAACTTTGATTTTAATGATAAATTTAAGTATATATTATTTTAAACCCTTATATGAATAATATATGATACTTACATCAAAGTTTTCAAGTAAAAACTGTTGGGAATTCGGATTATCACATGCAACGAAATTTTAAAGTTTTGATCCGAATTCTACTTAGGATCCATGCAAAAAGCATAAGTCAATGATTAGGGTTTTACCTATTGGACACTCGTGTTTCTACTGATCAAAACTTGAGAGCGGATGAATCAAACGCCGGCCGGAAGGTACAGCGTCTCTACGGTATCCACACAGAGTGAACAACGACCTTTCACCCTCCACACGTCTGCTAGGATGCGTTTTTCTCTCTAAGAATTAGGATTGGATGTTTTCTGAGTGATTTAGGGTTTATATGGAAGCTTAAAACATGATTATTAAGTGCTGCCCTCAAGTCCCCTTTTATAGAACTTAGGCAAGCCATAATCCTAGTCCTACTAGGATAATGCTTCTAAAATCCTAATCACACTTAATAACTCATCTTATCCTTATCCTAGAGATAATGGGAAGAGATAGGACTTATCTATTAATTATCTAATATTAGATAATAATATTATCTCATAATATAAATATCTTAATTATTAGATAATTGCATATAGTTATCAAATATCAGAATAATATTATCTCATAATATATTTATCTAATATCTGATAAGATAATTACTTGATATTACTTTAATATCAAATAATATCACATAATATATATATATATATATATATATATATAAAACGTGAATTTATTATTCTTAATAATATATATGCACGAAAATAAATCCAATTAATTGGATATTAATATAATTAAAGTCCAATTAATTATTGTCTTATTCCTACTCCTTTTGTGTGACCCTATAGGTTCTTACTACGTTGACAATAACTTATTATTGAGCCATAGATAGCGAGCGGTATCTAGCAATACATCACTGCCACTCAAGTAGTAAGAATGTCTGTGATTCGACATCCACCTAATACATGATCAACGTTTTGCATCATAACCCTTTTGTAATAATATCCAAATTGAACTAGAGGCATGGAATGTGTCATCCTCATCAATGTTCAATTTATATTTCTTGATACTGAGTAGACTTAAAATAAATAATTAATATCACATATTAATTTAACTGAGCATGGTCATGTATTTCTAAGTCTCACTCAATCAAGGGGCCCAAGGATATTTCTCTTTTATACAAGAGTAACAAAATCCCATTTACATCACTCACTTCCCTCTGCATGATTTATGACACACCCAATCAATGCCCTACTTGTCATCCTAATTAAAGGTGACATAGGATAATATTAAAGTGAGTAATTCCTCATGTAGGGAACCGTAGTGACTTCAGGTCAAAGGTTTATGTGTAGTTGTGATCATATGAGAATAACTTATGACACGTTTATCCATGCAATATTCTCATAGTGGGTCAGTCCAGTACATTGTTCACTAGTAATGTACTCATGTATTGACTTGATATCACATATCCATGATTCGTAATCATCAATCACTATACATGCTAGTCTCGATGTATTATTACTATCCTTTTCGTAATAATACTTGACTAAGGGCATTTTAGGAATAGCAAAGTTATTCCAAGGATAATTATTATATTAAGTTATAAATTGCGCATAATAATAATAAAAATAAAATATAATAATTAAATTACCTAAAATAAAATATAATACATTGTGTATAACTCTAATCATCTTATATGATTGGTTCTATGACACACACCAACAAAAACAACTTTAAAAAGCATATGGGAAAATCATGGGAACCATGCTATTTGGCGAAGAAATTTTCCATTTTAATGAGAAAAACTTATTACACTATATTTTATACTATTTATGATGTGTCATTAGACATTTATATCAAGATATTGAAGCAAAAACATGTTTAAAACATGCTTAAATGGTTTTAGTTTTATCTTCAAAAATAATATTAAAAATTATGTTTTCAAAAGAAGAATTAGCTCCTTTAATGTGGGTTTTTGGCCAAATATTTTAGTTACTTGCATAAATTATTTTGAGTAATAAAATAGATGAAAAAAGGGCCTTCAAAGTCATTAAAACAAGGCAGGAAAATTCTAGGTTTTTTCACACAAAGGTTGCATAAAAATTTAGCATTCGAAAAAAAAGTTTTGTTTCATTCAATATTATTTGTTGGTGGATTGTTTTAGCCAGTTATGTAATATGTTTTGTAGGTAAAAAGAGTTGAAAAATAACATTTAATAGCTTCATTTTAATTTTGAAAATTTTCAGAAAATTTGAGAAAAACCTAACATTTAAAGTAAAATTTTCAAATAGAAAGGTGATTGCTAAAAATCTAGTAAAAGTTGGTGGCTATTTTCATAACTTTTAGAAATTGTTATATGGTGAAAATGTGTAGTTTGCTTACTAGTAGGTAGCATGAATGAGCTTGAATAAGTATGGGAAAATGATTTTCTTAATAAAATCATGTACAAAATTTAGGATTAAATATGCTTAGATTTAGGAGCTGTGGAATTTTGAAAATTCAAGTTGTACCCTTTATGATTTCATTGTAAAATAGTACGGTGTATGTTGTTTCATAATGCAATTTTTACTTGTTTATAGTGTATAAATATATGAAGTTAATGGCTTAAAAGCCACTTAATACGCACAAACAAATGCAAGATCTTGAAAGAAGGAAAAAGCCTAAAGATAAAAAATTCATTTTATATCTCTATTATAAAAGAATGTATTTTTCCTTATTTGATGCATAAAAAATTACTTTTATTATTTGTACAACACAAAAATATATTTTTGATACTTTTATTGTATAAAGAAAAGCTACTTCGTAATTTCTTTAACATACTTTCACAATATAATTCAACAAATCACTCAACAAAAAAAATCAAATGTTAAATTATATTTTAATTAGAAGTAACACTAAAAGAAAATGTTTAAATTTTACTTTTCTTCATCACTATTTTTTCTATCTCCTATGTATTGGAATTCTTCTCCAAATTAAAGTTGGAGTTATAAACAATAAATATTTATAATTTCAAATACTAATATCTCTTAATAATATGAAATAATTAATTCTAATACTTAATTCTCTTTAGAAACTTTTAATATATTTTTCCTATGAAGAAAATAAATCCATTTTCAATTAAATTTTGAAAAAAAGAAATTTTGTTAATAATGATTATCATATAATTAAATATTTCAAAAATTATTGCAATCCTCTTTACTTCATACTAATATATTAATAATAAAAATCTTTTGGTGAAAATATGCTTCCCAAATAACATTTAATTCAATTCATAACCTCATGGTAGATTTTAGAACAATTATATGATGTATACTATTTAGTATTTTAAAATTAAATTATAAAATGCAGAGAAGTCACTAACAAAAAAAAAAGAAAGAAAATATGTTCAATAATTCTACATCTCATAACTTAAATTTTAAAAAAGACCACATCTATCATTATTAAAAAAAAGTGAAAGATTAATTAATTGAATTTTTACATCCGACTACAACTGCTATGATGTCAAGTTGCCAATCACACATATATTGCATCATCATCTATGCAAGATACGTTGCATATTGAACAATAAGAAAGTATATGAAACTTCACACTTACCAAGAAATAATAAGAAATCTTTAATCAAAGCAGTAGCATGTAACAAAATGCATATTTCAAAACTTAACATCTATTTTAGTTTTATTTTGTATACATTTATTGATCCTCCACTTATAAAAATTAAATTAAATTAGGGTCATATTCATGCATTCCATGTGTGAATTCATGATTGTATATACAAAATTATACATTTGCTAGTATAGTGAAAGATATAAGAACCTGCATCAAAATAAATTTGTCAAACTATGATAATTCCAAGTACTTTTTTCAAAATCTAACAATTAGGAAGACATATTTAAATTTAATCAAACTGAATAAATTAGACCAAAAGAGACTTTATTCATTTTAGCCTTAAATACTTTTTTGCAAAAGTTTTAATGCAAAGATTATTGATTTAATTATGAACTTAATGTAGCAATTAGGTAGATGGGGTTCTCATAGGATTTGGGTTCATGAAAATAAAGTGTAAAGATGCACAATTCTATTGCTTACACTTCAAAGTTTAGACTAAAAAGAAGTTCACTAATGCCCATTGCCTTTGATGTGGTAACAAATAAAAATTAAGGGTTAAGGTGGAGTTATAAGAGACCATAAACAAAAAGTATTGAACTCTTCTAGTAAGAATGAAAGAGAAAAAATAGGAAAATCAAAAAAATTTACTTATATTCATATTTTACTCAGGATAAAGAATGAATTATTCAATAACAAAACTATTCAACAATAAAATAATAGTAGATAAAGATGTTCTTAACAAAAGATCTATACATCAAAATAATTTATTTAAAAAGTTTTCATTTTTCAAAAAATTCAATCCATAAAAACCTCTCAAATCATCAAAATGTTTCTTTAAATATTCAAAATTGCGGTCATCCAAAACTAAAGCCTTAAAAACACAAAACAAGATGGAGGATGAATGACACTCACATAGAAAGAATGATTTTGTAAATAATTAATTAAAGAAAGAGAAACACTTTAGAAAAAATGCATCTTGAAATTAAAAATTGAAGAGAAAAAAGGAAAAGAAGGGAGTGATATCTATTCTTTAACAAAAACTATCATCCAAAGTAAACCACTGCAACAATTAAAAATAGGTAAATTTAAAAAAGTTGGTGATTAGGATAAAGAATAATTTAGAATTTTAAAATTCAAGAATGATCGAGTCATAATGCTAAATTGGATAAGTAAAATTGGTTTTCAAGGATATGGTGATAAGGTGGAGGAATTTTCTAAGCAATGAGGTGCAAATGTCTATGGAAGTTTTGAAAAAATAAGGTGTGATTAAAGAAAAAAAAAAACACATTTAAAAACAAAAGAGAATATTATAAAGATAGAGTTGACACATAAAATTAAATTAAAAATTGATAAAGAAATTATTTATAATTTGAAATTAATAAAAAAAATTATAGAAGAAGAGGTGGTTATAAAAATTAGGTGAAAAGATAAGGTTATGGTTAAACATGTCAAAATAAGTTAACCAAACCTCATTAAGATAACCTAACGGCCAAAAACTATACATCGGATTAATCTCAAATTTAATTACCTTTTTATTAGGTCAAGTTACTGTAATTTTAATTATAATTTCAAGTCGACTTTCACCGGGTAGTTCCAAGCAAGTTTTATAACCAACTATACTTTATTTTTATTACTATTATTATTATAACACTTATTTATTATTAATTTTACATCATCAATTAATTAAAATTAATTATTATTATGATAATGACTATTACTATTTTGATAAATATAATTATATTTTATTATTATTATCACTTAAAAGACTATATTGTTATTCATTGTCATTATTATTATTATTATTATTATTATTATTATTATTATTATTATTATTATTATTATTATTATTATTATTGTTATTGGATAAAAAATAGTAAAAAAAAACTAAAATACAACAATTTTTAATGTAGAAAGACTCCCAATTAGAGGAGTAAAAGCTATGAACCTAATCCAAAAAATTTCATCATTAATCAAAATTAGCACACATATTTTATTAACTAAATTTACAATATATATGAATATATTACTATTTCACTTAATAGTAACAATTTATTACTCTAATTATTATATTTATTTAGTTATAGTAATTATTTTATTTATGTTTAATTATAATAATTACTTTGTGTGATTTTTTTAATTTTTGGTTTAATGATATTAATTTTAATTGCTCACATAATATTTATTATTTTTTAAATTTAATATAATTATCTATTTTAATTACTTTCTGTAATATATATTTGCAATATTATAAATTCATTAATTTTAATTTTAAATATTTTTTAATTTTAATATAATTATTTATTTTATATAATTTTTTGTAATATATATTGACAATATTATAAGCTCATTAATTTTAATATTAAATATTTTCCAATTTTAATGTAATTATTTATTTAATAAACTTATGTAATATTTGTTGACAATATTAAATATATGAATTCGTTAATTTTAATATTAATTATTTAATATTTCTCATATATATGAATTTAATATTATATTTATTAAAATTATAATTTCAATATATACATACATATACATACGTTATTACGTTAATAAATTAATCATTCATTATTTACTAATACTATTAAGTTAATAAATTAACTCAATAATGTAATAAGTTAATATTTACTAATTTTAATCATTTATTAAATTGGACTAACCAATTTCAATCTCTTATACGATTAGGCTACTCTCATCAATTTTTACATTAATTTCAGTTCTAGATTAAACATAAATATATCAATTTTAGGCCAATTTATTAGGTCTAACTCATTTTAATGGCTCCAATTACGACGAAAAGGATGGTTAAAATATAAAATTAAAAAAATGAACTGAAAAAAGAGAGGTTTCTCGACTGAAATTGATAAATAAAAAGAATAGGAAAGAAAGAGATAGTCACGGATTTTTTTCAAAAAAAAAAGGTAAATTTAAAAAAATAACCGCTCACGAAAGTAGAAAAAATTAAAAAGGTACTTTATCTATTATTGCAGCATTGGAAAGAGACTTATATAATAAAAGATTATATAACAAGGAGGAAGGCTTCCCCGCTGGGAATGTTTTCTTGGGTACAAACGCCTTAACTGGTGACAAATTTTGATTGGTGCCCCTTCAAGCAACCACTATTTATTTTGATTAATTGAATCACATTCATACTTTTTTTCCTTTTATTTTTATTTTAAGGTCATAAATGTCTTTCACAATTAATGAGTATACCAAATTTATTTAATAAAGACATGAAATTCACAATAAAATTTGAATTTTTATTAAAAAAATATAAGGTTGAAAACAAAAATAATTAAATATAAATGCATGTGATAGAGAATATAAACAAAAATGATAAAGTGGGATTCACAATTGAATTTTAAATTTTTTATATTTATTGAAATAAACTTTTCAAATTTGTTTCATTATTTTGTATTTTATAAGTCATTAATTTGCATTCAAAATCTAATTTTGGATTTTATTTTCAATACTTATAATATTCGTGAAATATAAATAAGAACTCAAATAGTAAGACATTTGCTTGTTAGCAAAAAAAGTGGAGTTCATTTCTTAACATCAAAACCAAATTATAAATGAATAAAAAAAAAAGCCAAATTATAACACCTAATATCCGGAACATGATTTGATCTCGGGAAATCATTAAATAAAAAAGAATAATACGTTATAATATTATAAACATAATATGCTTCTTTACATTTTTGTTATGTAGATATGCCTTTTTTTTTTTTTTTTGCACTAATGGTATTTATTCTTCCCATGAATTATGAAAGATATTGATAACCTTAACAAAAACAAATAAAAGAAAAAAACAATTATAGATGTGATCCAGTTAATCAAGACAAGTAAAGTAATTGAGGGTACTAATCAAAATTTATCAGGCGCCCTGCCATAAAAATATTTTGGGCGTTGAAGTCACGCCTTCGAACAAAATCGACATTTAAAATTTGATAATATTAAACTTTGAGAGTATGTTTGATGTATCGCATAGGGGAGGTATAATAGTGTAAATAAATACTATTATTAATTTAAATAACATTAGATACTTCTGAAAGATTTCATTTCATTCCTTAATTCTTGTATTTATGTATTTAATTATTATTATTATTATTCCAAAATCTACGTAAATGTATTTACTCAGGTGATTTTTATTGGTTGACAACAAGTGGCAATAAAAACATTATCCATCATTCACTTCACCCAAATTTGAATGAACAAACCTCAGAAAATGTGGGTCAGTGCTTCTAATCATCTGCTCTTATTCTCCGCTGAATCCGGATGTGCGTCCAACTGAGTAGCAATTGCATCTGAACTGATAATTACGAAATTAAGGTAGTAGAACGGAAACATCATCTGGTTTTCTCACAAAACACGACAATTGCTCAATTTTGTCTTGTTACTATCAACTTGGGTGGAAATTGAAATTTTTTACAACGTGATTGTTGATGAGATTATTGATAATAACGCTTAACCCTATCATTCCATGAGACAAAGAGAAACAATGGCCTCTTTTGTCCGTAAGATTAGTTTTAGACAAAAAGAGCAAAATTAGACGCCATGGTATCCTCCTGTCAATGAAAACGCCACTTTCACACCGTATTACTGTATAATACTAAATATTGCATAAACTAATCAGAGGTTATTTAAAAATATTAATTACTTTGTTTATTGACTGTATAGCATGGAGTAATAGTTTCTTTCTTTTTTTTTTTTTTGGTACATCAAGGATAAACAAAAAGAAAAGAAACAAAAATAGAGAAAACAACTATTGGCTATACAAGATTCTAATGGAATTAGCTAACAGGATTTCTTCTAGACCAGAAAGTGGATAATTCCATTTCTTTTCCTTCACTCAATAACCAGCCCTCCATTTAGCAAGTTTGTCAGTAGTTTGATTACCTTCTCTCAACACATGAGAAAGCTTTACCTTTTCAAAATTAAGGCAAAGATCAACAATGTCTTTGAAAAGTCCCCCATAAGGATGACAATTTTGAACTCCATGTATACAATCTCTATATACATCTTAAGAGTTTATCTCTATAATAATCTTATTGTATCTTTTCTCTTTAGTAAAGTGGAGAGCAAAGAGAACTGCCATGATCTCAACATTCATATTTGTTGAGATTTCAAAAAAGTAAGAAAAACCAACAATCCACCTACCTATATCATTTCTGCATAAGCCCCCAAAATTAGGATTTCCAAGGTAACTTTCATCAACATTTATTTTAATAAAACCACTAAGAGGAGAAGCCCATTTAACAAGCTTCTCAAAATATCTTCTCTACTATTTTGTGTACCAATTAAATGAAAGTGAACAATCCTATAATGAGGTATAAATCTTCTGTATAGTTATAGAAGGCAAATAATTATCATGTCTAAAAACATGGTTGTTTCTATCTATCTACAATTGCTAGATAGCAATAAGAAAAGTATGAAGCCAATCCTCCTCCTTTTGAGTTTTTGCCACTCTAGTGTTTTCAAGAAGTCGTTCTTTAAAGTCATATTGAAAAAATTTTGGATAGTGTATTGTAGCTCCTAGACTTAGCCAGACATTCTTCACCCTAGGACAATCCCTTAGAAGATGGAGAGTCATTACAAGGTTGTTTTCACACAAAGGACAAAAGGAAGAATCCGTGAAGCCACGCTTGAATCATAATTCATTTGAAACAATTCTATCATGAAGACACAACCACAAGAAAGTGCAAATTTTCATAAGAACCTTGTATTTCCAAATTCTTTTCCAAATGGGATCATGAGTACTTTCAATCCAGCTTGAAAGCCATGCATATGCATCCTTAACTGTGTAATCTCCATTTGTAGTTGATCCCTAAGAAATTTTATCTTCACAAGACGCAACATAAGGGAACGAAGCTGCTTGAATGGTAAGTGATAATTCTTCAAGTAAAATAGTATTTAATCCATCAAAGTTCCGCTCATTATCATCTATCACATCTTTGATTGGAAGGTCTTGGTCATTTGGATGAATTTCCTCCACTTTTTTAGAAAGAGTAGATTTACTAATCCATCTTTGAAACTAGAAGCTCACTATACTAGGATTACCAATTCTGTAGATAAACCCTTCTTTTAACTCTCTTATACATTCCATAATATCTTTCCATATATAAGAGTATCTAGCATGACTAGTAAAAGACAAAGGATCAAAAGAATGCCTATAGTATTTATGAGTCAACACCTCCATCCAAGGTCTTTCCTCCTTTTGCATTATTCTCCACCCCAATTTTCTTATTTGCGCATTGTTAGTTAGTCTAGCTGTGCAAATCCCCAATCCTCCTTCATTTTTAGCTTTTGTAATGGTTTCCTATTTCACCAAATAAAATCCTCGCTTATCCTCGTAAGAGCCCCAAATGAATCTTCTAACTATTTGATCAATCCGATCACATATTCCTTTAGGCAATAATGCAAATTGCATAAAGAAGACAAGAATAGCATTTAGAATTGACTTGGCAAGAGTAACTTTTCCAGTAGATTCAACAATTTTCCTTTCCAGGCTAAGAGCTTTGGTTCAATCTTCTAGACAATAAATTGAAAATGCATTCTACTAGATCTTTTTCTATTGATAGGAATTCTCGGATTTACTAATATCTGAAGTGAAAGGAATGTTGCTAGTTAGCTTAATGTCATTAACAATCTCTTTAGGAACACACTTTGATATTATAGCTTTTGATTCTAATAAGTTAATCTTCATTCCCAAAACTCTACTAAATTCATACAAAGAAGCTATGATCACCCAAGCTTGATCTCTAATGCCCTTTGCAAATAATAAAACATCGTCAACGAACAACAAGTGTGGGATTGGAGGTCCACCTCTTGAAATTGCTATGGGTTCCCATTCTTTCCTTTCTATTTTTTTGTGAATTAATAATGAGAAGATTTCCATACACAAAACAAATAAATAAAGAGACAAATGATCTCCTTACCTAAGACCACAGTTTGGAAAAAAAGACTCCAATTTTTCACCATTCCATAAAATGATAAAGGAAGTTTTTGAAACACAACTAAGAATTAGATTCATAATTATATTTAGGAAACTAAACAAGCATAACATCCACTTAAAAAAATCCCAATACATCTTGTCATATGCTTTTTCTAAACTAATTTTGAATATCATTCCACCTTTCCTGCTTTGAGTATGATTAATAAAGTGAAGGAATTCTTGTGCCAGAACAGTATTATCTACAATACTTTTGTTAAGTAGAAAACTACTTAAGGGACTCGCCAACTTGCAAAGAAGAGGCCTAATTCTGTTAACTAACACTTTAGTAATAATTTTATAAACCACATTGCAAAAACTGATCGGCCTAAACTCTTTAATACTTTAGGAGAAACAATTTTAGGAATAAGAGCAATTAGAGTATCTCCCATCCCTGAAAGAACTTTCTGAAAGATGAATGCTTCCTCAACATATTTCCATAACACATCTCTAACCAAACCCCAATAGAATTTAAAGAAAACTACTTGAAAACCATCAAGACCTAGAATTTTAAAAGAACCCATAGCCATAAAAGCATCATGAACTTCCTTATTAGCAACACCTCATAGTAAAGCTTTAGCCTCCTCAATATTTAACTTGGGAACAAAGTCTAGAATTAAAGAAGTATCATTCGAAGCCTCAGTAACACAAAACAAATCTTGAAAATATTGAAAAATAATACCCTTCAACTGAATTTAATCCACAAACTATGATCCATTTGAGAGCTTAAGACATTTAACTTTATTTCTTCTTCTTTGAACCAAGGTGGTGGCATGAAAGAATTTAGTACATCTGTCTCCCATAGCAAGATGTTGAAGCCTAAATTTTTAAAACTAAAACATTTCCTCCTGAATCAGAACAGAATTAAATTCTTCCTATAACTCCTTCTCCAAAATGGATAAAAAATAAGAAGGTCTATTAGATAGGGCATGCTAAATTCCCTAAAGATGAGCTAGAATTCGCCTTTTATGACAAAAAAATGTTCCCAAACACATTTTTGTTGAAAGATAGACAAGCTTCTTGAACATTAGCTAATTTGCCCATCATATTAAAATTATTCATCTCCCAACTTTGAGTGGCAACAACTTTAAAATCTTTGTGTGACATCCAAAGAGCTTCAAAATGAAAAAGTTTATTTCTAGACATAAAGGAAAAGCCTTTACTCCGAAGAAGAATTGGATGGTGGTCTAAATAAGTCAAAGAAAGATGAAAAATCGTTGCCTCTAGGAAGATAGATTTCCATTCAAAAGTAACCAAGGCTCTATCCAACTTTTGAGAACAAACAGTCCTATTATTTATTTTCTTGTGCTAAGTAAATCTAGGCCTATTGAAGCTTAAATCTAGAAAACCATACGAAGTAATATTATCTTTGAATAAACTCATTCTCCTAGTACAAATGATACCGCCTTTCTTTTCAAATTCATTGGCAATATCATTGAAGTCCCCAATCACTACCCAAGGGAAGGTATTATTGTCAACTAATTATTTCATCTTAGACGGCATCTCAACTCTTTGGGATGATGCAGGACTTGCATAGATAGCACTACACATCCATTTCAAATTATGAGACTCCATTAGCATAGTTATGTATTGACTGGAGGATTTAACTAGTGAGCATTTTATGTTTGCAAAAGAACTAAAGATCCAACTGAAAAACTATTAAGGTCTTGAATAGCTAAAGAAGAGAACACTTCACCCTGCCACCATCTTTCCATATTTCTAAAAGAGCTGTGAGTTTCCAATACAAAGATAAAATCAGGACAATTTACTTATAGAGCAAATCTCAAATGTCTCTTTGCTTCACCATTCCCAATCCTTCTAATATTCCAAGAGAGAATAAAAAAACCAAGACTAAAATTCATTATGAAGAAAAGAAAGATAAAACAAAACCTGCTAAGACTTTCAAGGACTTATCACAATCATTTAGAGTTCCATCTTCTAAAATATCGTCTCCTATTATAGCATCAAGTCCTGGTTTAGTATCTATGTTCAAAGTCCCCTCTTATTGATCAGGAGGCCTTCCATTCAACTTTGCCAAAAAGTATTCTAGTGTAGGACCTTCACTAGTTTGATCCTTTGTAAGAGAAATCATATTCACAGTTCCTTGGAGTGAAGTAGAAGGATTAAGTTTTTTTATCCTTAATAAATCTATTTTGGTGCTAGTATTTTGACTAGGCAGCTTCCTTCTTAGAGCCACAACTGTTGTAGTTGTAAACTCAAAATTGAGATTCTAAGCTATATCTGATGATTCCCTTTCAATTCCCTTCCCCTTTTCATTTTCTAAACTTTTAGTACTGCTCTCACCATCACACTTGGATTTCTTGATAAAAACTTAAGATAGGGACTTCAAAGCTTCTCTATCTTAGTTTAAAGGCATTATGTTTTCTTAAGTCTTTTCCATATTAGCATCTAGGTCCAAAAGAGCAGAGAAAGTATTATGGTTTTTTATTTTATTTTTCTTGTCTACTTCGAAAGGAAAATTTTTTATTTTTTGCTTTCCCCCTCTTCTTCTCGCCTGCAACCATCCATTCCCCAAAAACTTTTGGATTATTCTCCATTTCATCAATCCGTGTTCTCAAGGGGCCTTGCTTTTGAAAAACCTTATTCCTTTCATCCATTAATTTGGTTCTTTCAGCAATCGCCAATGTACAAAATTCTTTTGTATATCCATATTCACCATAATGAAAACAAAGTTTGTGAATTCCTTCATATTTCACTTTTAGTCACTGTTCATTCACCAAAATCTATGGTACTAGTGGTTTAGTTAAATCCACTTCAACACACAGTTAAGCAAATTTTCCACAAGATGTTTTAATAGTATTCTTATCCATCTTAACAAGAGTTCCTATCATTGTTGCAATTACTTTAAGCACATCAACTCTATAGTATAGTACATTTAAATTCAATATTCTGATCCAAGTCAAAGTAAAATTAACAACGTGAGTGATTGGAACAAAATTCAGAGTCCATCTTTGCATAATTAGATAATGATTAAAAATCAACCAAGGACCTTCTCTTAATACGTGCTCCAAATCCAACACATTAGATAATTTAATGAGAAAAAAATTATGTTCTAAGTCAATAATCTCCATCTAACATTGTATCATCCACATTTGTTTAAATTTTCTTTTAAGTAATTGATACCCAATTGTTCTACCCAAAGTAGAATTAACAACATGAGTGGTTGGAATAAAATCCAGAGTCCATCTTTTCATAATTAGATAATGATTAAAAATCAACCAAGGACCTTTTCTTAATAAATACTCCAAATCCACCGCATTAGATAATTTAATAAGAAAAAAATCATGTTCTAAGTCAATAATCTTCATCTAACCCTGTATCATCCACATTTGTTTAGGTTTTCTTTTAAGTAATTGATACCCGATTGTTCCACCCAACACTTCTCCAGGTTTCATAGAGCTACTCAATCACTGAATTATCAAAATGAATCTTAGGCAAGTAAGGATTACCTTGATAGAATTCAATATGAGCCTTTCCATTCTCAATCAAATCCTCCAATTTTTCATTAGCTTGTAAATCTCTTCTACCCAATAGGGTTTCTTTGAAAGAGACATTGCCAAAAAAGAATAAACCCTCACCTGAGTCTTGTAATTGTGCATTTTGATTTCTTGGGTCAAGAGGTTCCAAAGCTTGATTCCAAAAGGAAAAAGCATCAGTCATGGTCTAAAATGGTTAGGGCTCAAGAGCCCTGAGCAAAGAAGCAAAGCAAGATTCTTACCACATGGAGTAATAGTATGTGTCAGTAGATTCAATGATCCCACTAGGTGAACACAATTTATAACGGTGTTTCCTTCATTATGTAAAAAGGAAAATAGAGCAGAAAAATTAAAAAGGGTTTACGGAGATCCATCTATTAATATTATCAAATTTTAACATGATAACATTTATCAGTATAATGATATTTGATTTTATTTTAAAATTTTTCTCTTTTTATATGAATTTGAACTCTAACTGTAGGTGTGTTAAATAATTTTTCATTTATGACCTCATTAGAAAAAATCTTGCGTAAACGTAAGTATTACCTATGATTTGAGAATTAGACCGAGAGTGGAAAAGGTTTATTTTATTTAATCTCTTGCCAAGTATTAGCCGAAGTGGGAACTATTACTATTTCCACCCCTATAAATACATGACTTTATTATGGCCCATGTATTATACTATATTGAGGAAAACGGCGAGCTTTCCCTCTGGATTAAGGTCAACGGATACCGCAAAACATGTTTTGAAAACAAAAAGATCGGACGCATCTCATTCCTCACCACAGAACGTCAATGGTAAAATAGATTAGACGTTGGGTCCCCCTGGGAAAACAAAACACTCTTGTTTAAACAATGTGTCTAAACTATAAATGAAATTTAGACATTTCTTTTTCTGAGATCATACGAACAGATTCTTATTCCAGGAATCTCTCACCGGTTCATCTTCTCTGCTTTACCTTCTACATAGCGTGTAAGCTTTAGCACTGTTTCTTTTTCTTTTCTTTATCTATAGAGAATGGAATTTTTCTTGTAAGATTGACGCTGTGAACCTCATGTTTTCCTTTCCTTTTCATGGTTTGTATTGTATGGGTTTTGCCTCGGAGAGCACATGATGTGTTTGATGTATGATTATGAACAAAAATGTATTCTCTTACTGTCTGCTTCAGAATTTTTTGTTCCTTTTCTCATGCGTGGTCGATAAAATGCATTTTTTTTATTTTCGACTCAACGAACTCCACTGAATGTGTGGATGCCAATTCTTTCTTCTCTTCCCTTCTTGGGGTGACTAGAATAAACAAAAGCATCGGTAGTTATTAGCTGGAGTGGCTAGTTCTGTATGAAAGTATCCACTAACTGTGAAGTTGATTATATATAGGTTAGGGCCATAATAAGGCTCTGTCATTATTTTGAGGGTCTTGGTTGAAAAGAACCATGCAGGATGATAGAGCTCCACCGCTTCTAGAGGTTTGTGATCCGATGTTACTCCTCTAAAGCTTGAATTCAAAGGTGTTATATTTCACATTACGCGTACATTGACTTTCGAAATGAACAGGGAAGATATGTCGCAGTATTTGTTTGCTGGCTTCTTGGCAATGGATGCCTCTTCTCATGGAACAGTATGCTGACAATACAAGATTACTATGCTTACTTGTTTCCGGTAATTGATTTATATTGCTGTTGCATTCTTGCTCTCATCTGACTTTTGATGAAGTGTGTAGTAGCATGAACAATAAGCTAAATTGAGATTTATGTTTCCGGTAAGTTATGTTTCACAATTTTAGTAGATTAGTCCATCAAGAATTTGGCGTAGGCAACAGGTGAAGCCTGATCATAGTATAGTCTCTGCCTCCAATTCACACATCATAATAAAACCAGTAAAATAAGCCACTTTCTATATCATACTCTTTATATTCAAGAATAAAAACAGAATAGACCATTAGTTTTAGTTCTCTTATGTTCTGGATTTTTTATATCTGGTTCTGAAATACAAGATGAATATTCCAATGAAATGAATTTCAGTGTTGGTCATTGACATGCTCTATGTAAATGTTATCCCAACGTTACAATGTCCCAATTACTTTTGATTGAAAAAGTGACTTTTATGGTTTACTGGTTCTCCTCCCCCCTCCCCCCCCCCCCAAAAAAAAAAAAAAATCCTTAAACTTAACAGAGTGAAGTTCGCTAATGTTGGATTAAAATGCATCATGTATTAAAAAAAGTTAAAAGATGCTGTTATGATTAATTATATAACAGGACTGCCTGGTTGTAGAGATTTCTGGATTGTTGTCTTTTTCTCTTGTGCAGAAGTACCACTCGTCTCGGGTGCTTACTCTTGTATACCAGCCATTTGCAGTTGGATTTCTTGTAATACTATCATACAGGGAGGCCCAAATAGATACTAGAAAGCGGAATCTATTTGGATATATCCTTTTCTTCATAAGCTCTCTGGCAGTGTTAATTGTGAGTCCAACTCACTTGTTTGCAAAATATGATTCATATAAAATAGAAATTTACTTATTCTATTTTCACCATTATTCTGCCTCAGTTGGACGTAGCAACGTCTGGCAAAGGAGGAATAGGAACTTTCATTGGTATATGCGCAATCAGTGCTGCTTTTGGAGTTGCAGATGCTCATGCGCAGGGTGGAATGGTTGGGGACCTCTCTTTCATGCGACCAGAGTTCCTTCAGGTCAGCAATGGTCATGGCTATGAATTTTTTCAATGATATTTCTGACAGCGAATGTAGTAATTGACCTTGTTTTAGGTCTGCAGTCATTCCTTGCTGGTTTGGCAGCATCAGGTGCACTAACTTCTGCTTTGAGGTTAGTTACCAAAGCAGCATTTGAGGATTCCAAGAATGGTCTTCGCAAAGGAGCCCGTATGTTCAATTATCCTATACTTTTTTTTTTTTACCCTTCTCTTTTCTCCAAGAAGAGCAACTTCATTTCATTCATATAAGTGTCGGAAATACATAGCTGCCTAACAAAATACACAACATAAATAAAGACGAAATTCCTCAAACAGAAACTACAATCATAAACTAAAAAAAATCTTAAATCCATTGAGCATTAGGAAGAAAACTCCTTTGAAGATCTATTCTCCATCCTTCGGGTCAGCTTAAGACCCTGTAAATAAAATTCGAAAGGTCTATAAAGGAGTCAATCCATACAAGCAGGAGTTTCCATGAAAAAAATTCCAGATGAATATCAGTGGATAAGACACAAAATATTTTTACAAATAAATTTCATTTCAGGAGAACAAAACCAAAACAAAAACTATACACAGATTCAGATCTCACTCTGTGAGCAGTTTTGCAGGCAGTGGAGAACCGCTTACAGAGCGAGAGCTAAGCTATAACCAAGAAAAAAACCCAGAGGAGAAGAAAAGCGATGGCCTTCTGCAAAGAAAAAGAACCAGAATTGTCCTATGCTTTTAATTTCGTGGGGATTAAAGAAGGGGTTACTATATTTTCTAGAAATAAGATTTTTTTGAACTTAACTCCAACTCAAGTTGAATGCATTAATGCTTAACTTGGCATAAATTTGAGCATCTTTATTTTAATTTCTAGCATCTCTCATCTGTCAATTTTGTATGGAGTAAGTTTGCAGATTCATGTCTTTTTCATGAAGTTATTCATTGATGAGTTATAAATGATTTACCTGCAACCTAAGTGAGAATGTTTACCGATAAAGTGTCAGCTGATTTTGTGGAATGAATTTTCGGTAGCCTATTATCTCAAAATACAGTGAGATGTTTTCATTTTCTAAATTATTTTGAGTAGCAATCACTTTTTTTCTAACTACATAAAGCTTATGCGAAATTTTATTTCAATTTCTTGTCTTTGCTTTGAGCTATACATTTATAACTGTTACGTGCTTACTCCCTAAGTTACCAATCACCCGTCATGCTTCCCTGCAGTCCTATTTTTTGCCATATCAGCATGGTTTGAGCTTCTTTGTGTTCTTCTCTATGCGTTCGCCTTTCCAAGGCTACCAATTGTGAAGTACTACCGTTCAAAAGCAGCATCAGAAGGATCCAAAACTGTTTCAGCTGATCTTGCAGCCGGTGGCATCCAGACATTACCCGGAGTAATGTTTCTTTTTCACTGACAAAAATTCCTCCATTGTTCAAGTCTCAGTTAATAAAATGAAAATTTCCTCCCTTATTTTTTTTTTTTTTCATTTTTCTCAGGCCGATATTGGTGCAAAATCAGTTGAACGAAAGGAAAACAAACAATTACTACGAGAAAACATTGATTATGCTATTGATTTGTTCCTGATATATACATTAACATTATCTATTTTTCCTGGATTCCTGTCAGAAGATACTGGAAAACACAGTTTAGGTAACTGGTACGTGATGACAAAGTAATTTGTTTACCTTTTTTTCTGCCTGCTTCAGCTAACGACTGCAGCTCAGCAAGAGTCGATGTTTCATTATTTCAGGTATGCTCTCGTTTTGATTGCAATGTATAATGTGTGGGATCTGATTGGAAGATATGTTCCGCTCTTGAATTTCCTGAAGTTGGAGTCGCGGAATTTGATCACTATAGCAGTTGTAGTTCGTTTCTTGCTTGTGCCAGCATTTTATTTCACTGCAAAGTATGGTGACCAAGGTTGGATGATATTGTTAACATCTTTCTTGGGGTTATCCAATGGCTATCTCACTGTCTGTGTTCTAACAGCTGCACCAAGAGGTTACAAGGTGAATCTGCAAAATACAATGACAGTCGGAATCCTAGGTATTTTTATAATAGTAATACGTAGTATTTTATTAATTGTTGGTGTTGTGTTGTTGTGTAGGGGCCAGAACAAAATGCCTTGGGGAACCTGCTGGTGGTGTTTCTGGTGGCAGGTATATTTGCAGGAGTAGTACTTGACTGGTTATGGTTAATTGGTAAAGGTTGGTGAGATCTCATCCAGGAGAATTGGCTGCAACTCATTCTTTATATAAAAAGCAAGTAGAGCTGGATATTCATGTCTTATTTATAGGTTTCTATGAAATTATAAATGCACATTTGGTCGTTTGTCATGTTCTATTGATTCCAAGAGTCAACCTGTCAATTGAGAAGAGCCAATAACATTGATGATCCATATGGCTTTCGTTGTGTGACAGATCCTGCTTTGACGCATAATCATTCATAATAGTTTGGAAAAGCAATATTATACGCATCAAAATTCAAAATTGGGTTTTAAATATAAATTAAAAGTTATCATTATAAATCTCAATTTAATAAATATAAAAAATTCAAAACTTAATCTCGAATCTTATTTTCCGTATTTTTATAGTTGGAACTTTTGTTGATTGTCTGGCAAAACTCGTCAAAAACCGATTTATCATGGCGAAAGTTTCAAGGGAAACATCTGAGCTTCAAAAAATTTCTGAATAAAAAGGTGGTTGGCTAGACCATGATTAATTACAGTTGGGCTTGCTAATGATTTGCTTTAATTTGCTCAATAAGCCCATGGCTTTTAAGGACTAGGAAGTCCTATTACAGGTGGGCCTACTAAAGATACCATTATATACAGGCCCAAAAACAATTGCCATTTTTCATGTAAACTATGACTCCCGCTTGTAAACATGAATCAAACTACTTTTCATTTTAAAATGAGCATAATAGTTTGATTCAAATTGGATAATTTTAGATGTTTAATATTAAAGTCGCGAAACTTAAAGCTGCGTCAAACACTTTCTAATTCTAAAAAGGTCACGTCAATGAATGGTAAAAGAGGGTCACAATGTTCAGCATTCATAGTGGTTAAATTTCAGAGAACAATCGAACAAGCCTTATGACGAGGAACAATGAGCAGTGAAACACTGTTATCATTATTCCATAAAAGAAGAGCCTTTGTTTTTGTTCGGGAGAAATTGCACTCACATTGCTTAAGATTTAGTTTAATTATATTCACATTTATTCTATTTTTATAAATATACATTTTGAAAGTAGAAAGAACACCCGAAGGAAAAATATTTCTCGTGTATAACTAATTAAAGATATAGGAATATATACAAATAGCAAAGGGCTTTGGTCCTTCCACAACTAGAACTATGAACTTACCTAATAATTATAGAACTTTACATATATTTACAATATTGTTTAGCAATTCTCTCAAGTTGGAGCACATAAAGTATATGCATCAAACCTATTACAAATGAAATTCAATGTGATGACCTTTAAGGGATTAGTAAGAATATTAGTAAGTTGGTCATTTGAGTTGACATAATTAGTAAAAATATCCTTAATAATACTTTTTTCTAATTATATAATAATTAATTTTAATATGTTTAGTCCTCTCATGAAAGACCAGATTAGATATAATATAAATTGTGACTTAATTATCACATAATAACTCCATTTGCATCATCTCTATAAACTTTAAATCTTTAATCAACAATTTTATCCACATAAATTCACATGTCATCACAACCATAGCATGATATTTAGCCTTAGCACTTAATTTGGCTATTATCTCTTGCTTTTTACTCTTCCAGGATACTAGATTACCACTAACAAAAATATAATATCCTGAAGTGGATCATCTGTCAAAAGAAGATCTTACCCAATCAACATCAGAACACTTGATTACCTTAGTATGTCCCTTGTTCTCACACAATAATCCTTGACCAAGTGAGCCTTTAATATATCTCAAAATTCAAACTACTTCATCCTAATGATTGTTATACGAAGGATAAAAGAGTTGGCTGATAACATTAACAACAAAAAGGATATCTCGCTAAGTAATAGTAAGATAATTCAATCTACAAGCCAATTTTTTATATCTTCTAGGATCAATTCGAAGCTCCCCTATCCTACAAGAGGTTTCATATTAAGATCTATAAGAGAATCTATTGGCTAATAATCCAACATGCCAATTTCCTCCAAAATGTCTAAGGCATATTTCTTCTAAGAAATAACTATACCCCAATTTGGACTATGTAACTTCAATGCCAATGAAGTATTTCAAAAGCCCTAAATCTTTAGTCTAAAAATGACTAAACATATGTGTCTTTAGCAAACAAATTTCATCATTATCCCCAATAATGAAATATCATTTACATAGATAACCAAGTAAATGGACAACCCTAAGGATGTATGTTTATAGAAAATAAAGTGATCAAATTGACACTAAACCATGCCGAATTTCTGGATAATTATGCTAAAATGTCCAAACCAAACATGTAAAAATTGCTTTAAACCATATAGTGAGCAATAAAGTTTACAAACTATACCAGACTCCTCTTAAGCAACAAAACTAACAGGTTACTCCATATAAATATCCTCTTGAAGCTTGCCATGAAGGAAAGCATTTTTTAATGCCAAGCTGATGTAAAGGTCAACTATGTATAGCAACCAAAGATAAAAATAAACAAACAAATGATATCTTAGCCATAGGAGAAAAGGTATCACCATAGTTCAATCTATAAACCTATATGTACCTTTTAGCAACCACACAGGCCTTAAGTCAATCAACCTATCCATCAAGGCCAACTTTAACAATATAGATCCAACGAAAACTAACAAAAAATTTACCTAGAGACAATAGAACCAAGTCCTAGGTACAATATTATGCAAAGCAATTATTTCTTCTACCATTGCCTATCACCAACCTAGATAGGAAATGCCTCACTAGTTATTTTAGGAACTGACACAGATGAAAGTGTGGAAAGAAAGATATAATATGGAGGAGACAAATGATAGTAACTAAGAAAGTTATAAATAAGATAAGGATTATGTGTAAAACGTGTACCTTTCCAAATAGCAATAGGAAATTGATCACCAAAAGGTAAGCCCGAGGCAAATGGAGATGATAGAGTAAAAGGTAAGTTAATAGGTTTCAAATCAATAGGAATCTCAAGAGCAAGGGTAAGAGTAAGTAGAATTTATAGTATAGTACATTTATAATGAACCTATAAAGGCATAGAAGATAAGGTAGACTCATATACACTCAAAGCAAAATAGGAGAATTATAAGCAATAGGTAACACTTTAAATATAGAAGGACATCGAAAAAAACTAGTATAAAAAGGAAAGGATTCAAAGAATGTAACATCAATTTTACACCCTTTTTAAATTATAATAAATTAGAAATTATTTTGTGAGAAAAAATACTTAAGGTAATGAGTAAATTTGGTTAAGTTTAAAAATTTTATATGTAAAATATGAAATAAAATAATATTAATAAAATTGAGACTATATGAATATGAATTTAATGAAAATTTGATGAGGAAAATGTATTAGAATTATGAAGCATAAAGTTTTGAATTGATATAAGTAAGTATAGGAGTATGAATAAGGTTTAAAAACATTTTTTTAAAAACACTCTTGGAATTCCAACCTATATTTCAACCCCTAAGCCTTAACCCTTTTTTCATTTCCTCATTTATCAACTTCTCTTAACTCTATCTATACAATCTTTACTCTACTTCATCAATCAAGGAAGGAGAACATCTATTCTTCATCCAATCAAGGTAAGAACTTTGCTTTCATCAAGAAGTCAGCCCTATTTCTTTTTTATTGATGAAGAAATTTGAGGCTATTTAGTTTTGTTAAAAATTCTAAACCCTAACTTTAGAATCCATGAATTTTAATGTGATTAGGATTGAAAGATCTTTAAACTAATTTTTTAGCATCTTTTTCTATATAAGATGAGTGGATAATTTGGTTAAATCTATAAATTTTATGGTTATATGATTATATTAATAAAATATGAGTTATTTTGTGATTTTGCTTGAACTATGTTCGATTTGATGTGTTAAAAGTAATAAATGATGAGATAGATCCAAATAGAGATCTATATCTTTCTATCTTAATGATATGATATGTTAAATAGGTTTATTGATTATTATATTAAGGTTTGGTGCTTAATATATATGTTTAGAAGGTGTTTAAAGTTAGATGTATAATGAAATTTTCATAGAAAACTGAGATTTTTATATGTGAATCGATTGATAAATCGATTCTAAGGGTCTAGAGGTGAAACTAGGCTTCAGAATCGAGTGGCCAATTAATTTCGAGAGTTCAAAGGCAAAACTAGCATGAGTGAATCAATATACCAAGCCTAGAATTTTGTGCTAACTTTAAAGGGATATAACTTTTTTATCTTATGTCTATTTTAAACAAATTGCCTATCATTTTAAAGGTAATTAAGTATACTTTCAAATATAATTAGTTTCGAATCAAAATTTTATGCATATTATAAGATATCATTAAAATAGTAGACAGAGATTAAAAACTCAAATTTTCAAAAAAATAAATAATTTTTTATATCTATCTTCAAAAAGGCATAACACTTTCAAATCTTGACGCATTTGAGTAAGTGAGTAATATATGGAAAGCTAATTAAATCTACTTTCACATAAAATAAGTTTTGTAAATAATTTATTCATGATTTTTAAATCATCCATAAGGCATTATTTAAAGGTCATAACTATAGTAACCCTATAGTTAACCTATACCTATCATGTTTTATGTTTTCATGACTTATAAAGGTCCAACATGGGATTCTTGATCTCTAAACATCAAATATAATTAGTTTATGATATTTATATGATAAGTACATAATGGGATGATCACAAACTAAGAAATACTACTATTTTTAAATTATTCTCGTGAATTATGAAGTAGGAAAAAGAAAAAGAAAAAGTGAAAGTGGAATACTTAGGTATCCTTGGAGCAAATGGACATTCCTAGGTGAGTGTATATCTATTTTAGGAACTTTCTACTTAATTTCCTTGCACTTAGTTTATTTTATATACTAAGATAATATATTATAAAACTAAGAGACTAAATATGTGTAAATGTATACCTTAATATGAACGAGTATGAAAAACTTATAATCTTAGTTACTTCCCATTATGATAAAGATTATGGCATGTAATGGTGCTTCCAAAGCACTATTTATTTCTCATTAATTACTATTGATTAACCTTCTGTAAATAATACAATGATGGCATCATATCAGTTATTGTTTTGTTATGATAAATATATGCTTTAATTGAGATCATGATTGTGATTATGCTTAACTTGTGACCACACATAGGAAGTGTGGAACTATCATTTGATAATTGGGTACACTTGTATCCAAATGTAAATACATTTGAAGTTATGGGATTGTGAATAATGATTATGATAATAAATTGATCACTGTGTATTATGGCTAAATTAAGATTAAGATACTATGAGATATGAGATTTATGTTATGTGTGTGTATATATATATGATAATGTGATACAATTCATGCTTCTAAAATATTAAGATTATTTTTATTTTTTTATTACTATTTTTAGAATAGGCGGTTAGCTAATTGTTATGGATAAGGTTAGAGTAAGAATTTTTATTAAGAAAAATAAAGTTTTATAGCAAAAATAGGAAGAATAAAATTGGATTGATGGCAGTGTAAAATTAGAATTGAACAAGTGTGTATAGAGAAAAATTAGGAACTATTTTTCTAAAATTACCTTTAAGCCATCTCCAAAATTATAAAAATGCCTTTGACTTCTTATATCTCCTAGAAGCCAACATTACAAAAATGCCTTTGACTTCTTATATTTCCTAAAGGCTAATCTTTCTTAACATTTTTGGAAGCCTTATCCAACTCCCTCTTTTCATTAATCTTGTGTTCAATAGATCAAGGTACAATTTTTCCTTGATTGTTAACATTTTGTAACTAAATAAATGTCAATAACTCCATTTTAACGATATTAAACAATTGTACCTTTAAGTTTTCCTAAATGAGGAAAGTTAGGGATTTAAGCCATCTTTGAAATTATAAACATTCGCTTGTCTTCTTAACCCTTAAGTTATAATTTTTCCTTAATTGTTAACATTTTCTAGCTAAATAAAGGTGAGTAACTCCACTTTGAGGATATTAAGCAATTGTTTCTTCAAGTTTTCCTAAATGAGGAAAGTTAAGGATTTAAGTTTTTAATCTTATTTGAAATTTGTTGTGAATAGGATTATCTAACCAATAGTTCAATAATTAATTTTCTCTTTTACCACTAGGTAAGTAAACAATTTAGAATTTTTACAAAATTCTTATGTTATATAGGTTGTAATGTTATCAATCAAGGATTTTAGTGATTGGTTATGTAATTTTTGTTTATAAGTGAGGTTATTATTGTTTTGTCGTTAGAAACTTAATATGGATGACAAGATTATGTTGAATCTATACTATATTGTTGTGAAAAAGTTTGCTATGGGAAGGGATGATCAAATGAGTAGTATTTTTATAAAATTTATATACTTCTATAGTTGATACTTGAATATGATGCAGTTAATACATTACTGTGTTCTCCTTTATGATAGTTTATTAATCTTTCTCTATACTATATTTATACTACATAGTCAATTATTATAATCTTTGAACATAGGCTAAGTATCTTTATACTAATGATATTAAATGTTTGCATTCAATTGTTGATAAATTAATGATTTTCTTATAACAAATTGAGTAAGGTATGTTTATTTGGAACCTTATTGTGCAAATGTTTGCTATTATGTTTGAATTCAATACAATGTAACCTCCCCATTCTGATGATGTTTCCAAGGAGTTAGCATAATGGGATAAATTTTTTATGATTTCTACTTTAATTGTTTCCATTTGAGACCAGATTTTGTCTCGTCCCTTCCTTCCTTAGCTATTATACAATTTCTCCCATCTTTTTAGTGTTACTTTTATGACCATGGTAAAAGTCTCAACATCCTCTACTATTGATACTTCTATATTGATTACACATATTTAGAGCACTTCTACCTAAGGAGAAATGTTTTAAACTACATGCCTGACCTCCTTGTGCTAATATTGTTCATATAGATGAGTCTCAGTATGAACAATCTGATTGACAGTTTTATTACTCTATCACACTCATTAGTTTCAACTATGATGATTATCTCAGGTATCAAGCTTTTAGGCAATCATTTATTATAAGTAATTCTATTGCCCATCCTATTTTCAAATTATGAATTCTTGATTCAAGTGTTGTAATCGTATGTCTTATAACTTTCACTTATTTTCTTCCTTTAATAAAACTACTTCTTTCCCTTTTTTGACCTAGGCTAATGGATAAAAATTAATTGCAACTGTTGTAGGCTATGCCAAATGTTTACCTGATATGCCTTTAGATTTTATCGTTTATATACCTTATTGTCTTTATAATCTCATATCTATTAGTAGACTTTGACATTTTTTGGCAAATCTACAAGTTTAGTAGTTAGATAATCCTTTAACTATTGACCTTGCACCATTTCCCTACATACCAAGAAATATAATTAGAAAAATAAAATAATTTTTCAATAGCAATAGTAATAATTGTAGTAAAAGTCCCAAAAAAGGTTCCAAAATTAAAAGTAAATTTAGCACCAAACATAATTGATGCAAACCATAACTGAGAAAAGAGACCAAGCAAGTGTAAAGAAACAAACTAGATAAGACTGGGCAAAGAACAATGATAATGCATGGACACAGACAATAGTGGTGGGCAATGAACTTTCAAGTTAAATAAAGAAAAGTATACCAAGTACAAGGGTACTGATGATGAAACCCCTTACTTACCAAAAAAAGTGGATCGAGGTTAGAAAACAAAGTAGAAGTAGTAGATGGAAGCAATGCTTGAGAATACGTGAAGCTCTAATTAGTATCAAGCTTATGGGGATATGTTGGCAAAGGGGTGACAAGCTTACCAATGGAGGCCATAAGGAAAGATATGTAGTGATGGAGGAAATTAGAGCTCCAACAATAGCAAAGATGCAAATTGAAGATCAAGCACGCACAATAATCATCAACGATGAAACTCTAGTGAGATACTAAAAAAAGGAAACCAAGATGGAATGTTTGATAGTAGGAGATGGAACAAAGATAACACCAAAAAAGGTAATGATAGCAAAGAAAATTTTGAAAAAAAAAAAATACAATGAGAGTCTAGAATTTTTACAACCTAACTCTTAATACCATGTGAATGTAGAAAGAACGCATAAAAGAGAAATAATTCTTATGTTTAACTGGTTAGAGATATAAAAATATATACAAGTAATAAAAGGTTCCAATCCCATTCACCATCAAAGTGGAACTATGGACCTACCTAATATATCTAGAACTTACTAGATATAACAAATACATATAATTACAATGTTTCCTAACATACACTAATCTCATTTTCTATGTATATATATATATATATTTAAATCCCTTTACTTATGTTTTAAACATACACTCACATTTTCTAATTTAAAATACATATATATCTCTAAAAAGCAAAGGATTTAAATATAATTAAATTGAATATCTTGACAAATAAGTGTGATTTATGCTTTTATTTATTAATCTTATTTAGGTTACCCTAATATCATAAGATAAAAAAGGAGTCATTGAGTTAATGCTTCGTATTAGTAGCTATTGTTTTTATTTTATTATGATTATTATTATTATTGTAAAAATTTGATCATTATTTTGTTGAACAATCTTCATGATTGGACAATGACACAAACAAAAATTGGTAAGGAACGAAAGAGGTGCATTTGCCTTGTGTTGAATACAAAAACAATAGACATTTAGAATTTGATTGGATATATTTTTATTTTTAAAAAATTATTTTTTATTTTTAAAAATTAATTTCAAATATAAAGAAAATATAGAATGAAAAGTTTCTAAATAAATAAATAAATAATATTTATTTAATTACAAATTTAGTATTCAAAAAAAGAATAAATTAAAAATATAAAAAATCTATTTCTATTTTTTATTTTTAAAATTACACATTTATAATTAAAATTTTAAAAATAATTTGTTAAATAAAAGCTTCTATTTTTAATAAAAACAAAAAATATTTTTAAAAATAATAAACAAACATTTAACGGCGATTTTCTCACTATACAACTATATTTTACTTCTTAATCCGCAAGCTCACATTCGTTAGATGTTAATAGATTGATTAAAATCTTTTTTTATCTTTTATTAATTTTACTTGTATTAATTTTATCTTTAATAAATATTTTATTTCAACTCTATTCTTTATAAATATTAAATAAATTAATTTGATCCCTCAATCAGTGTTTCCATTAATAGATTAAGATAGAAGAATTAAAATGATAGATAAATAATTTGTGAATGATGAAATTGATATTATAAATTTATAAGGAACCAAATCAACACAGCTTACATTTATTAAAAATAAATTAATTTATAATAATTTAAATATTAATTTTTACTACAAATTTAAATATATATTTTTATTTATATATTACCTCATAAATAAAATTTTTAAGTTTGGATATTAAATATATATATATTGAATTTGCAATTTACAATACCCTTGATTAATATGTTACGAGTCATATTTAATTCGAAACAATTAATTCTTTTTTTATTTATTTTTGTTGTTAGTTAAGTTATTGTAAGATAAATGCGAAAAGTGTTACATGCTTTAAGCACTTTTCTTTTCCTAAAAGTCTTCTAACAAAACTTGAATTATTTTAAACAAATATGTAATTCATATTTTTAGATTATCATGATGTATTTTACATAAAAAAATACCTAAAAAACGATCCTATTATCAAAAAATAAGATCACAATCTAGAATGATTTATATATACTTACAATTATATATATACAATTATAATTTTTTAAATATCCAGTCATAAAATCAAAAATTTATTTATGGACAATGTATACATAAAAGTGCATATTTAAATTATTATAAATTAATTTAGTTTTATTTTTTATTTATAATATTTATTTTAATTGCTTACATATAAATTATATCATTTAGTTCCCGTAAATTTTTATTATTAATTTCATCCTTACATGATAATTATTATTTATTTTACTCATTCTATCACTCAAATTGATAACTCATTAATAAAGTTATTAATGGAGAGATCAAAGTAATTAATTTATTATTCATGAGGAATGAAATTTATAATGAATATTTATTAGAAATGAAATTATGCAGATAAAATCAGCCAAAGATGAAAATAAAGTTTTAGTCATTAAAATTTAAACTTATGTGTTTCATTTATAACTATGAAAATCTCTGCAAATACGCATATGTTTCATTTATAGCTATTCTTATTTTCTTCTGACGAAAACAAATTAGTTGTGTTATAACATTTACATAAAGTAAACTTAATTTTTTATTTTTAGAATATTATAGATAATAACTCATTTTTTAATGAATAAATGGTTAAACTATTGAATTATATATAAAAAATCAAAAATTAAATTCTGAATATAATAAAAAATATAAAAAATTTTAAAAATATTAAATATTATTTAAGTTCAAAACTCTCATAATAATAACTAATTTTTGTAATCGGATAAAAGTAAGAATGTACGTACAAACAAGTGATTCGTAACTTTCAGCCAGTGCGTATAATACTACACGAATTTCGATTGTTTACGAATTCCATTGCTACTGGACCAACATACCCCGTCCCGGGAGCTGCACCTCCGCTGCGCCGTAAAGTATATAAATGGGCGCCATCCAAGCCGATGCCCTCATTCATCCCTCGAATAAAGTAGTACTCATATATTAAGGATTACGATACATCAGTTATATTAAAATATTATTAATTTAAATGATTAAATTTTATTTATCTATATAAAATTAAGTAAAATGGGTAAAATTTAATGATTCGATTAAGTGATGTAAGGAAAGTTTCTCCCACCCAGTCCAAAAGTAAGAAGCATAATGTGGCTTTAAATTTTCATTGTATTTGTGTTGTGACGACTTCAATGAAAAATAAATAAAAAATGCAAACACTGCAAAGGGCAATCTGATTTAAATCTGTGTATAACATTGTAAACGCTGCGAGTTCTTTTATATTTATAATTTATGTATATATTAAATATTTAATAATTTATATTAAATTTTATATTTTTTAAAATAAAAAATATTTAATTTAATGATTATTATTACTTCATATCATTCAATTTATTCAGTTCATGATAGAAGTAGCCATTATTAATACACTAATCAATAATCATAAGCAGTTATTATCTTGCGTGAAATGAAAAGAGATTCTTAGTCATTTAAACAGTGGAGTGGTAAGCTACCCAAAAAAAAAAAATAGTGGATTGGTAAATTTAGGTCGTACGGCTTAGTAAAAGCTTTTAATAATGTGAGTAGAAAATAATTTTATATTATTATTTATTTATATATTTTTATATTAATTAAAAATTATAAAATAACAAATTATAGAAGTTCATTATTACGTTTAAAATTTTTTAATTATTTACTTTTTAATAATACATTTTTTATTTATTAATTATATAAAATATTTTATACTAATAATAAATTAAATTTAAACATTTGAAAAATAATAATTCTCGGGAATCCAAAACGTCAACGATTGTGCCGATGCCTGGCCTTCCTCAAACTGCAATGAATCGACGGCTAAGGGCATATTTTCCTGATTAGAGCTACATTTGGATTAGTGTGGGTGCGCACTGTATATGAGGGCCCACAATACGGCCGATACGGTTGGTATGTACATTCTTTTATACTTAGGTAGCAATCACGTCAGGCCCATTAGTTGACAGTCCCTACTGAACATCTTGTTTGCCTTGTCATTCCTTCCATTACCCTTGGACTCATTATTGGATCCCTTTTTCTGCAACGTATTTTTAAATTCAAGCAGGGATATTATAGTAAATACAAAATAATACGAAAATGTACACAAAATTTTTCTCAAAAATTATTGTTTTTCACTTTTTCCTCATCGTGAAATGGAAGAGAAGAGATTGCAAGGAAGCAAAAGTTGATTTTCAACCATTTGCTTGCAAATGCGAAACAAAATATACCACAGCTGTTCTTTTCATAAAGGCAAAAAAATGTGAGAAAATAGAGAACAAATAAAAAGGAAAAGGGAAAAGAATTCTAATTTGATTGGCAAACTCACATGCTAAAGTCATTTTTGCAGGTCAACTGGAAAAGATTTGTCAGTTTTATGAAGAAAATAGAAGATAATGCACCATAACATCCACTCCAGTTTCCATTGTATTAACATTGAAGTCATTTTGAATTTAGAGATGCAAATTCAAAGGTATATATTACACTTTGATATCAAATAGGTATTAAGAAGGAAAAAAAATGTAAGCTTAGGATATCATGTTTTCAAATTTCAACAAAAAGAGTACTTAAAAATATTTTTACGAAGCCTATATGAAGATGAATTATTATAAAAATGGAAAATGATGAAAAGTTGAGTTTTTTAATGAGATTAGGGAGAGATTAACACCTTTTACAGGGTACCAAGGCATTTGGTGCAACCAGCATATGAAGAGTTTTGGCA
The DNA here is from genome assembly GCA_020226215.1 of Sindora glabra. Classification (NCBI taxonomy): domain Eukaryota; kingdom Viridiplantae; phylum Streptophyta; class Magnoliopsida; order Fabales; family Fabaceae; genus Sindora; species Sindora glabra. The sequence continues at coordinate 52,540,506 of CM035226.1, forward strand.
ATTCTTCTCCAAGTTCTTGACAACAATTGTGGGAGTAACAATAGACACATTATAAGAATCAAAAACATTGTGAAACCTAGAAAGATTAAATGCAATGAGTAGATTTGGTGAAGTCAAATCTCGCAAAAACACAACATAGCATCACAGCTCGCATTAGGTTGCAAAATTCAAATATTCTAACTCAAGAGCAAGTCTTGAAGTGAATTTACGCCCTTTTGCGAGTCATCAAGCATTAAGGGTGAGCAAAAAACTATGACCTGGACTTAGCCATTCGAACTAGATCGAATTTGAGTGTATGAGTTAGGTAGGATCAATTAAACAAACAAATATAGGCTTAAAAATGGAATTACTGAGTTGTCTTGGGCAGCCACGGGTGCTAGATTTTGAGCCTAATAAAACTTGAACCTGCTTAGTACCTTCAATTAATTTTTTTTTTTTTAGTCCTAGAAACTCAAAATGACATTGTTTCAAATGTAGGAATACGACATCATTTCAATCTTAGTATATAAATTGCATCCATCATCTAGAAGAAAACCCTAGCAACCAACCCGCAAGTTTCCCTTCAATTTTTCTCTCCTTTGTTTGATGCTTCTTTTACAATTGATTTCTATCATCTATTTATTATGTTTTTGTCACAACTCTTTCTTGTTCAAAATGTTCTAACAATCTATCTTCTCCCTTTTCCTTACAAAAAACTTCTTGTTTTTTCCAAAAAAACTCTAACACCTAGTTTTCAAAATTGCATTTTGAAACTAAAACCAACTTTATTCTTATTTAACTACATTTGGGTTTCAACTTTGTAGATTCCTTTGGATAAGGCTAACCGTTCATTTTTTACTCTCCACCTCATTAATGTATCAATCTTTTCAATCAAATGAATAATGAAAAGAAAGACAAGTCAGCTAGGTATTGTGTTCTGCTTCTTTATGTTAGTGTTGCTTCATTCTTTTATTCTTTTAAGTTTTTTCTAATCAATTTCGTTACCATTATTTACAAATTGAAGCCATGGATCATGTTCAATGAAGTGAAGCTTTCATTGTCAAAGATTACATTGAAACCAATTTACTAGCCATTTTAGTGTCATTTTTCATTTCTTTTTATGTTGTCCAATGTACAGTATACATTATGCATTTTTTATGGTAAATTATATCGTGATGCCATTTTTTGAACTTCTTTTTAAAAAAATGTTAGCGCTGAGCTTTATTTTAAAGAGATGTCGGTTTTATGAATTATTAATATTATATTACCAAAATACCTTTTTTTTAACCATGAGAATATGATCGTAAATTAAGAATTTCATAAGGGCATAACTCGATTATTAGTTAACTAATTTTTACATATAAACACTTGTTTTCATTCATCTTTCCATAGAAAACAAGAAAATTTAGGTTCAATGAGCTTCATCATGCTAGAAACGTGTAGATTGAATTTAAAATTTTGAACGACCATAACTTTATTCTCAATTATCCATTTTGGGCAAATTTTTTTTAATTTCATATAACTTTTCAAAATTTACATACTTGCAAAAGTCAAAGGTGTTTTACCTATTCTGGTTTGTGAAAAAAAAAATTTAATAAATTTTCTTAATTTTTCTTCATTTTCTTGTTATTTTTCTAATTTTAATCTCATTTTTACCAATTCAAATTCATTTGAATCTCATATTAAACTTTTATTCTCTAACTCTTTTGGTATATAGTAGTGTCATAACAATTTTCTTAACAAACAAAACTATCAAAGAATAATATATTATTATTTATAGACTAAATAATAACATATTACTATTTCATTCTAAAATAATAATATCAACTAAAATCCTAATAAATAAATAAATCAAATATAATTAACAACTAAATTAACAAATAATACTATATTACTATTTATTCTCCAGATAGTAATATGTTACTATTTCATCCCAAAATAGTAACATTAACTAAAAATTCTAAATAAATGGATAAATCAAATTTAATTAACAATCAAACTATTAAAGAAAAGGATTTTAAAAATCCTAAATAAGTGGATAGATCAAGTCTAATTAATAATTAAATTATTAAATAATAGCATATTACTATTATTCTCCAAACAATAACATATTACTATTTCATTCCAAAATAGTAATATGTTATTGTTTCATTTCAAAATAATAACACTAATAAAAAATATTAAATAAATAAATAAATCATGTCTAATTAACAACCAAATTATCAAAGAAGAAGATGTTATTATCTCGTTTCAAAATAATAACACTAACTAAAAATTTTAAATAAATAGATAAATTAAGTCTAATTAATAATCAAATTACTAAATAATATTATATTACTATTTATTCTCAAATAGTAACATATTATTATTTTATTCCAAAACAGTAATACTAACAAAAAATCTTAAATAAATGGATAAATTAAGTTTAATTAATAATTAAACTGCTAAAGAAAAGGATGTTACTATTTTATTTCAAAATAATAACATCAACCAAAAATTCTAAATAAATGGATAGATCAAATCTAATTAACAACCAATTTGTTAAATAAAAATATGTTATTGTTTATTCTCAAGATAATAACATATTATTTTTTTATTACAAAATAGTAACATCAATAAAAAATCTTAAATAAATGAATAAATTAAGTTTAATTAACAACTAAATTGTCAAAGAAGAGGATGTTACCATTTCGTCTTAAAACAGTAATATTAATAAAAAAATTAAATAAATGAATAAATTAAGTTTAATTAATAACTAAACTATCAAAGAAGAGGATGTTATTGTTTCATTCTAAAATAACAACACCAACCAAAAATTCTAAATAAATGGATAAATAAAGTCTAATTAATAATGAAATTGTTAAATAACATGTTACTATTTGTTCTCAAGACACTAACTAGAAATAAAAAATCTCAAATAGTAATACCAACCAGAAATCTTAAATAAATAGATAAATCAAGTCTAATTAATAACTAAATTTTCAAAGAAGAAGATGTTACTCTTTTGTGTCAAAATAGTAATATATTACTATTTTATTTCAAAATAATAACGCCAACTAAAAATTTTAAATAAATGAATAAATTAAATTTAATTAATAACTTAATTATCAAAGAAGAGGATGTAACTATTTATTCTCCAAACAGTAATTTATTCAAGATTATTTTTTTAAAAAAATGGCAAAAGAAAAAGACTATTTTATAATATTATGTAAGGTTCTGTACCTCTAAATTCTTATTTATTTTTATTCCTAAAAAATTAAATTTGTATTAATTTTATTTATAATTAAAATTTTATATTAATTTAATTTTTTATAAAGTTAAAAATTCTCCAATTTTAATTTTTATAAGTTTTTAGTCTTTTATTTATATAAAATTAAAAATTCTTCAATTTTAATATGTAGCAAAAGAAGTTTCTATTTTAGTACTTTTAGTCTTCTTAGAACGTATTATAAATGTATCGTTTTATCTTCTGGGTATCATAGTAAATTTTCATATGTTGGTGTATTTAAATGAAAGAAAGTAGGCTTGGGATACCTTATTACAATAAATTGTAACAAACAATATCAATTTAATTTTTTTTCCTTTTTTTTAATGCTCAATTTTTATTAGAGCTTAAAGCTGCAAAATCTAAAAAAATGCAGATTATAATTTGGTCTGACACAATCCATTCCAAACTGGATATCTCAGTTCAACCCAAAAAAAAGGATTCGAAAAATTTTTGGATGGAAATGGGCTCAAAGAAATGAGCCTGAGTTTCATTTGGGCGGGTAGAAAAAATGTGTAAATCCCAACCGGCCCGACCCATGATCACTTCTATCGGGCATCGTTGGAAGGTAACCACTCGCCGAAATCTCCAGAGCCGAAATCTCCAGAGCCGAACGCGCATGGGCGGCCAAAAGCCAGGCCCCGAGAACCGGGCAGCAATGGCTACGGTCCAGGTCCTTGCCACAGGTGTCGTTGACGCCGCCGAATAGCTCTTTCGAGAGGTCAAGCCGGCAAACTTGGCTTGGGGCTTGAACCGAGAATGCCGGAACTGTGTTGGAAGAGGGATATTCGCCGGGTTTCAGTGGCTGGTTCGGATCGCTTACTGGCTCCGCTAACAAACCAGCAAAGGAGAAGGGTAGCACAGAAGTGAACATAAGAAGACACCAGAAAATGAACGTGAATGATTGCATTTCTCTTTTAAACTTTAAGCTGGTAATGTTGACTGAGAAGGTAGTGGGAAGCGAATGATGATGTCCTTCTGGGTTTATTTTGTTTGGTATTTCAGAAAGAGAGAAAAAAAATGTGTTTTAGTCATTTAGTTTAAACAAAATATTTTAAACGCTTACATACAAGTTATATCATTTAATTCCTCATAATTTTTTATTGTTAATTTCATCCGTACATAATAATTATCATTTATTTTACTCATTCTATGCTCAAATTAATAACTCGTTAATAAAATTATTAATGGAGAGATCAAAGTAATCAATTTATTATTCACGAGGAATGAAATTTACAATAAAAATTTATTAGAAATGAAATTATGCAGATAAAATCAGTGAAAGATGAAAAATAAAGATGAGACTAAAGTTTGAGTCATTAACAGCTAAATCTAATGATATACCGGATACATTATTTTCCAAATTTAAACTTATGTGTTTCATTTATAACTGCTCTCATGGGGAATGAAAAAATCTTTGCAAATACTCGTATGTTTCATTTATAACTACTCTTATTTTCTTCTGACGAAACCAAATTACTTGTCTTATAACATTTACATTAAGTAAACTTAATTTTTAATTTTTAAAATATTAAAGATAATAACTCATTTTTTTAACGAATAAATGGTTAAATTATTAAATTATATACATAGATCAAGAATTAAAATTTGAATATAATAAAAAAATAGAAAATCTTTTAAAATATTAAATATTATTTAAATTCAAAACTCTCATAACAATAACTCATTTTTGCAATCGGGTGAAAGTAACAATATAGGTATGAACAAGTGATTCGTAACTTTCAGCCACTGTTGGAAACGTACACTACTACACGAATTCTGATTGTTTACAAATGTCATTGCTACTGGACCAACATACTCAGTCTCGGGAGCTGCACCCCCGCTGCGCCCTAAATTATATAACTGGGTGCCATCCAAGCTGATGCACTCATGCATCCCTAGAAGAAAGTACTCATATATTTAGGATTACGATACTTCAATTATATTAAAATATTATTAATTTAAATGATTAAATTTTATTTATTTATATAAAATTAAGTAAATTGTATAAAATTTAATGATTGGATTAAGTGATGTAAGCAAAGTTTCTCCCACCCAGTCCAAAAGTAAGAAGCGTAGTGTGACTTTGAATTTTTATTGTATGTGTTGTAACGATTTTAATGAAAAATAAATGAAAAATGCAAACACTGCAAAGGGCAACGTAATTTAAATCTATGTAATATGTATAACATTGTAAACGCTGCGAGTTTTTTTTTTATATTTATAATTTATGTATATATTAAATATCAAATAATTTATATTAAATTTTATATTTTTAAAATAAAAAGTTTTATTTTAATCATTATTATTACTCCATATCATTCAATTTATTCAGTTCATGATAGAATTAACCATTATTAATACACTAATCAATAATCATAAGCAGTTATTATTTTGTGTGAAATGAAGAGAGATTCTTAGTCATTTAAATAGTGGGGTGATAAGCTACCAAAAAAAAATATTGGACGGTAAATTTAGGTCGTACGGTTTAAGTAAAAGGTTTTAATACTGTAAGTATAAAATAATTTTATATAATTATTTATTTATATATTTTTATGTTAATAAAAAGTTATAAAATAATTACTACGTTTAAAAAAATTTATTATTTATTTTTTAATAATATAGTTTTTTATTTATTAATTATATAAAATATTTTACATTAATAATAAATTAAATTTAAACTTCTAAAAGGTGATAATTCTCAGAAATTATACTCTGAAATTAGCCCCCCCCTTTGTTTATCTTCTAAACATCTCTCATCAAATTATAGATATAAAATATTAAAATAATAAAAATTATTTTTATATTAAATATAAGGAGATAAATAAAAGTATATTTTTAAAAAAGATTTAATTTCCGCTACACTAGTGCATTTAAATATATTTTTTATCATAAAGTAAAGATACGCGATATTCCATTTGTATATATAACAATTTAGCGGAAGACATTCAAAAACAAACAAACAAGGAAAAAAATATATATAGCGATGGCAAAAATAAAAGAATAAAACCATAATTTGGCTTCAAATGAAAAATTAAGCTATATATATTTTCAGCAAATGAAACAAGATACAAAGGATAAAGGAAGGCCAAGAGCTCCATCGCCATGCCTCGCACAATTTACAGAGATGTCTTCAGACTGAGCCGGAGAGAGTGGACAAAAAGATAAAAAGTCAACAACAACCCCATCGTCCCGTTTTGTTCAATACTTCCAACTTTCACGTGGCCCACCCCGATAGACAGTGCGACAGGACTACCAAACCAAGAAATATACGGTAAGAGAAGATGGACCCTAGATAAACAGAGAGTACAATACGATTAGGGGCAATATCGGAATCCAAAATCTCAACGGCTGTGATGATGCCTGGCCTTCCTCGAACTGCAATGAATCGACGGCTAAGGGCATGTTCTCCTGATCGGGGCTACATTTGGATTCGTGTGGGTGCGCGCTGTACATGATAGCCCGCAATACCGCCGATACGGTTGGTATGTACGCCGTTTTATTCTTAGCTAGCAACCAAGTCAGGCCCATTAGTTGGCAGTCCCTGCTGAACATTTTGCTTGCCCTGTCGTTCCCTCCGTTGCCACTCGTCCCGTTCTTGGATCCCTTTACCTGCAACGTATTTTTAAATTCAAACAAAGTTATTATAGTAAATACAGAATAATTCGGAAAAAATACAAGAAATTTTCTAAAAATTATTGTTTTTCACTTTTTCCTTGTCATGAAATGGAAGAGAAGCAAAAGTTGATTTTGAACCATTTGTTTGCACTGTAAAACAGGATATATTATAGCTGTTTTTTCATAAAGGAAAATAAAAAGTAAGAAAAACAGAGAACAAATAAAAAGGAAAAGGGAAAAGGATTCTAGTATGATTGGCAAACTCACATGGTAAGGTCATTTTCGCAGGTCAACCGGAAAAGATTTGTCGGTTTGATGGTTTGATGAAGAAAATAGCAAGACAATGCACAGTGACATCCACTCCAGTTTCCATTGCAATAACATTCAAGCACAGACGCAAATTCAAAGGTGTATATTACACATTGATATCCAATGGATATCAGGAGGGAAAAAATGTGGACTTGGGATATCATGTTTTCATATTTCAACGAAAAGAGAACTCAGAAGCGTTTTTACGAAGCCCATATGAAAATTAATAATTATAAAAATGAAAAATGATGAAAAGTTTAGTATTTTAATGAGGTTAGGGATAGATTGATACCTTTTGTAGGGCACCAAGGCATTTGGTGCAACCAGCATATGAAGAGTTTCGGCAATTCTTCTCCAAGTTCCTGACAGCAGCTGTGGGTGTGGCAATAGACCCGTTATGAGAACCAGAAACATTGTGAAACCCAGAAAGATTAAACGCAGCGGGGCAACTCAGCGAGCTGATTTGGTGAAGCCGAATCCCGCAAAAACACAATATAGCATCACAACTCGCGTTGGGCTGCGGAATCCGAATATTGCGGCTCAAGAGCGAGTCTTGAAGTGAGTTTACGCACTTTTGCGAGTCATCAGGCATCATCGGAAGGTCACCACTCGCCGCCGGAGCCGGAGCCGAAATCTCCAGAGCCGAACGCGCGTGGGCAGCAAAAAGCCAGGCCGCGAGAACCGGGCAGCAACGGCTACGGTCAAGGTCCTTGCCACAGGCGTCGTTGACGCCGCCGAATAGCTCTTTGGAGAGGTCAAGCCGGCAAACTTGGCTCGGAACTTGAACCGGGAATGCCGGAACCGTGTTGGAAGAGGGATATTCGCCGGGTTTCAATGGCTGGTTCGGATCGCTAACTGGCTCCGCTAATAAACCAGCGAAGGAGAAGGGTAGTACAGAAGTGACCATAAGAAGACACCAGAAAATGAACGTGAATGATTGCATTTTTTTTAAAAAAAAAAAAAAAACTTTAAGCTGGTAATGTTGACTGAGAAGGTAGTGGGAAGCGAATGATGATGTTCTTCTGAGTTTATTTTGTTTGGTATTCGAGAAAGAGAGAAAAAAAAATGTGGAAACAGGAAAGGTGGCGTGAGGAAAATGATGAAAAAAGTAGGAGAAAATTATTGGGGTACTGGAGAAAGAAAGAGGAGTTTTAGAAACCAAAGGGTCTGGGGACACCTTTGTCTGAGAAAGAGCTTTATGTTTCTCGGAAATTATGGCTGAAAAAAAAAAAAAAGCTAAAAAGAAAGGTGAAGATTCATAAGATATCCAAAAAGCAAAAGGGAAGGAGTTGTTTGCGGCAGTACGTAGGCTTGGGGTTAGGTTTTGAGATTCACAGAACATTGATTTGATTGCAACATTGCTCTAAAGAATCTTATAAAACATAAAACAAAAACAAAACTGAGAGATTAGCTTGATGGATGATGGGAGGCTGTGACTCCTGTTGCTTTCTGTGTCTCACCGGCGGCCACTTTCTCTGTTTCTTCCTGTTTCTCTCTCTACTATAGGGAAGGTGATGAGTGAGAGTGATAGAGATATTCCCAGAATCACAATCACAATACACATGAATAAAGGAGGTATACGCTGAGGGATCGATCTCGATTTATGCGGGATGCTGACGCTCCATGTTCACCAAACAAAGGGGACTCTCATTAATTTATGTTGATTTTTTTTTTTTTGAGGAACAGGGGAAAACAAAAACAATTTACTCTATTTTTAATATACATAAGTATTTCCTGAATATGAATTTTAAATATGGGGATGATTGAACAACAGAATTTGGCAAGAAAAAAGAGTGAGATTCGTTTTGGTGCACAAGCAACATGTAGAGCAGGACGCCCCAGCAGTTTGATAAGAAAAAAGCCTGTCTCAGAATTTGGCAGCTTGTGCTGACCTTTTCCCCATTTTTAATTATCTTTCTGTCTTCTTCTTCCTTTTTATTGTTTATTCATTTTTATCGTTTTTCTTTATTTTGCCGGGGGTGGGGGTAGGCTTTTCGTGGGCTGGGTGCTTGCCTGCTTGCCCTCCTCTAGCCTAGTGCCCCATTATTTGTCACGGTTTTGCTTGTTTCATATATCTAAGAGACAATGTACATTATCTCAAAATTTAATTTAGTGATAAATCATAAAATAATATCACTTTTAATTTTAATTTTTTTAAAAGATAATATTATACTCGGAAATAGTTCTTAAATAGTATTATACTGGGAAATTCTTTCTCACGAAGTGTCAACCAAGTTAAAGAGCCAATTGTACTATATTCATTTGATTATATACTTATGTTATTTTTATATAATTTGTAATCAAATAATAGCTATCCATGCAATAGAACAGATATTAGCCAATTTTTAGGTAAATGCGATCACTTTACTGAAAAAATTAGAAAGACAAATTTATTTTTTTATTCTCTGAAATTTACTTCTACAAATTACATGTTACTGTAAATAAAAGGCACAAATTTTGTTGCCCTTCTTAAATGGTTAAGATAGCCTTCTCTTGTGGTACTCTTTATTTTACAACGAGTACTTAAGAATTCTTCTTAAAAAAAAGTTATGCTTCACAGCACTTTCAAAAATTGTGTGTTGATATTTATTTTATAAATTATTTGTTAAAAATTATAAATTTTATATAAAATTTTATTATATTTTATTAAAAGTTTTTAAAAAATTTAGTTACAATTTTAGAAATGGTTATAAATTTCTAATTATTTATGACACATAAAATCTGTACACATTTAAAATTTTACATAAAAGTTATATATTTTACAACACTTACACTAAATTTTTATAAAAACTCAACCTTTTTTTCCCACAACGTACACTGTCAAAATCCTTTAAAAAATGTGATACATTTGTAATTAGCTTAGCATTTACCAGCTATAAAAAGCAAAGTAATTCCTACATGCATGCATATTGAAGGAATTTTAACCTTTAAATGTAATTATTATTTTATTAAGAAGTATTGTTAAATTAATTAGTGCAAGGAATCTAGAGATTACAAAGAAAATAGTAAGAAATTTTGTGGTTCGTAATCACTTTATATTATGCATAATGCATTATTACGAGCCTTAATTCCAAAAAACATGGCCTCTTGCACAGTCCGACTTAATCCAATAAATAATATTGTATACAGGTTATATTACGAGCCAATTGTTTACACGTTTAATCGAACCAACGGTACAATTATTACGGTTATTTTATTTCATAAGGTTGAAGATTTAAAAATCTGTAAGAAATTAAATTTTTAAAAAAATAAATTTTTGTATAAATTTTTTAAAAAGTATTTAAAATTATTTTGGTTAATACATAAAAAGTAACATTTCTAAAAAAGTAACTTCTCATATTTTATTTGATTCAATATTAAATATTTTTAAAAGTATTAATAAAAATATTATTATATTTTTAATATTATTATAATATAAATTAATAAATTTAGTTATCATTAATTAAATTTAATAAAAATAATTTTATTATTATATTTATAAATAATATAAAAAAATACAACTTTTTATAAATAATGACTAATCAAATTATTTTTTTTTTATTTCTCCAAAAATAAAATTTGCTAAGGCAAATGAACTCTTGTACTCATTAATTACTAATTGGATAAAAAGCAACGATGATCGGAAATCGATTATGTTCTTTTCTTCCTGATTGGCGCGCTTCTTCTTCACACAACTACCCAGTCCATTGCCATTGGTGGCCCTGTGGAGAAAATTAGAATGAAAATTCAAGGTGGCTGTAAAAGGATAATATGATTTCTTGCGTTATGAGTGAAAATGGAAATGTGGGACCCAACGCAATGCCCAACTAGCTTGAAGATTGGGTATCCCTGCAAGCGTTACCGGGAACAAATAAATAGTAACCGATCCCTCTCAAGACAGCCACAAATGTTCAAGCAAGGGAGACCACATAATTTCATGAATTCTCATATTTAGCGATTTGATAATTAACTAGAAACAAAACCATGATTAGTGAGCACTAATCCAAAAGGCAATGGGAGAAAACAGAAAGTGGAGTTTGAAAAAGACAAGTTACCTGAAAAAAACAACAGTAGAAAGAGTGGGTGGTATCATAGCTAGGGATCTGGGCTGATCGAGCCGGAGAACTTCTTGTGGGTAGGGAGATTTTAGCATGTTAGATAAAGAAGGTGTTGTACTATCAGTTGTTTGATCAATTATTCACTAATTTGTTAATTTGGAGTTATTTAATTGATTGATCAAATTTAATTAACTTTCAATTAGTCAATTTAATAAAGTGAAAGTTCAATATTTTAAAATAATTGATTTATAAAAATTATATGAAAAGATAAAATTATTCTTAAATTTCATAATTATAAATATTTATTATTTTACCTAGAATGTTAAAGATATGAGTTAAATTTCAAACTTTCGGTTATACCAAAAAGAGTTTAACCATTAAATTATTAAATGCTTTTATTTATATATATATGTCAATTTAATATATATTATAGTATAATAGTTTTTTATAAATAATTATATAATTTGTATTAATTAAATTTATATAATAAATTAATATAAATTAACAAAATAAATGTTATATTATGTTAAATGACCATTTAATGAATTCAATTTTTTATATTAAAAATAAAAAATTAATAAGATTAAGTTACACACATACATAATACATGCATACAGAATAAATTTTAATACTTTATTTTTTAGAATAATTTAATAAATAATAAATTACAATACCATATCTTTTACAATAAATTTTAATTTAATAAATTATATAAATTTAAAATATTATTAAAATAAAATAATCTATTTAAATAAATTATAAAATATACTCATATCTATATATGTTAACTAATTAATTTTATTAAATATTTTTATTTAAATAATTATTATCAACTTATTAAATAAATTATCAATTGATAACTAATTAAATCAATTAATCAATAATGTAATCAATTAATTGTGAAATAGAGCCAAATAAAGGAAAATTCTTTAAGAGAGATAAACTAGAAAAATATATAAGAATTTTAATATTTTCTATTGTGAATTATTTTTTGTTTAAATTAAGTTTTTATTTTAATATATAATCAAGATTTTTTATTGGGTAAGTATTTTAGATTATATATATATATGTATTGGCCTAAAAAGTTTCAAGTACAAATTAAAAAGATGTAGTGTCGATCGAAATTAAAAACTTGAGAAATATATATATATATATATATATATATATATATATATATATATATAATTTTATAATATTTTTATTAGTCAGTCACTCCAATCCTAATCATAATTTTTTCCTTGAAGTTCGAACTTTTTTAATGTTAAATTTATTTAAATATTATTGTGTCACTTTAATTAATTAATTGATTAATTGTTTAAATGGAGATATTTTTCCCTGTATTAAGATATACACATATTTTTTATTTTAAATTCTATAACCATCTCTTTTTTGTTTTTTTGTTTTTAATTAACTAAGAATTTTCGTTCGTTCGTTCGTTTGTGGTGTATATTCCAATTTTCATCTTTCACGGGTAAGCTCTGTCAGCAAACTGTAGGCGCTTGACTGATGCAGTTAGCCAGCTCTGAAGCTCACTCTCTTCCTTCATGCGTGACAGCCGTATCACATATACGTTGTAGCCATTAATTCCCCTTTTAATTTTGTCAAATATATTTAAGCAGACCAAAAGCCAATTGCTTGCCAGCATCTTTATTAACGTAACGCCATTCCTTAATCCTTAATTTGTCCAAGGTAATTTTTTTTCCTTTAATAATGATGTGAATTTGAACACAAAACGTAACGACGTATTTGGTTCACATGACTAGCCATCATTTTGTGACCAGGAGACAACTGCCATTAGCTCAGGGTGCTAATATGGACAAATCACAATCCAAAAATTCACATGGAATGCCCAACTCCAAGGGTCATCTCTCACTTTATTTTCCTCTTATAAATAAAACAAAACCTCAGGGGTGTGGTCATTTTAAACCGCAAAGAATTCTCTGCAACTATCCAAAACCATTGTCCGTCTTGATCTTATTCCGTTCATACTTAAGGACAAAGTATCACAAAACCAAGTAGGTTCCGTCCAACTAAGAGAACAAGAACAGGAACACATAGAAAGGAATACTAATTCAATGACAAACAAAATACGTCAAACAAAAGAAAAATGTTCCCACAAAAAAGTAACTTTGGTAAAAGCTAACAGCTCTTTCTCTGCTCCCAATATTTCTGTTTCCTTTTCCTAACCTCCCCGAGCCGGTCGTTCTCTATGTTGGCTTTTGGGTTGGGTCCCTCGACTCAAATAATGCAGTGAAAATTAAATAAAAAAAGGCCATATTGCTTTACGTTAGGTTTTTGTTGTGCATTCGGCAAAGTCAATTTAAGAGTTTTTGTATATTGGATTGATGGATTGATTAGGTTTTTAAAAAGAAGAGGGTTGGCTACGTCTTTGGTAATTGAGCTCCAAAAGTGGAAGGAAAAGGTTCAATCATGGGGTTTGAATTGGAGCTTTACAGGCCTCAAGCACACTGCACGGCTCTGACCCTTAGGGTGCGAAGCCGAAAACCTTCTGTCTCACGTGCTTGCGGCATGGATGCACGTGCAAGAGCCCTCCCTGAATTGTGTTTGTACTTTCAAACCTAAATACAAAATATAATTTTAAATTTAAATACATGGTATATATCAATTTAATTGGAACCGGAAGAGCAAAGTAAAAAGGTGGAACCAATTTAAACTAGTAATAATTTATAAAAAAAATGTGGTTTAATATAATATTACCCACTTCAAAAAGCTCTTCACTATGCCAAACAAAAAGTTGAGTCCATTGATGACTTTCAAATCAATTGCAAAACGATGTTTGGGAAGGTCATCGCTGCTTTGTTTATTTGGCACATTCAAAAATGAGAATTTATTTTATTTATTTAATAAATAATTTTATTGTATTTTTAAATATATTTTTATTTAAAATAAATTATATAAAATATATTTTTATTTCATTTTAAAATAAATTTTTAATTAAAATATGTGAAATTTATTTCAACTATTTATGTTGAAAATATTATTCCTAGAATGATAAGCTCCCTTTTAACAGAAGATAAAAGGACAAGGATAAGAATAATTAATAACTTAAAAAATTAAGAATAAAATTATCTAATAAAAATATTACATTTCAAATGAAATGAAATCTTAACAAATTCTAATTAATTTAATGAGATTTGAAAATAGTAATAATATAAATAAAATAAAATTTATAAATGATAATTTAATAGAATTTATTTGTGAATGGAATAAATTCTTATTTTTAAGAACGCAAACATAGGGTACAAGTTATTGTTAAGGTAAGGAAATTTTCTTGTAGTCCTACTTTCATTTTTTTAAATATATTTTAATAGAAAATTTTTATTTTGCTATATATATTTGAAAAAGTAGTGTATACATTTATACGTTGTATTAAAAGAAATAATATTTAAAGTAATATTAAAAAAAGAAAATAACTTTTTCCTTAAAAAAGAAAATGTTATTTTTTATTGATTTTTATATTTAATAGTAAATATATAAATTACTTTTTACTATTTTAATATTTATATTTATATTCCAATAAAAAACATTTTCAGTAAAAATAAACAAAACCTCTATATCAAAGTGGATTAAAATCAGGATTAAATCCTTTAAATTTTGATTTATTTTCATTACGTAATTATGCAGATTAATTTATACAAAGCAGGCCTATATAAACTTAATTCAATTTAATTTGATATGTGAAATCTATCACTAAAGTCCGCAAATTAACTCGCAGATCAGACTACTCAAGTTCTAATTTATTTTTAACATGAACCTATGCTCAGACTAAAGCTTGCATACACTTAATTCGTCTAATTTGTTTGTTTAACTGCTGTAATTTCTTCGGACACTAGCATGTTTAAAAATATTAAATCAAAGTTGTGACAAATAGTATGAATGGTTCTTCTCCATTATCATTATCATATAAGTCATGATAAGTGGAAACTTCTCGAGTCAGGCACATGGAAGGGCAGTTGCTAATTTGTAATTGGAATCATTAGGTAAGTGGGATGAACACTTTAAAATAAGGTATATGGAAAGCCTGTCCATCTGTACAGCACTATCAGGTATGAAGCCCTTTTGTCGTTTACCAAAGTGATAATGCCCTTATCATTTCATATGACTTCATCACTTTTAGCCCTCTAGGCCCCAACTTCTTTGCTCTTTCGCTTTTTTAACCGGGTAATTCTAAAGATTAAGTTGGTGTGAGCCTGTGAGGTGGAGTGTTTTCATTGCAAGATTATTAATTTTGATACGAAATTTGTCATTTTTATTTCATTTATTTGTTTTGAATTTTATGAATGTATAATTTAAATGTAAAAATATTTAATAAGTTTTAAATTTCTCAATTTTTTTAAATCTTTTTCTCATTTAATTATTTAGAAAGTGATATTTTATACAAATACTTGTATGTTTGATATCGTCATAATTAAAGTGAAAAAATATGAAAGAAATTTAGAATACAGGTATTGGGGGTACAGCAGCCGTTCATTATTACTATTGGGTTAAGAACACGATGGTATTGCATGAAAGTGTTATATTTCTTAGGCATTCCAAAAAAATGTATATTAATATACATTTTTTTAAGTTTTGAGAAACAATTTTTTATTTTTTATAATTTTTATTAAAATTCATAATTTTAAACAAGAAATAAAATTTAACAAAATTTTAAATGATGAAATCATAATTTTACATGTATTTTTATTAGTTTTAAATTAAATTTTCATAAAAATTTGTAAAACTTTTTTACTATCTACCAAATCATTATTCTTATTTCTGAATTGTTAATTCTATTTTCTCAAAGATGCAGTGAAAATCATTAACGGAATGCTACTCACCACTTGCAAGCAAGCCAAATAATGGAGTGATTCACTTTTAACCCTTCAAAACTTAAATCAATGTAAATGAGAGAAGAGAATGGAAAGCAACAAGTAGAAGTAAGTTAACCAACATACCTAGGTTACGCCACTGGTACTTATAAGACAAGCCTTACCTAGGACAAAGTAGTCATATCATAATGTTTGAGAGGATAATTCAACCTTTTAGAAATGACAAGTGGTAATCATCCTATAATTATAATATCTATTTTTGATACCATCTAGTTAACACAATTTGGTCTTTATAAAAGTTCAATCACTTTTACAAAGTACTATTGATGGTTTATGGATCTCATTGGGCCTAAGAATGAGTCTAGGTCTAGCCTAAGTCTGATCCAATATGAGTATTTATAATTTAACTCTCCAAGGCTAAATTAAGCATTTAGGAGATTAAGAGGACATTGGTTTGTGTACCTAATTGACTAGTACAGATCAATCATGCCCTAAAATATTTATCTTGGTGTTGCTTCAGGAAAAGGCAAAAACATTTAATATGCATATACTATGTATCTTGGGATTACTACACTTGTAATAATTTTCTTGGATATCTATGCCAATAATGATAAAAACTCCTTATTCAAGAAAAGCACATCTTACCTCACTTATTTGTTCAAACATTGTTCCTAACGATTGCTTTAAGATTTTTGCAATAAATTTTTCTTTAGTCATTAGATGTGAACTAATGAATTTGAATCCTAATTGTTTAGAAGCTTATATATAATATGTTTTTTCTCAAGTTATTATTTTTTATCACTTTTGTAGATTTTCTTAGTCTAAAGAGTGTCATACTTTTCTTTTACTTAAGCATTTTGCAAACCATCACTGACTATATTTAATGAGAAAGACATATTGTTAGCGACTCTTTCCATTAACTAAGGTAAAATTTATTGATCACAATTTTGAAAAATTCCCTTCATTATATTGTGATTACTTGACTCTGACATCTCTTGTAATATTTCCTTAGCTTAAGCATTATTGATTTCTTCTAATTAATGAGATAATCATTTCTATAGTCTATGTCTTTGAATCCATATATTGCTTGTAATTTCTTATTTTAATCCTTTCTTTGTTCTACATTTTTTGGATTAAAGCTTTTTAATCTTAGGTTACTCATAAATTATTATTATTTACTTGTAAGTACATTCTTTTCCTGAATTGTCACTTTTTTTCAATTATTAACTTTTAAATATTATTATAAACTTCTATATGGTTAAAAGATCTTCGAGTGAATCCATGGATTCAGGGCAACTTTTTGATTTTAAAGTCTTATAAATGTTTTGAAATGTCTATAAGAACGATTGGAGAATAAATGATTGATTTTACCAAAGAGATGGCTGGTTAATCTTCTATTATGAATTCTAAGCCCAATTTGTTAGACATTAGTATGAATGAATATTTTATTGACCAAATAGTAATTTTGGATTTTTAGGTCAATTAGATGGTCAACTTCAACAATCAATAAAATATGTGAACCAGGACAACAATAGACATTAGTAAATATTTCTTTCAAAAAAGGTAAGTTAATTTCAATGGTATGGTTAGCTTATTTATTCCAACCAATTATGCTAGTTTTCTAGCACTAACTAGCTTTGTCCATCATATGGGAACTTCTTCTATTGAATCAAAAAGTCACTTGGTAAACTTTATAGAGAGAGATTACAATGTATTGTATCTCGATCCTCTTCATTTTCACCAATTTAGAAATCACTAGTTGGTTAAAGAAATGTGTTTCATGAAATAAGAATTTAAATAGATAGAATTTATTCATTAGGATGTAAAGGCTTCAAGTTTTTTAGAAGCCTAATTGGAAGTAAGGAAAATAACCAAACTTTATAAATGTGGTCCCTTTCCACATATACGGTTAGAAAATTTCTTCTATTAGCCAATTGAGGAGGACAAACAAGTCTAGAACTTCAACACTAGCTTCTTTTTAATGTTTTGTAGGATTATTATTAAGAGGATTGATGCTAGACCTTTATTTACATCGTTCCAACAAGCTCTTATATGATAAATAGTCTTCAATGAGTAAATATTAATAGTATGTTATGATTTCTTGGTGGTTGGCCTAGAATTGAAGCTAACAAAAAATAATTTTTTTATATTTTTTCTATAATAATTGTAAGTCTTTTGGACTGTTAATGTATATTAGTATAAAGAAAGGTTAGTAAAATTTTTATAGGCTAAATTCTAGTGTTCATGGATAGAAGAACTCTTTCTTTAAAGTTTACACTTATCTTAGTATTCATCCATGCTAGATTCATTTAAATAGTCGAGCTTTGTTCCTAATTTTATTGTCTCTTCCCAATATCATAAGAAAAGTCCTTTAGTTAAATGAATTAAATAAATTAATGATTGATAGAGTGGTGAAGATATTGGTGATCAATTTTTTAACCACCTAGGAATTTATAAATGCATTTTTAATCTATGTTCTTTTTAACTTTAGTTGAATTTTATCATCATTTATTCTCTGACTCGTTCTTTTGTTATCTTTTAGCCAATTATTTGATGGGAAAGCTTTCATGATAGATAAGGTTAATGAGTTGATTATTCAAGACTATAAAGGTTTATCAAAGGAGATAATGAGTAAAAAGAGATGTCTTTTTTTTGTGTTTATAACGATTGTGACCAACCTTTCCTTGCATTTTTATAGTGCGTTCACCTACAAAGCCACCAACTATAACATCAATGACACAGATGACTTTCTACAACTTTTCTACTCTTTTGCCTTTATTAGTCTATTTATGAGGTGAAGAGTGAGAATGGATTTGGACTTTTATGCTTTTTATTTGCTTTAATCTTGATTTAGATTTTAGAATGTACTATTATCATTATAGGAGTTGATTAAATTTGGTATATTGCTTTAAGTAGCTTTCTCTCATTAATTTCTCAATCTCATTTTAAAGTGTCACACAATCCTTAGTTTTATGGGCCTAAGATTAGAGATATTTGCATAAATTCTTTATTCTAAAGGTGGTAGTGGAGGAGTTATTAATGTTGTAATTTTAAGTTTATTATTAACTAGCTTTAATGTTCTCATATGCTCTAAAATCTTCTTTAGGGGGTGTATATTTATTATATTTTGGCTTGGCCAACTATCATCTATTATTGCTCATGTGATTAGTTTTGATATAACCTTTATGCCCATGCTCAACTTGTTTCTTGTTCATTTCCTAATTCCTCTATATGGATGAACTTTATTGATTTGGAGAATAAGTTGTTAAGATTTGTTAAAGGCTTCTTAGCTAAGGACTTAGCAAAGTTTCCTGATCTAAGAACAATCATGATTAAATAGACAATGACCTTCTCCTTATAAATATTTTATATCTAACACAACTTAATTGATTTACCAAAGATTCCTTTAAAGGATGGATTTTTCCTTTATCTCAATCTTATTAGAAAAACACTTGCCTTTTTATGTACCTAGGATATTACAAAATATGCCATGAATTACTTTGAAAGGTCCTCAAAGTTAGCTATAGATTATAGCTTCAAGCTTATGAAACCACTATAAGTTGGTCCTTCCTCAGTGTCATAGAAAATACATTAAACATTATGGTGTTTAGAATCCTAAAAAGTAGCATTACCACTCTAAATGATTTTAGGATGTTCCAATGGATTAGTTAGCACATCATAGGCTCTTAAATTAGTGGAAATCTTGAAGTTTTATAGGGATAGATACTTGCATGATTAGAAGGGATAAATGAATTGGGATTCCTATTGTTAAGGGTTAATGTTTTCCTTTTGAAACTAGATGGTCTATGCTAATTATTTTAGATTAAGATTCTTTCAGTTGCCAATGACTTTTCAATACTAAGTACTAACTTTATTTTCCTTAAATTTAACAACTCCTTTATGATCTTTTGATCGATAGATAAATTGAGCATGACCATTTATGCATGTCTCAAGTTTCAATTATTCATGTTACATGTATTCATGTTGTTAGCATTAAATAATTAATTTTTTGTTCTCATATTGTTCCATCTCTAATCAGTTGAGGAGATGATGTAGGGAATTGATGTCCTGTTGAAGTTCTCCATTTAAGCGATTTAATTATTTCTTTAGCTAATAGTTTTGACTTAGCTAGTACATCATGTTTTATGTTACAATTGATAGTTATGGCCATCACTATAGCAATCAAAGAACCTATAAGGAGGTGGACTATCAACCTATTATTGATTGATAAAACGATCACCATCTAACAATTAGATAAATAGCTATTTGAGGAATGAACTGCATGACGTCTACTCATTTTTATGACTTAGGAATAGAAAAAGAATTATCATAGAGAGAGGAAAACTTTTAGTGCTAGTTAGCAATGATTAGTAATTATCTTTTAGATTAATTCAATCTATTCTTCTTTGGAAATTTTTTAGGAAAATTAATTAGATCTTCAATTTTCTCAGAATTTTTTCTCTAAGATAGCTAAATTAAGGTAACTTTTTATGAACATTTAGCTAAAGCCAATAGCATTTTATTTCATTAATGTAGAGGAACTACTAAAATTATATATATCAAGCATAATCGTAATCATAATAAACTAAGAAATGGATGAAAATTTTTGGAAAACAAGATTAATAGATTTAATGTTGTAAATCTCATAATAATTTGACCATTAAACTTTATGATCTAATTTTCCTAAGAAAATCATTTGAGAAAATGAATGTATACATATTCAAATGATTAGCTACATCAAGATTCTTAACAATTAAATAGGAAAATGAAAATCATAATAGATAATCATATTAAGGTAAGTTAAATTTTGATTTTAGTCGCTTAATTATTCTATTTTTGATGAGTTAATCAATGAAACTTATGTTCCATTAGTGTAACTCATGGAAATCAATCATAACTTAATTCAAAAAGGTGATTTAGCACTAAAATGACTATGAATTAGTTAATTTTTGTGAAATTAATAAAAAAAATCAAGTTTTCATTGATCTATCACATAAAAGTCAATTAATTTTTCATATGAACAAAAGAGTTAGATTTAGAATAGCTACAAATAGATCATTATACCTTAAATGGGGCCAAATGTTAATTCTATCTTACTAGAGAGGTGGTTATTTAATGAGATACAGCAGAGATAGCTAGTAGAATGCCATTCGTGCATTTACAAATAAGCTAAATAATGGAGTGGTCCAATTTTAGCGCTCTCAAGATTAAGTCAATATAAGTGAGAGTAAAAATTGAAAGTAATAAGTAGAAGTGAAGTTAGCTAGCATACTTGGGTTATGCCACTAGTATTTATAGGACAAGCTTTACATTAAGCAAAGTAGTCTTATTATAATATTTAAAAGGATAGTTCAATCTTTTAAAAGAGGCAAGTGGCAACCATCCTTCAGTTGTAGTAACCTATCTCTAACAACATTTGATTAACACCTATCTAGTCCTTACAACCAGTCTAATCACTTTTGCAAGATATTATTAATGTTTTATATATTTCATTAAGCTTAAGAATAGGTTTTGGATCTAGCATAGTCCAATATGAGTATTTATCATGAATATATGGTAATTATACCTCTAATATATTCTTGATAATTTTCTGATGAAATATTATATTTGTCACCCTTTTTTATTAAAATTTTATTTTATAGCTTTATTATCAATTTAAATGATGAAATTATAATTTTTTATGTATCTATTATATATAAAATTTGTATACAATAACATCTTTTAATGAAAAATTATAAAATTTTGTGAAAAAATTATAAATTTTATAATTTTTAAAAGAAATTGGCAAAAGCTTTAAAGAATTTATCATATTATTACTGTTAACATACTTGAATTGAATCATCTATGATTCTTTGAACAAAAGAATGTCCTTGTAAGGTTGGCAAGAATTAAGCATTTGTTTATATAATTTATACCCTAGAAACATGAATTTTTTTTTAAATAAAGACAAAGAAACATTTTATGAAGATATTCATCTCTCTTTTCGTTAATTTTAAAATTATGGTTAGGTATGTTCTAAAATTTTTAAGGATATTTGTTTCTATTGCAATAATAAGTTGATTATACTTCTCAAATGATGTGTACACAAAATATAAACTAATAGTATAATCTTTAATGCTATAGTTGGACAAAGGGAAAAAAAGAAAAAAAAAGGTAGTAGAAATATTATGTCATAATTATTCTTTTATTTAGAAGTTTAATTAAGAAAAAAAAGATATTTGATATTTATGACTAAGTCCTCAAAATTCCCCACATATCCCCTCTACTAGTCATTATGTTACACTTCTCTTATTAAGATATTTTAAATTTTTTTTAAAAAATATCAACAAGGAGAAGAAAAGTCAATAAGGAAACTCTTATATTAGACTCATTTGTATTAAGTTTAACCTAATTAGGTTTCATTTATATCAAGTTTGACTCAAATTTAAATTGATATTAATTTGTGATTATTTTATATTATAAGTTATCTTCCTTTTCAAGTTAAGTTTTTAAGTTAAAGTAGGATTGAGATTTCTTGTCAAGTAAATATTTTTAGGTTATAAATATTTATATTTGTTAAGGATTTAATGTACGAGAAAGATTTGATGTAAGTATTTATTTGGGTTATATGAAAACCTTTATAAAGATTTATAAGAGATGTAAGAATAATAGTTAGAAAATTGTAAAATTATAGTTAAGAACTTTTATATATATTATCTTGTGATCTTTGATGATATAGTAAATTTTTATTCATTTGTGATTCTTCCCTGGAATTTAGTTTTTTTCATGTCAAATTATCGGTATGATTTATTATGATATTTTGATTGATTTAATTGTAAAAAATTTTTTATTTAAGGAGAAGATGTTTTTCTTGACAAGTGGTATTGATGACATGAGAGTTGTAATTCAAGATAATAAAGCTTGATTTGATATTGCATAATGATGATGATGATGAATGATTTAATTATATATAAGTTAAAGAAAATGATTGATGCAATGAATATAGATGTTTTAGCTTGCGTAAAAGCAAGATAATTGCTATTGATGATGAGAATGAAGATTTAATGATGACCAAGAATAAGAGATAGGGTTAATAATGAAGATGAAGATGTGAAAAGTTTATATCAATTTATAAATGTGTTTATAAGTTTGGTGTTCCTATAAGTGAGGAGATTATAGATTGATTCTAATGAAGCTTGTACACTTAATTAAGGCAAAGCTGCTTGATAAGAAGATGGTTAATTGTTGCAATTTTAAAGAAATTGCAATGGTGGCGAACTCTCATGGTTAGTGCCTCATGATTGGTCTTGTTTGATAATAAGTGGAGTATAATGATGATGAAATTTGTGTCAAAGTAGAAATGGTCAAGTTTAATCCAAATTTATATTATTATCAATTGTAATTTTTTTATTATAAATTATTTTCCTATTCAAGTTAGGTTTTTGAGTTAGAGGAGGATCGAAATTTGTTGTCAAGTAAATATTTTTAGGTTATAAATATTTTTATTGACAAAGGATTTAAGATACGAGAGACATTTGATATGAGTACCTATGTCAGTTATAAAAGAATCTCTATACAAATTTGTGAGAGATATAAGGATAATAGTTAAGAAATGGTAAGGTTATAATTAAGAATTTTCACTTGTAATGTCCTATAATTTTTGATGATATAGTAATATCCTTTTTATCTATGATTTCCCTCAGAGTTTATAGTTTTCCATATTAAATTATTGGTGTGATTTATTATAATATTCTAATTGATTTAATTACTTGATGCTTGTTTATTTGGAGATGATATATTTTTCCTAACAATTTGTTTAGTCAAAAGAAATTTTTCATAAAATGATCTTATTTGTTTATAATAATTATTGGATTTAAATTTAATTTAATATCTGTGTGAATAAATTTTATAATATTATCTACCTATATGTTGTCACATTCATTTAGAAACTGTTAAAATTTTTTGGCTATTAGTAAAATTTGTTAATTACTTTTTGATTTTTTTAATGAAGTGGCATCTTCTAATTGATTAATAGTGTAAAATATTTTATAATACCAATGAATCAAATTTAAACTCATAATTATTAAGTAAAGAACTTTCATAACACTTATATGCCTTGTAATTAAAAATTAATGCATGGTACTATGCTTTTAGAGGAAAATAATTTTCTTTTTAAAATAGAGAATATTATTTTCTACTACACTCCCCATAGTTAACATTAAATAAATAAAATATTTTTTATTATTTTAATATTTTATAACTATAAATATAAGTAAATAATATTACTTTTATAAAAAATATTTTTCATCAAATCCATAACTTTTCAACATTATTTCTTTTCTTTTCTTTTCATTTTATCTTATTTAATTTCATTTTATTTCCCTTCTAACTCCCCCACACATTTAATAAATGTAGGGATATTTAACGATATGGGTTTAGCGAACTGGGCCAAAGCTTGCATAGGTCGAACCCATTTAGGGCTTGTCTACTAAGACCTACATTTAAACAAACTTATAGGAAGTCGGTTTGATTTATAAAAAAACTTGTAAAGGCTTTGTAAAAGCCCATGTGTTTTAGCTTATAAATGAGTTTAGCTCATGATCCATACAAATTCGATCTGCACGAATCGAATCTATTTAGATTTACATTTTCACAAGCCTATTTCTACCAAGTTTGGCCTATAAAAAGCCTATAGACCAATTTTTCAAGCTTGTAAGTTGTTAACCCATTTAACACTCCTAAATAAATGACACTACTATGATATATATGGGTGAACAATGAAGGTGAAAGATAGGAAATGAAAAGTAATCTTATATACTTTCCCTTGTTTGGAAGATTTTGTGAAGGATGAGAGAGGAATAAAAAATTATGATTTCTAAAATATTCAAACATCCTTAATACTAACTTTTTTACTGTCACCCAATTTAGAGGATTTTAGAATATATTTTAAACATCTAAATGCAGAAAAGGAAAATCATGGTTTAACTATTCATTATCTTTTTTTCATTTGTATCCTTTGTTATCTCTTGTTGTGCTACCCTCCTTTCTTTTTCCAACTCACCAAGTTCCAAATGCAGGTCAGTGGAATTTGGGTTCGTTCCATTACTACCAGAAATTGAGGATGCAAATTTAAAAAGAAAGATAAATGCAAAAATCTCCTTCACATTAAAAATGGATCCTAATAAAAAAATGTGAAAATTCTAAAATAAAAGTTTGTACCTTCATCTCTCTCGAATTAAAACAAATCGACAAAAATTGTATCTTCACGACATTTTAAGGTCATCCATACTGTACCCATTATATATGGTCCTGTTTCTTATCTTTTGCGCTTGAGAAGATTTTCTTGGACAACGTATAAGTTAAAACCTACTTGTGGTCATTCAACTGGACTTCGGAAGAAGAATTGTGGTTGGGCTCAAGTGTACTAAACTCCGATCGATTTGGACAGTTGGACTTTCTATTGTAAACCTTGAAAGAGAAAAAAACATGCAGATAATCGTGAAGATATCCGAAATTGGGCCCAATCTAGGTGAATAAATGGCGGTGCTATGAACATTGTAAACTACTAAACTGTAAGCTTGCTTGGGGGAGTAGAAGAGGAGGGAAAAGGAAAGTCAGAATACGATGTAAACATCGAGGGGAGAAGAGAGATACCTGCGTAATCATTGCGTGCATATTGTGAATTAAATATTAAATTAAAATTCTATTTTAATCTTTAAAATGTAAAATTTATGTTAATTTCGTTCATAAAAAAAATTTGTGATTACTGAAATTTTAATTTAAATAAAAGTTTAGTTTCTATGAGAATTAAAATTTTTATTAATTTTATTCTTATAATGAACTAAAATTTTATTTATACTTAAAATTTCAGAAATTAAATTAATACAAATCTCATTTCAAGAATAAAATTGATATAAATTAAATACTTTAAAAATTAAAATAAAATTTAAAGCTAAATATTATCAGTTAAAAATATATGACCTCATTTATTCTAGTATAGTATTCAAATATGAACTTGTTTAACTTGCACTTAAACAATTTAACTTAAAACCATTAATTTCTTTTCTATCATATTTATTAACATTGTTATTGATTTACTATTTTTATTTTAATCAATAGTTAGAATCTTATAACAGTTACTTATTTATTGACATATAAAATCAATAATGTATAGCAATAATTTGTGAAAATATCCTTCTATACAAAAATAATTCAGAGACAAAAAATCATATTTTAATGCACAAATTTTTTAATCCATTCCAACATTCTCTCAAAAAATAATCTATAGCAATTATTAACAATTTTTTTTAATCTCTAACATACTGGCAATATTTTTTTAATCTATTCCTTCTCAATTATTGATTTTTACTTCCTAAGAACTTCTATAATATATATATATATATATATATATATATATAAAGGAATTGTGCATAAATCTTTGATAAAAAGAAATAATATTCCGAATTTGATAAATTAATAATGATTGGAAAAAAATTATAAATTTGTAATCATTGAATTCGTCAATCTTTATGGTAATATTACATTTTGCATTCGAAGATGCACCTAATACTTTATAGAAGAGTTACATCTAACATTAAAAAGAAACAGAAAAAGGAAAAGAAACTACTGTGCAATCCTCACAAATCACACAATTTCATGTCACCCAAGAATAAAATATATTGTTTTGGAAAACTACTTTACGTGTGTCTTACAAACATCCTTCTATCTATCAAATATCCTTGTTCAACTAAAAATGATTGTGGTTGGCTAATAATTATGCCTGGAGTCAAAAAATGAAGCATGTGGAATCTTCTGCTATACCACATAATTTTCGTTTGAAATTGCATAATTGGACGCATTTATGGATCGACAACTTCGCCTGTTTCTAAATACTGTAACTTGATATGTATTCACTCAATTCCTTAAAGAAAATTGAGAGTACGAGAAATAAATATATATAATTTTTTTATATTAATGTAAGCTGGTTACGTCCGATTTCAAAATTTGAAATAATATAATAAACTTTATAATTATTAAATAAAAATTATTTAATTATAATAATTAATTTTTTAATAAATATAATTAGATAATTTTAATTTAATAAATTTGAAAATTATCACACCAATTCAAATATTGAGACCTTAAAATACCGTAAATATCATCTTAAAATGATGAATCGTAATCGACAAAAAAAAGTTATAAATGTCAACACAGGAGATTATGTCTTTCTTTCATTGAAAGTAGAAAATTAAGGGAATCCAGCTCATTCTCCAAGAAAATTTGGTTATGCGTTTTTGCGGTTCTCCTTTGCTGGTTTAACACCATTGTTATACAGTAAATTCAATCATGAATAAAATTTAATATATGTATGAATTAATTTTATTAATAAATTATAAATTATTAAATTAAATATTTTTATTAAAAATATAAAATTTAATGTGAGTTATTAAATATTTAATGTATGAAAAAATTCACCTAATTATTGAAATAAAATTTGGTGGGAATTTTATACCCTAGTAAAAAGTTAGAGCATTATGGCTTATTTATCACTATTGTTTTGATTTTAGTTTTATTGGAAAATTATCAATAAAAAAGTTGAAAAATTTCATTCAAACCCATTATATTATACTAGTTAAAGCTTTTGGCCCAATTAAATATAGTTTCTATTGAATAACTATATACAATATTTAAATAATTTCTTATGCAATTATACACTTTTTATTATATATAATTAAATAATTTCATATTAATTTATAATAATTATATGTTCAAATTAATTGTACAAACAATAAGAATGTCAAATTAGTGCAATCTAATAATATAATTTAACTTATAAATTATTTTCATTTTTTACTAAATACATTATCAAGTCATATATATATATATATATATATAACTAATTATAATTGAGTGTAAAATTTTAACCAGCTCAATATTTATTCATTGAAAATTCGCTAATCCTAAC
Source organism: Sindora glabra (assembly GCA_020226215.1). NCBI lineage: Eukaryota > Viridiplantae > Streptophyta > Magnoliopsida > Fabales > Fabaceae > Sindora > Sindora glabra. The sequence continues at coordinate 52,568,487 of CM035226.1, forward strand.
ATTATTAATATTTAAAAATGTTTAACCTAATTTGCTTATAAATTTAATTTGACTAAGATTTTTATAATTTTTTGTAAATAAAATACTTCATACATTTTTCTTCAAAAATTTGGCCAATCTAATAAATGTTAAAAATGTATTTTTAAATTACACAAGGAAAAAATACCTTAAATTCATACATAAGTTCAAGCCACAATTTTTAATAAAAATATACTAAAGTAATAAAACATAGTCATTAAAAATATTGGCCTTTTTGATGCTAGAGGTTCATTAGTTTTTCTCTTTTTAATTATTCTTGAGACTCATTAGTGGATATCAACTCATAATACTAATAAAAAAGGATATGAACCAACTAACTATGAGGTTATTTTACATTTTGAACTTAATTTTAAATTTTTATTAAACTTGATTATAAATTCAAATATATGCACATAAAATGTAAATATAATGATTCTTAAAAATTTTTGTTTGATAAAATTTTTAGACTTTTTATTTTGAGTGTCTATGAGTTCAATAATATATATTATAATAGATTTAAAATTCTTAAAATTTTATAATTAGATACTTATTCATATCTTTTATATATGTTTAATCTAACTGTATTAGCTTCAGTGGTAAGGGCATTTTAAAAAAAAAATTAAAGTCATTCATATTTTTTTATAAATTTTTTATAACAACTAAAAATTTTTCATATTTTTCTTATAATATAATTTTCTTAAAGTTTCAATCTTTTTTACTTACACATGAAATTTGTATTAAAATATAAATTACTTTCTATGAAAAATTATAAGACTTCATATAAAAATTTCAACTTTCATGTAAAAGTACAAAAAAAAAAATTCTTACGAGATTTTAAGTCTTTTACTTGACATTGATATATTACCTTAATAACTAACATAGTCAATATCATGTATTTTAATAACTTTCCTAAGCAAGATAATCCTAAAATTTTCAGGTACCCAAAGTATCATATGGACAAATAAACCAATGATAAAAATAAGAAAAATTTATATCTTATGTTTTCACTTAAAGATATTTTTTAGGATTAATTATACATATAAAAAGTAATAAAACTAATTAGTTATGTTTTGCTTAGTTACTTTCTTTATCCTTCTAAATAAGCATAGTTTTCATTTTCTTTTATTAGGGTAAAAATATTTTGAGAATATGAATATTTTCAAGAATATATTTCTAAAATTTGAACTAAAAATGAAAATTTTTACATTCACTTAAGATATTTCTAAAAATATGAGAAAGATTTTATGAATCAAATATTATCTTAAAAAAGTAATAAATATAATTTTAATTTTTTTAAGATGATAGATAAATAAAAAATCTCTAAAACAATTCTTAAAAAGAAATGATTGAATATAATGTTAACCTGAATTATTAATGTTTGACATTCAAATTTTAATATTCTTTTAAATATTTTCCTACTTAAAGTATTTTTTTACAAAACATTTATAGAAATTTCACTCAAGCCAACTTTATAATCAAGGTAATTTAAACATCTTTACAATATAAATAGAGTTAGGATTAACTGAATTTTTTATAAATAAATGTTGAGTTGATTAAGATTTAACACTCAATTATAATTAGTTGGATATATATGGCTTGATAATGTATTTAGTAAAAAAAATGAAAATAACTTATACATTAAATTATACTGATTAGGTTGCACTAAATTTGACACTCTCACTATTTTTATCAATTTTTTAAATTGTTCAATTAATATTAACATATAATTATTATAAATAAAATTATTTAATTATATATAATAAAAGGTGTATAATTGCATAAGAAATTATCTATATATTGTATATAGTTGTGTGGTAAAAATTATATTTAATTGGGGCAAAAACTCCAATTATTATAATATGATGGACTTGAATGAAAATTTTCATACTTATTTTTGCCGGCAGTTTTCTAGTAAATTTAAAATCAAAATAATAGTGATAAATAAGTCACAGTAAGCAGGATTTAATGTCCTAACTTTCTACTAGGCTATTAAAGCCCCCACCATAAAATTAGGTGAATATGTAAGGACAAAACATCACTTTTCGGCTTTGAATAATTTGAAATGGTAGCTCTACTTCATGTTTTCTTCACTGTTTGAGGCACTCTTGGAGCCTTCAATGCGCGGACAGTTGAACGGCAACGAAGAAAAAGAAAATACAGAAAGAGAGGATACGATGAATAATAATTTGATTGCACGACGAGCTCATTATTTGACAAAATAGACCACAATCACATCTCCCTGGACCAACTTCTCTATTATTATGAATCAATAATTGCTTAAGAATCCCTTGCTGTTCAAAACTTCCAGAAATTTTGCTTTTGAAAACCTTTAATAACTTGTTTAGATATGGAAGAACTGCCTTCTAAGAACATACATCAAATTTGAGAGAAAAAATTCATTTTCTTTTTGCAATTTTTCTTCCTCCTAAACAAATCATGTGATGAAAAACATCAATAAAAGACGGCTTGACGCACAATCTCTAGCCAACTCTTTTTAAATCAATGTACGTTGTAGCTTTGATCACAGATTCCAAATCGGATTCCGCTTGCAGCCTCTACTTTTGAGCTCTATTTGTAGAACCGTCCGTGTGAATGTGCAGTACAAAACTGGAAGTTCCTCTTTTGTTGCAAATGTTTGCGACGTACCAGGGGCCTTCCAAAAATAACTGGCTTGACGTGGTGTCTGAAAGTGACTAAACCGTAGTTGTAATGTCTGAAATTGAGAGGATCGAAGGACGCCCAACGAAATAGAAACTACGAACAATTGATACAAGTAATTGAAGAGTCATTTGATTCATGTGAGAAATAAGTTCCTGTAAAAAGTTAAATTTTTTATAAAAGTTAATTGTAGAAGTTCTCAATGTTATTTAGTTGATATGAAGGAAGTTACATTTCTCAAGAAATAGAAGTTACTTAGGGGAAGTAGGTAAATGATTTCTCACATTTTGTGAGAAATACAATTTTTTAGGAAGTGATTTTCCATCTTTTGTGAGTAACTAAACAATTCGCAATTTCTTATTTTCCTGAGAAATATAACTTCTCACATTTTTGCTGTAAAGCAAACGACTTCTGAGTTGACACTGTTTTAGTAGGTTAAAGACACATGTCCTTCAATAAGTAAGCTAAGGAATATTTAATTCATATAAAAAATAAATTTCTATGAAAATTAAATTAAACTTCTCATAAAATAATTTTCTATATGATTTTTTTAAGGAATGTTCAAAATTATTCAATTAATATTGAGAAAGTGATATTTCCTAATAAAAAAACTTCTTATGTTTTGTATGTTTCAATTTTGAACTTTCAAAAAAATATTAACAATATTATTATTAAATCATCAATATTATTATAGTAGTGTATTAATAAATTTTAATTATTATTAATCAAATTTAGTAAAAATAATTTTATTTTTATATTTTAAAAAAATAAAAAATAGAACTTACTTATAAGGAAGTGGATGAACAACTTTATATACTACATAAAAAGTAGAACTTCCTAATAAGTTTGATTTTTTTCCTAATTAGTTATATAGTAATTAATTAGATAATTTACATCTTTTCTATTTTCTGAAAAATAAAACTTATCGTATTATTATTTTGAATTAAACTACTCATAAGAACATCATCAACTATCAAACTAATCATTCTATTGAGGGGAATAATAAGAATATGAGGTTGTTTGGTTTATAGAAGTAGTTTAAGAAGTGTAGCTTTTTAAGAAGTAAGAAATTCCTTAATCATTTAATTGGTCATTAATTGTTAAAATGAAAGAAGTAAAACTTTTCAAAAACTTTTACTTCTTATAAATTATAAAAAAATACTTAGTCACATTTTTTTGATAAAAAGAATTTCTCATATCATTTTTAAATTGAATCACAAAATTATCTCTATTTAATTCACTTAATTTGTTGTCCTCGCCAATTGATTAATTATAAAATATAAATATACTTATTCAAATATAATTATTAATTAATAAAATATAATTATTTTATAAATTATATAAAAAATAGAAAGAATATTATAAAAAATAAATATTAAATAATATATCATAAATATAAATTATAAACATAATCACAAATATTATTATAATTATATTTATTATATATATCTATTATTTATTATTTATTATATTTATTATTTTAATATTCAATTATAAAGATAAAAAATTACATATTTCTTATCTATTATATATAAATTTAATATTATATTTTAATTATCTATTGTATGAATTATTGAACTAATATTTTTATCCATTTAAATTATATTAAAATAATTTAAGATATATATAACATATTTTAAATTTTTATTTAAATTTTTTAACTTTTTATAGTAAATAAAATAAAAATTTATCAATTTAAAAAATTATAATGAAAAGAGAGATTAAAAATATAATTTCAAAAAAATAATAATTAGAGATAATTAAGATCTATCGGTATTTCTCATATTTTATCCTACAATATTGAAGGATGTATTAAATATATTGATAATATTTTTTAGAAAATTAAGAGTTGAACTAAATAAAATATAAGAAATTAATTTTAAAAATAATAATTTTTAATATCAATTAAATAATTTTGAGCATTTTTCAAAAAATTTACATAAAAAATTATTTTATAAAAAATTTAAAACTTCACAAAAACTTACTTCCTATACAAATTAAAATAATTTACTTGCTAACTCAAATGATGAGAAGTATTATGTGAAGTCGGTCCGTGTGTATATTTATTACCCTCTTTGAAAGCATAAATGCACGTTATATACAAATTACTCTATAATCTATTGGCTATATATATATATTTATATAAACTTTCATTTTTTTTTCATTTTGATGAAAATTATATTATTAATTCAATGATAATAAAATAATATATATTTATTAATTAAAATAGTTAGTGATAATTAAATAATTATAATATTTTTTTTATTTTTAATTTAATAATATATTTTTTTGTTTAAATGAAAGATTATATATTTCTTAGCCCTCTCTCTCTCTCTCTCTCTCTCTCTATATATATATATATATATATATATATATATCCAACATCTTCAGTGATAAAGGGTTAATTTCTCGAAAGCTATTCAAAATTTGAGATTATTTTTCTAAGAAAAGTGGCCAACGCGTGGGCACAAATGAGTCAACAACTTCGCCCGCATATTTCCAATATAGATAAGTCGCTTTTCCCTCGCCACCGCCGAGAAAGAAAATAAGGGCCTTTGTTGCGTAGTGGTTGGTTCTCCTTTTATGTGACGACAAGGCTACACTTTTTGAACTTTTTGAGCTTTGAAGAACGTCAAAAAGTGCCCTTACGAAGTCTAACTTTATACAGCACTATGATTTTGTGTCTTGCTGCTTATCATTGATGATAATTAGGGAGGTAGAAACCTTAATTAAACCCTTTTGGTGTGACCTGCAAATGAAGGAAACCAACAAAGAAGATGAGAAAAAGGACGGAGATGATTAAGCCACGTGATTCAATGGATTTGAACACGACATATGCAAGGGAAATATAGAATGTGCTGCACAAAACTCCGATTTTAACTTGGTCTTGGATAATAAAGCTACCAATCTTCTTCACTGTTCGCAGTTTGGCATCTGTGGTGGAAAATCAATCCTCAACCATCCGCTTGGCTGTAAAAAAATAATAAACAAAAGAAAAGAGAATAATAAGAACTTAATTTCTTACATGTGAACAAAATAAGATGAAAGAAAAGAAGAAAAAATTTTTTTTATTTGTTTAAATAGAAAAGTAAAAAAAAGAAAATTAAACTAAGAATTTGTTTATTTTTTTAAAGGTATTTTTCATAAAAACATTCATATAATTCTATATGGATGAAGAAGTGATATATTTTCTTCATGTCTTGCTATTTAAAAAATAATAATTAAAGTTATGATAATAGAAAAAAAGAAGTTTATTCTATCAAATTTGGAATATTAATGTTAGAATATATAAATATTTTATATTATCTTAACAATATATAATTACATTTTTATAAAAGATGTTTTCACTAAAACAAAGAGAGCCCAAGTTGAATGACAAGTTTAAACTTCAAATTAGTAGGTCAACCTCCAAATTAAATAGAACTAAGAGTAAATTTGTAATAAATCAATTTTCTGCTCATATGTAGTAAAAAAAAAATTTGGTGGATTCTACGATCCTATTTTTTCAGCTCACGTTTTCTTCCATCCTTTTTTTTATCTTACTACTAAATAAAGAATATTATTTTTTACTTATTTCTTTTTTGAATTTTCTTTTCATCAATTTTCTAAAGAAATAAATAAAGGCTAATGATTAGTTTGATCACCAAAATTTCTGGTATTCCTTTGTTTTGCTAGCAAAATTCATATTGAAGCATTAAATTAACATGTTTCATATATGTATCATAATTTGTTAAAAAAATATGTTTTATATCACTTTAGGAGGAACATATCAAACTTGAAATTCTCTTCCGGTTGGGTTCTCAAGCAAGCATATTGAGATCCTTTTTCTTTTTCGTTTTTATATGTGAAAATTTTCGGTAATCATAGTCAATTACACTAAATTTCGATTAATTATAAGTTGAATCGGGTTGAACCTCTTTAAAAAGATAAAAATATTCTCTATATTTATTTCTCTATTTATAAAGTTCAAATTCGAAAATTTGCATGAAAAAATTTAACTTCCAACCATTTCAAAAAACAAGCGTTTGTATTGAGTTCCTTTTTCAAGTGTGTTGGTATTGACTACCTTTTTTAATTGTGATTGGTATTAATCAGTTATTCTGGACAGAATATGCTGCCCACGAATTCAAGTTTCAATTTACCGAAATATTGGGTTTAAACGGATGAGCTTGAGTAGAGTTTTGATTTTGTCCACCGATTCTAATATTATTATATAATTTTTTATTAAAAAATGACACAGAATCAATTCACACATCTTAAATTACATCAACCGCTACGTTATTTTATACTTCATCCGATCATTTTTATCTCTCTTATTAGAGAAATTTTTTTCTATTTATTTATTATTTTAGAAATTTAATACAGTAAATCATAAGTCTTTCCTTCTAATATTAATATTATCCTTTTCCTTTTTTAATTTTTATGTGTTTATCTTAAACAAAATTTAAAAGTGACCAGAAAACTAACTTTATTTGGCATGGGATTCTTATCGATCTATTAATTCTTGGATTATTCTTATAATCTTATTAATTAAACTGCTCGATTACAAGTAATCAAAATATAATTTTCCATATCAATTTTTAGAAAAATCCAACAATAAGAATATATTCATAGAGCGTTAAATTATATCAAATTATATAGTATGTAATTTATAAATATAACTTTCATATAATTAATATTTGAAATTTAACAATAGATTCTATGATGAAATACTTTTCTTATGAAGAGTGAGGGTAAGTATATATTAAAATAACCAAAATGGAATTTGAAATTGAATTTCAAATCTTTAATATTAATTATATTAAATTTTATAAATTTACTCCATCAATCTATACTTATGAATAACTCTTAATTTGTATTCCAAATCTAATTTCAAATTTCATTTTTGTGACTTATAACATTGCTAAACATGCATCAGATAGCTAGTGTGAATTAATTTCATGTACATACACACAGTTCTTGCTATAATTATATTACACATAGAAGATCATTGCTATATATATATATATATATATATTAGGCCCTTTTCCATAAATTGTTCCTCCAGCCGGGGAATTCAATATGATCAAACCAAAGTTACGTAAAAAATGCATAAAAGACAAGCAAAGAATTCCTGTTTTCAACAATATTGACAACTGGAAACAAAAATCAACACAAAAACAAAACAAGATCCACGTTACAAAATCCTGCAAATTCCTGGTGCAACTGTCCTAATTACAGCCAGCTGGAATATATTTACAAGAAATCGCTAATGTCCAGACTCTCTGGAATTTCAAACTTGAACAAGTCACTGCAATAGCTATCCCTCTCCTGATCTGTGCCACCGTTCACGAACGTAGATGATGAATTCAATGGAGTTTGGCTTGAGCTCGATAAAGGCGTAGACAGAACAGAGTCAACGTACCAGGAATTTCTATCCATGTTGTTCAGAGATTGAACAAAATCCAAGTCTCCCGGTAAATCAACTTGATTCTGAAGTGAAATAAGGTTGTCATCAGAAATATTATGGGGAGGAACTGATTTCTCAGGAGAATTCGAACAGCTCATATTGAAGTTAGCCATATTGCTCGGGAAGCTTTCCACATTGGTTTGAATTGGCGTCTGAAACTGGCTAAATTGTTGAGGAGCAACTTGGGTTTGAATTTGCTGTAAATTCTGTGGAACCATATTTGTGTTTGCATTATTCATAGATAAAAGTGTGGAGGCGAGCTTTAACAACTCTGGATTCATCAATGCTTGAGCACCTAATAAGCCTTGCAGATTCAGAAGCGATGAGTTGCCCATCAAAGCTGTTCTCAAAATGGAGGAAATTTCAAGAAGATCAAGACGTGGAGAATGAGTAACAGGATCGATTCCCATTTTCAGCAGCCTCTTTCTTATGTGTGTGTTCCAGTAGTTTTTTATTTCATTGTCTGTTCTTCCAGGCAATCTAGCTGCTATTGCCGACCATCTACATGTAAAACAAAACCAATTTTGGTTAAAATCACAATCGCTTTAATTTCCATTTAGTACTTTATTTATTGAAAAAACCTAATATTTTGCAGGATCTGATGCTGGAATCCCGTAAATCCCGGAAGGTAATATTTTGCAGGATCTGGTGCTGGAACCCCGTAAATCCCTGAAGGCTTTAACCCTCCTTGTATTTAATAAAAATAAAAACATTTGAAAAGATTAAGAAAAATCATGGACATACTTGTTTCCCAAGACGCTGTGCAACTGAATGATGGCTTCTTCTTCCTCAAAGGAGAATCTTCCTCTCTTTATGTCGGGTCTCAAGTAGTTGGTCCATCGAAGGCGGCAACTCTTGCCACATCTTTGAAGACCTGCGCGCAAATAGATCAACAAGTTGATCAATGAGAAAATCCAAAAGATGAAAGATTTTGTACGGATTAAAACTTAAAAGTGAAAATCAGTGAAGAAGAAAAAAGATTTAATGAAAGCAAAGAAGTTTTACCAGCATTCTTGGGGAGGGTTCTCCAGCTTCCTGGACCATGAGTTTGAATATAGTTGATGAGCTTCTGATCTTCCTCAGGTGTCCATGGACCTTTTTTGAGTCCATTCTTGTCACAGCAAGGTGCTCTTCCCATTTTCGAAACTTGAAAAATGATAAGTATGAAACGAGAGCTGAAAAGTCAGTTGGTCGATGGAATCTGTTGTTTAAGCAAAAATGGATTTTGGGCTCTGAAGCTCAAAAGTGAACTTTCGTTGGTTCTAAATGGCAATAGGACCTCTGGTTTTTATAGCTGGGAGAAAGCGAACTTAAACGCGAAGTTTTGAAGTCAATAGAATTTGGCGCCGCCCTCTGCCACTTGTCCCTCTTCCTGTGGGATTTCACGATGATGTCTACGTATGCAAGACATACATACAGTGTAATCATACGATTTGAGGATGTCTCAATTCTCAAACAACATAACATTGAGCCTTCTTATGTTTCCGATTCCTGAACTCAAATTCTAGGGGGTAACGAAAGACTAACGAAGAAATGTTTGATGCCCTTTATGAATCTGTGTAGAGGTTATTTGCATTATTTTCAGTTTCTGAAGGTCGGTTAATCACATTTGCAAGTCAAAAATGAATATGGTCAAAATGTAAGGAAAGTTCTGCGAAGCGATTCACCACTAGATTAGTTGATATTGACTGATTAATAACTTTAAAGACATCTGAGCCCTGCAAGGAAAAACTAAGCGGCAGTGACAGCCGACCTCCGCTGAGGATCAAGTCAGCTTACATTTTGGCAAAATAATGGTATCAATGTGTGAACATGTATTTCAAGAATGGTGACTTTACACTTATTTTGTCGTGATAGATTAGAATTTTCAAGGAGAAAGGTTAGATTAATCTTTGCATTAATTATATTTAGAGTGCGATAATATTTTACGGTTATCATTCTTTAGATCCCAATTATCAAATTTTACAATTATAACTAATTGTAATGATTTTCAATAAAATCTCTCTTATACTCTTATAAACATTATATTAATTAATTAATCCTGTTCCTTGAATCACTTTCTTAGTGATGGGAATTGGTGAGTGGATTAAAGTGGATGATGGGTTAGAATAAATGATAATGATTGAGTATGAAGATTAGATTAAATACAAACTGGTTCATATGGACTTTGATTTGTACAAATAAGTTTGTATTATTTATGAAAAAAATTAAATTTTGAATAATTTAAATATAGTTTATATCCATAATTTGATTTATGAATTCTTAAACTTTAATTATAAATTTATGAATCAATCCGTATTATCTATAAAGAAAATAAATTAAATTTTAGATACTCTCACAAATATAGATTTTCATTGATTCTATTTTATGTTATTATTATTTTTTTTGGTAAGAAAGAGACATATAATTCCATTTCTAATTCTAAAGGTGCTTCTCTCTTTCCTTAACATTTTCAGTAAAAGCATAAAGGAAGAAACACATGTAGAAATGAAATTTGTGCATTTTTCTTGCGGTTTTCTACGCGTATATACGAATCGTGGACTTTCATGTATACGTACGGTATGGCAGATGACATTAGAAGAAAAGAAGGTTTCTATATGGAAAAAGACATTAAAGGGAGTTGACTTTTGTTATTGTAAAACTTGTGATTCCATCTCAGCGAGAAATGTGAAAATGACGACTGAAACTTTGGGGTTTGACCTTTGGATTGCATGAAGGATCTATATGTCTTGGCCAGGATGATGGACGGTAAAGGTAGATATGTACCTTTATTGGCATACAGGAAAAATGTAAGTGTCGTGTTAATTTCAGTAATCACAAGTTACCGCGAGTTTTGAACATTTTGCTTGTTTTCAACTCTTATTCTGAATTGTGGCACCAATAAGCTATGTGCCTCTCTTAATTTGAGTTTGAACTTTGACGTAAGCTATCATCAGCATGCTTCAAACTGAAGGCAGCAGCCTCAACCCGCCATTTCTCTGTCCTGTGGCTTGCCGCGTTCAAGACTTAGTAAGAGTAGACAAAGGGAGGTTATTTCTTTGATTATAAAAACGTGCCTTCATATTATCAATTTTTGCAATATTTAACACTTTTAAAATTATAAAAACCGTATCTTTGATTCATATAAATTTTATAAAACCGTCAATAGATAACAAAATTTATAACTAGCTTTTAAATAATAAACACAAGGAAAAATATATATGTCATAACCGTCTGCTTGAGAATAAAATAAAATATTCCAAGAATAGATGACAACAAGCAAGATGGGACTAGGATAGGACAGATCAATCATACCTTTCCCCATCCTTTTGTGCGGGGCATCCCAGTGCCTCGTAAGAAAATATGAGAAAATAAATAAAGATAGAAATATTTAAGTTTAAACTTTTTTAATTCATATATAATCCACAACATGTTACAAATTAAATTTGAAATTACATATAATTTGTTCAATCAATGGTAAACTATAAGGGAAACAACCAAGAGAGATAATTCTAATTTTTTAATTTTCAAATATAATAATTAAATAAAAATGATAGAACAAAAGATAATTTTTAACTTTAAATATATTTTTAATTTTTAAATTAATAAAAAATTAAATATATCATATTGTCATCGAAATTTGCATTGGATTAAAAATCAACTCCATGTCTTGCTTCACAAGACAAAAATCAATATTATGCCTACACTTTATTGGGGTAATCTTGAAATTGAAATTTTGTTATCTCCATGCAAGAAGTTGAATTTCTTAAAAAAAAATAATTTTTTATGAATTTTTTTAAAAATATTCTAAAATATGTAAATTAAAAATTCATGCAGAAAGTTCTTCTTGAAGGAGGTAGAAGCAACTTCTTTAATTTTATAGAGAGTAGAGTTTTGTTTTTTTAATTAATGATCAATTAAATAATAATCTTATTACTATTTTTCAAGAAATTACACTTTCCATATAATTTTCTTTGCAACCACGTTGCGGAAGAGATTTTCTAAAAGAATCTTTCTCCCAACTTTTTGGTCGACAGATAGTATACAGGGCATATGTTAAGAGAATGTTTTCAGAAATTAAAGACAATCAAAATTTTAAAATTAGGTAAATTACATTGTTGAAATTTAATTTAATTACATTTCACATCTCTTTTTTTTAAAATTATATATTTCCACTATTATAAAATATAATAACATCAACTTTAAATTGTAATTCATTCTCTAATATCATCTTTCATGATTCGAAGATTATTTTTTTAAATTTTTTATATATAAATATTGAAACACAATTATATGAAAGTATTTTTATTATTCGAAGAAAGGATATATTTGAATATATAAAAATATAGGAAAATGATATCTCATGAGGAATAATATCAAAGAAAGAATTATAGTTGAAAATTTTAATATTGTTGCAATTCACAATGGATCAATGTGTATATTTTTGAAAAAATGAGATGTATTAGGTATAATTAGGTCAAACTTCAAAAAATTTAATATAATTTATTCTTAAAAAATTGTCTTTCTCACAGTGGTTGAGATGATAATCTTTGAACTCCAGACAAAATGAAAAATAAATTTCCTAAAGCAAATTAGATATTATTGCCCCGTTAAGGAACCACCTGATATCCTAATAAGATAGTTTAACCACGTAAATTTTTTATTTTTATCCGCTTATTATTTAATTTTATATGTCACTGCTAGTAGTGTTAAAGTTATACGTATAAGTATCAGTGTACACATTAAAAAAATTATTAGCAGCATAATATAATTTGAGAAACAATAAATTATATTTCTAAAATCACCCCCCCCCCCCACAAAAAAAAAAAAAAGGCATTGCTTTTCATGTTGAATTTCTCATTGGAACGTGGCTTTGTAAATCAAACGAGTTCAATTCTTTGCCCAGTTATTCTGCATGAAAGTTATATGCCAAGCTTAAAGCCGAAAGCGGGTAGCTCTGTCGTGGATGGAGATGATTGTCGTACTTTTGAATACGTATCTGATAGTGAGCGGTCAGCTTTCTCAGGTAGGGACCTCTTTTAACGCAAACCGTACGTGGCAGGTGTCGTCTCCTCTTCCACGAGCTTAGTCAACGACCCCTTCGTATCAAGCAAGCTGGTTGCTTCATCCGTTTTAGCACTCGGGGCCAAATATTCAAAACCCATTGAAATTCAGGTCCTAAATCTAAGCAACCCTCCATCTAACTGAGTAGAATTTAGCCAATTATGCTATCATAGTTTATTATTTTATGTTTTCTTTTTCTACTCTACAATCGAAAGAAATACTATTAATATTGTATTCTCACTCGAAGCAGTTGATCTCTAGGTTTGTAAGGTACAACTGCAGATAAAGAGCTTCAATCTGAGGTCACCATTGTCTTGCTTCATAATCCCCGACTCCTTTCCTTTCTCTGTAACTGTTTTGCCCTGTTGCTTTTACACACAACTTCGGGAAAAGCCAAAGATTCAATTAATTCTTCCTTTTGATTTAAACCGTTTTCTTTTTTATTCTTTTAGAGTGATCATTTTTATTTGTTTGTAATAGTAAAAATGATTAAATAATTAAATATATATATATGAATAATTAGATTATTAAATATATATATATATATATATAAAGATTAAAAATTAAATTTTAAATAGAGAAAAAGATATAAGACTTATAAAAGATATTGAATGATATTTAAGTTAAATATTGTCTACATATGCAAGCACTAATACATATGTTAATAGATATTCTCTTAAATATAAAGAATTGTTAACCATCATGTCTTTATTTTTTAGAAGAGGACCCAGTGGAATGAATGAAATGCATAAACCTAATATGAGAGTGTGCCCATGAACTCGTCTTGCCTTCTGTTTCTTTATGATTTAACAATAAGAATGTTTGCATTTAAGATTTTTAATATGGCACTCAATCCTCCTGCCATTAACCCACTTCTCCTTTTTGGATTTAAGATTCCTATATTCATAAAAAGGAAAAAATGTTAATGCCCGAGTTTTAGTTAAAAAGATATATTAATACATATTTTACAAAAATTTAAATTTAATTTATTATTAATATAAATTAATTTTACATTATTATTCATTCATGTATTGTTATGTAAATAAAAAATTATGAAAATTATTATTATTATTAATTCTTAGTTATCATTACTTTTTTAATGATGAATGTTATTTTTATTTATTAATAATATAAAATATTTTACATTGAAAATATAATAATTTTGATCATAAAATGCTTAATTATTGACTTTATAGGATCTTATTGGTGAATAGCCGAACACATGAAAGTATGGTATGGATTTAACATAATTATCTTTTACATCATTTTTAAGCATTACCATTTAAATGTTGCCAATTAATAATGTATGAGTTTATTTTATTCATTAATCAATTAAACACAAATAATAAATTAATAATTATTTATCATTAACTATGATAAGATAAAAAAAATTAAATTAGTTCATAATTAATTACCGGATCAAATGAACCCATGCATTAATATTTAAGTAGTAATATTTAAAAATAACTAGGTAAGTAGTGCATAGGTTAGTATTTCTCTAATAATAGATGCTTGTGGGAGATCGAGAGGACACTTCTACATACGTTTAGCTAGAGTGGAATATAAAATTGGAGCGTAACAGTTATGGTGACATGAGCGTGCTCCCTCTGCATTCGAATTATACGATGACTTATGTATAATACAAATATAATATTATACTAATTAATTGAAAGCTATCTAGAGATTCATGCATGCATGGCTTTTTGTTAGTCTGTGATATCTACACGAAGACTTCAAATTATGCATATAAATAATATAACAATAGGATCTGCTATCAGTAACTTGGCGTGCAACGAATGGACAGACTTAGGAAGAAGGGCATGGCTAATCTTCAAATGGTGATCTGATCTATCGTCTCTGACCCTCTAAGCTTCAATATAATACATAAGTTTGTTAAATATGGCAGTGTGGCAATATTGTCGCTGTGTTGTTGTTGCATGGCCTCCAAAACTCCAACAAACTTTGAATATGTTATAGGCTTTCTCATTTCAACTCATTAAGTACTTTTATATACAAAATTTTAGGTTCCGTATGCGTATAGAGATTACAATTCAGAGTTTAATATATATATAATTTTATAAGACTTTTTTATAAAACTCATAATATTTTATATTAAATATGTAATTTTTCACAAAATGTTGCAGTAGTTCCTAAATTTTACATGTTACAACCATCACTATTTTATATTGTAAGATTTGCCCAAAAAAAAACTTATAAAATTTTATTAAAAAATTACAATTTTTATATAAATAGTTACACTCTCATAACTCATATCCTTGTGGAAAAATGGCACATGTTATGTAAAATGTTGTAAGTTTTATAGAAAAATCTGTAAAACTTGCTATTGGTTATATTACCTCAATTTGAGGTAGTATGCAAAAATTTTCCTATATATATACACAATTTAATGAAAATAAAATAATAAGGTATATTTAAATAATTTTAATAGAAAGATATTAATTTAAAATATTTAAACTAACTCTATGTAATTTAAGTAAACGGGAGGTTGCTAAAAAGAATGATAATTCAATTTATTTACAACTGAATTTATATATAAAATTATGTATGAGTTTCATTTCAAATAAATTAAATATTATTTTTTTTTTAAGTTTCCGATAAAGGATAGAGGTGCTAGGTTAGAATCTCCTTTCTAAATACTAACAAGGGCATTTGTTCCATGAAAAATATATTAGTTTCAAACGAGTTTTGTTTATGAATAAGTGCGCATGGATTCGAATTTCGAACATTTTCAGCAACCTATTAATAAGTAGGGATCTGGATTTCGAATATGATCTATGTTGGAAAAGAAAAATTTGTAACCCCTGATTGGTTACACCTTTGTTTTTTTTTTTTTTCTATTTTCCACGCATTTCATACATGTACAGTCTCGTATAATTAATCTTATTTGAATTAAGATAAAATTATTAATTTCATCCTTAAAATTATAAGATATTAATGAAATAATTTTTAAATTATATTAGAGGGTTAATTTTATCCTTAAATAATAATTTATTTAGATAATGTTATCCCTCCATACATATATTTAAGAACAAAATTATTTGTACCAATTAGTGTTTAAGGGATCAAACTAATTGTTTAATATAATTTAAGAATTATTTTATTAATATATACAATTTTAAAGATAGAATTAATAAATTTTTTCTTTAAGCTAATATATAGTATTAAACTAAATAAAGACCCTTTCCATGAATAGGAGTGTTAATAAATTGAACTGAGTTAGATATTTGCATATTTAAATTTCAATTCGACAAAATTAAACAAATTCAAAGTTAAATTGAATATCATTAAGTTTAAATTCAAACTCAAGTTTGATACAAATACTAGTCCAAATAAATTTATACAGGCTTATTTTAGTTGTATGTTAATAGGTCCCAATTTTTTATCAAACATTTGAATTTGAGTTCAAATTTAAAATTCTAATAAATATGAATTGGAATAAGTTTATCAAATTTAAAATGAATAATTTGTTATTTCACTTTAAGTATGTAAAATCTTATGTTTCACAAACAAATTAGGCATTAGATTTTTTTTAATATTTTACTTACTAATGTAAATTTTTTGTAATTATTAAATTTATCAAAAATATTTATATAATTGTCACAAATACTAACAATTACACTTAATAAAAAATAATATATACTTAAAAATTAATTATTTTAATTAAAATATCATATTTCTTCATATGATATTAATAATTATTAATATGACCGAATTTTTTAGTATATTATATTATTTATTTATATTATAAAAATAAGAATACATTTTTAATAATAAATTTATTTAGGCTTGTGAACGATCAAATACTATGAAACTCAAATTCGATTATTTAAACTTGATTAAATTTAAATTCAACTTTTTACGAACCACTTGGAAGTTGCGTGTGGATAACTTTTCTTATTTGCATTCCCATCTACAGAGGCTTGAAGCCTTGAAATAATTCCATAAAATATTGGTTTCTCTGAACGACAGGTCCATGCTAGGTGCTCTTGTCGGTTGTTGTGCGACGATAAGAATGGCACAAAACGACACACGGTAGTGCTGCGTTGTTGCAGCTGCATCGTTGCACGACAACTCCACACGTAGAGAATCAGGTTTCACGCACTGATCTCAAATAATGGTTGATCACAAATTTTATTTAACCTAATAGCAAAGAAAAATTTTTCATCTAAAAAGTGGGGAGTCGAAGCTTCATGATACGTGGGAATAACAATAGGGAACCCTCTCTTGCCACGTATTTTATTGTTGGATAAAATTTGTTTTATTATCTGACATAAAATCTGCCTCATTTTCATATATTAAAAATGGAGATTCAAAATTAAATTTCAAATAAAAATTTAATATTATTATTAAATTTAGAATAATGAAATAAATTTATAAAATTTAATTTAATAGATATAAAAAATTTAAATTTTATTTTCTAATTTATAATTTTTTTATTTTCATATTATATAAATGAGAAGTTTCTGCAAAATCATAAAAAAAAAAGATAGGAATTAATCATGAAGCTGAGTACCAAAAACTAGTAAATAATCATTAAGTACGTCGTCCCGAATACAAATATAAAAAATTCTAAATTTATATATAATAAAAAAATCATATAATTATTTATCCTTTGTAATATTCAATCATACAAAATATAATAAATTTATTAGAATATAATTAAAAAATTAATTATTTTATGAAAAAATAATAAAAATAGAGATATATAAGATGTAAATGCAATCATGCGATGTTAAAGAATCTTAATACTTTCTTTTCCCTTCTATTATTTTCAAAAAGATAAATATATAATTTTTATTTTGAAATTCATTATATTTTATTCTTGGGATCACCGATTACAATTAAAATAAAATTGTGTTGGGAAAGAGGTTCCCGAACCCGATTGGATTGGATCAGAAGTTCGCCAAATACATGTAATGACTTCCTCAATCATGGACCAATAGTCTATCCAATTGTAGCGGTTTGTATGTCGGGTTCATCATTTTCACTTCTTCAGGAAGGGAGATCAGCAAGCCCACATGCACTATTTGGACTTGGCACCTGTATCATTCGGTAATTCCTAAGTAGAAAAATTTAAGAGAAATAAAAAGATACCTCGCAAGTTTTTTTTTTCTTCCGCATTGGGATGAGAAAAAAAAAATCTATTACCGATTCGCGCTTGCAGAAATCTAGAAAAGATGAAAAGACAGGCCAGAGTAAGAAGAGAGAATAAATAATTTATTAGTTTTACTAAAAATGAAAAAAAACTTTGATCGTAAGTAAGGAGAGAGAAAATTTTCTATAGCTACTGTAAAAAACCTATTGGGAATAATACTAAAAATTTCAATGCTACAATAGGATTAAAAAATTTCTTTCAAGAGTGGGGCAAACCGGACTCAACAAAACTTTAAAAGTATATTTAGTACAATAACGTAATTTACAATTTACTAATATAATATTGAATAATTTAAATTCTAAACACTAAAAACTAACTTATTGGAAAATTTCTATTTTAATAATTTTTCTAAAATATCTTATAATTTATAGTTTATAACTTATTATTTTTTAATTCATTCCTATTTTTTAATTAATTAATGCGTATATTTTAATTATGCAAATAAATATTTAATGTATGCTTATTAATTCAAAAAATAATTAAGCAAATAAATATGTGGTGTTAAAAATATAATCAATCAAATTTTAGGTAATTAATTATTATTTTAAATAATAATTAAATAAATAAACATATGTAGTATGAAAAAAATATAATTAATTATATTTTAAGTAATAATATTTTTATTTTAAATATTTTTCATCTCAAGATAAATATGAATTAATTTACTTTATATATCTATTTATATTGACATATTATTTTACATTTTTGTGATTAATTTAGTAATTAATTTTACCAAATATTGCTAAAATAATTGATTAGTTTATTATCTTTTAGCTAATTTATTAACCATTTGCACTAAATAGGTCTAAGTCACTTGTATACATAAGATTTTTTTTTACTTATTTAATCTCCACTTAAATTATATTTATATTGCTTACTTTATTTTATATTTCGTTCCTACAATCTTAAGTCTATATAATCTATGAGACGTATTTTGGACCTTAAGCATTGTAAGAATACTCATGCAATACTAAATCAGATAAATTCATCAGCTCGTTTTGTTTATAATGCCTTCATCTATTTCTTTGATATTTTCTCTTTTGCTTTGCTTTAAACGTGATTTTATGATTTGACCTAATTTCAAGACAATTAGGCTTTTTATTCTTTAACTTAATTATATTTTAGGTTTTGATTTAACTTCTATTATTTTTTTAAATTTTATACCCAGAATGTAATTTGGACTTGAAATTTTCAATAAATTATCAAAATTTCTAATTATATTTTATCCATATGTGATCTCACCCTTTTTCACTTAATTTATTTATAATTTTAAGTATTATAATTCACTCACACATACTTCCAATCATTAAAACTTTGTCCAGTTAATTTATATTTTATTCAAAATTTAACAAAAAAAAATCACATGCATTATATGTAACTTATGTTTTTTTTCAAATTTTGACTCAATTTGATATTTATTTACAATTAAATTACACAAAAAAATTTTAATTCTATTAAAAATTTATTTTGTACAATTTTGTCCATGATTATTAAATAGAAAGTGTCAAATAAAGCTTTTTATAAAAAAAATAATTTTTACTAGGCATCAAATTGAGTAAAGATTTGGAGAAATAAAAATTACATGTAATGTACATGAATTTTTTATTAAATTTTGAATAAAAATAATTTAAATTGATAAACTATTAACAATTAAAAAAATATATGAATAAATTGGAATATTTAAAATTATACATGGATTAATTGAAAATTGACAGAGTTACAAGTAAGTAAGGTGTATTTTTTTTTATATATATTTTTCTAAACTATTTGAAGTGGAGCTTACATACAAAAATCAAGTCATTTTTTCAAAGGCGTCATACATCTCACATGGAAATTATTATTGTGCAGAATGAGGGGAAACAACCAAATTTAAGAAAGGCGTAAGATTATTAGGGTGCAAGTGCAACCCATGAAGGTCGCAAGAAACAGGGAATCTATCTATATATCCATATTTCTAATGTGTTGATCCAAGATGGCATTAAAATTATTCATTCGAACGCTTCCAAGGGCTAACGCAACTTCAATTCCTCCTTCCATGATCCGACAATCAGAAAGAGAAACTGATCCCGAAAAATCAATATGAATCACTTCACTCTTCTTCGGTTTCCCCCATCCAAAATCAGTCTCGTACGCACCCAGTTTCGGTGAGCCCGCAATTGTTACAACATGGGACTCTGTTATTTCTCTTAACCCAGACATCAATGTTTCGCACTTTCCCAAAGGCTTTCTGTTGAAATCTCTAATCTCACTCTCAATAGCATTCACTGCCTCGAGAATTCCATTTTCACCCACTAATCTGCACCTCTTTAGTCCCAAAATACGAATATCTACGCAATTTCCGAAGTACGTAGAAGGTACTGAAATTTCAGGTCGGTTACTGCAATCTGCCGGAAAGACCAGGTGGTAGAGTTCATCATTATCTTCGACATCATTAACTTTGGTCTCTTCTGATTTAACCAAACAAACCCAAATCAAAGAACATGTAACAACAAAAGTGGATAGGTGCAATTTCTCTAAACTTCTAGTCTCGTGTTGAACAAGAATCCACTCCTTTAGCTTCTCAATTCGAGCACGACTCAATGCCAAGGTGGCTCGAACTTTGTCGGTGAAACAATCATCACGGACAATACCATTAAATATTATGTTTTTCGATGATGAATCCCACAATTCCTCCAAGTAAATCTGTTTAATCCCCTTTGGATCTTGGATTATGTCCCTGTTATGGAATGGCAGAATTAGAGAGCCTTTTTTACTACAGACAGAAGCCCAAAACTTCATGAAATGATGAAAAGCTCTTCCATCGGCAGCAACGTGATTGAAACTGAAACAAATACCGAATCCAGAGTTTGGTAAAACGGCGACTTGAATGGCCATGAGAGGGATTAAACGAGTGCCGTCCTTCAAAGTACGCGGTGTGGGCAAAGTAGGAACAAACGGGTGCAAATCTCGAACATCTTTTGGGGAATCGGCAATGAGGCAGGTGAAATCTGCGGCGGACTCGACCACCGTGAAGGGGACGGAATTGCCATCGGTGTAGTGGATGTATGGAACGTTTGGTTTGGGAGGGAAGATGAGAACGGCGGCGAAAGGGAAGAAATGTTGGAGAGTGAGGGAGAGAGAGTGTTTGAGAGAGGGAAGTAGAGTTTGGAGGAAGTGGTGGGTGGGATGAGGGAATTCATAGAAGAAAATGCGTTGAAGGGGATGGCAGTAGAACCATGGAAGATCTAGGAAAGAAAGAGGAATGGAGGCTGAAGGAACCGAATTTGGAGGAGGAGAAACTTGACACTTTTCCAAGACCTTCACTGTGTGACGAGTATGAGATGCCATGGAAACGAGGGTTAGAGTTCGTTGCAATGAGGAGGGTGTTGAAAATTATTAAATTGATTTTGAAATTAAAATATCTATATTTGGCGGTAACACTTTAAAATTTTTAATGTCGACTGCAAATGGATAAAGACGCAAACGGATCAAGCTATCCATGGCAGGCAGCAACTCAGTTTTTTGGATTCTAAAGTGCTTTTGGATTCTAAAGTGCCAAAAGCACTTTAGAAAAAAAAAAAAGAGACAGTAGATCCATTAATTTTAAGGTAAATTACATTGAACTCCCCCAAAGTTTAGACTAAATATAGCTCCCTTCCCTTGATTTTCATTTTTGACTTTGACGCTCCCTCTAGGTTTCATTTTTCAAACACTCCCCTCCCTCAATGACGATTTTCTGTCCATTTCAGGAATGGAAGTGAGAGTCCACATTGACAAATGTATGTCTTCATAATTTAATGACAATTTTGCCTTCAAAGTGTGCCTTCAGGTATTTTAGTAGGAGCCAATATTTTAGTATTTTAATATCATAATTATTTTTAACAAAACTTGATATTTAAATCTTTTAGATAATAGTTATTTTAATTTAACACTTATTGTTACAAGAAATTACTAAAAGATTTTGCTACACTATATCATATCTTTTTTTATTACTGTGTAATCATTTATTTATTATAAAAATAATCATAATTTCAAGAGTGTGATATTTTATATATTTATTAATATTTGCTTAATTTATTTTAGATAACTAGTAATTATTATAGATTTTATAAGGATAATTCATAATAATATTTTTATGATATAAATCTATGGTAATTCATTATAATATTATTTTAGAAAAATCAAAACGTTAAAATCCATAAAATATGAATATATAACAAAATCAAATTACCAATTTGTTGTATTTTCCCCGGAAATTGAATCATCAAGATAATAACATAACAAATTCACCAATTCTAGAATAAGAATATCAAAACTGATAACAAACTGATCAATCATTGAAACTAAAAAATTAAAGTTTAAATCTAACAATTTTATAAGGGTATTTTATTTCACCATTTATTAAAAATAACATAATAGTCATCACAAAAACATCAATGAAACACTGAAGAAAAATTATAGACATGAAACAAAGAAAATATAATTACAAAAACTACCAAAACATTGAAACAAATGATAAAGTAGAAGTGAAAATAAATTACAAAAAAAATATGATATATTTTTCATTAAGATTGTACTCTTTCCCTTTATTCCATTAACAATAAGGCTTCTCTCAGACAAAAATATTTTTCCCTTGTTTGGCATACTAAAAAATAAATTTTATTTCATTTCATTTAAAAAAATAATTTCATTTCATTTCTAAATAATTTTTTTTATTTGAGATAAATTATATAAAATGTGATTTTATCTCACTTTAAAATGAATTCTCTTATTTGAAACTTTATTAAAATTTATAAAATTTATTTCAAAAAATTATATTTACAATATTATTCTTAAAAAGAGTGAGAGGGAGAAAATTCAAAGAAAGAGAGAGAGAAATGATTGTTAACAACTTGAAAAATTAAGGATAAAATTATTTATTAAAAATATTACATTTGAAATGAAATGAATTCTTACCAAATTTCACCTAATTTCATGGAATTTTAAGATGACAATATTATAAATAAAATTTTAAAATAAAATGAAATGTAAAAAAATTAAATTCAAATATAATTTTTTTGTAAAATTTATTTTAAAATAAAATAAATTCTATTTTTAAAATATACTAAACGTAGCCTTTAACTTTCAAGGAAAAGGCTTTAATTTTTTAATCTCAGCATCCACTTTTTCAACAAGGAAAGACAGGGAGCCAACAACAAAAAATAAATTGAAATGTAATACAATCACTAAAAAAAAAATGCACAAATCAAATGCATGGCAAGCTAAAATCGTAACAAGCTCTCATTCGTTTTAGCAAATTGTGATCAAATCAATAAAAATATAGCAAATAAAAGCAATAAAATCATACTTTACATTATATAATGTAGAATGGGATCTATTTAAAAATTCAAAAATCAACTCTCCAAATATGATTAAAAAAAAACACACACACAAAAAATAGTAGCAAAATTAAGAGATTATTGCAAGTGTTGAACTTTGCACCTCCTCTCACGTATTGGGCAACAAATAAAAATACAAATTGAAATGAAAAATTTTAAATTATTTATAATAGCAAAATTACTAGTTAAAATAAAAAAAAAAGAACAGCTTACCCGTGGAGAAAACGTTGAGAAAGAGGTAGTAAAACTTGTAGTTTTCTTGACAATATAAGGATAGGATTTAAGAAAATGGAGACAACTTTGCATTTAAATAGTTTATAAGGGTATTTTTTTCTACAAATATTGTTGTTTATGTCTGTTAGTGTTAAGGGGGTAAAGGCTAAAATTGAAAATAGAGGGGAGAGGAATGTATTTAGGTCAAACTTTAAGGGAGATCAGTACGTTAGTTTTGTACTTAATTGACATCTAATAATATGAAAACATCTAATAACTTGAAAAATTATGATACAAAGGAGGTTGATTTTGTGTTAATAACCAATATCTAAAATTGGTGATATTTTTGTATTATAAATGAAGCATATCTTATTTTTTTCTCATAATCTCTCTAATTCTTATTCTTATTTATTTTTAATCTCCATCTTTGTCTCTATTTAATTTCCTCTACAAAACCCTAGGTGTCATTCTATCTTTCATCATATGTTAGTGAACTATTAATACTCCTTCAACTAAAAGCAAATGTTCTATTCCATACCACTGGTTCAAAATATAAAATATATCTTTCTTACTTTTATTTCTTGAATCTTTATCTCCTTCATTTCTCTAATTTTTTACCTAAGTTTTTAATAGATTTTTATCTGTATTTCCTTTGTATAAATTCTAACATTGTATTTGAGTTTCAAATACTTATTATCTGTTTAAAGTCACCTCAAATACTTTTTTTATTTTTATTTTTCAAATCTTTACCTATTTAATTTTTTTTATTTTTTGCATTTATCCATGTTTCTTTTGTATAACTTTTAAAGTCACATTTAAGTTTAAAATACTTTTTATATTTTCAATAAAATGTTATAATGAAATTCAAAGTAGGCAGAACAATGATAAGAGATATAGAAAAAAATGAGAAAAGTCCATAAAAATAATTCTTTTGCAATTTTATGGTGGTTAAATCACCACTGAGATTTTACAAATGGATAGTTTAAAAATTAGATGAAATTGACATGAAATTTGCATTAAATAGACAATTGAATGCAATTTTATGGTCTTTGAAAAATTTTAATTCAAAATATATGTTTTTGGAGGAATGATAAGTTTATTCAATTTTTAATATAAATATTTTAGTAAGAAAGCTAAAAATCATCATCTAAGAGAATATTTTGCAAACATCTCACATTGGTTAATCAATAAAAACTAATATCTTTAACTCATTATAGTGATCAAATTATACGATAAACAAAGAAATATTAATGGTTCAATTGATATAAGAATCAACATTATTTTATTTTTCTACGTTGGATATGTAACTAACATTATAACTTATTTACAATAACATTTAATAAGATGCTAGCCATATTCTGATGCGTCATCTGCTAAATAATTAACATCAATCAATTATTTTGTAGTAGTGCCTATAAAATATAAATTATTTAATTTTGATTCCCTTAATTAAAAATAATTTATTTTAAACTTTAAATATTTAATTGGTGTAGTTTTATGTCACGACTCACTTAAGCTATGATCAGTGTGGAACCCGATTCCTAGTTTCCACCATCTTGTTCTAATCCTAAAGCTTGGCATCACAACATAATTACTATAAGTATAAATATAATCTATTAGCATTACCAACATATTTACAAATAGGTTCCTACATTATTCCATCATTATCCATACCCTATAAGTCCTAAAGAGAGTTTTTTATTTAAAATAAAATAACTATAGCTACCATTTTCAAGGTATAGGCTTCGGAGATTTTACTCTGATGGTACAGGTGGAAGAAGAACTTTTGTTGGAGCATTTGAAAAAGTAAATATTTCAAAATGCAAGTATAAAATTCAATAAGTAAACAATCTACTTAAATAAAAGAAACTTGTGGTATCTATAGTACCCTTCATGCATAAGTTATTTCTCATGTAAAGATAAGCTTGTAGACAATAATATAAACATCATTAAGTATTTTCCAACCATGTACAATTAGTAGAGAATTATAAAAAAAAAAGCAATAAAATCTCTTTGTGCTTCCTAGATTGTCCTTGTTCTTATACAAACTCCATTATTATCCCTTTATATTATACTTTATCCCCTCATAAATAGTTTTTCAAATCTAGTACTATTCATACCACATATCATTTCATTCCCCACCATTTCATTTAAGCTAATATCATAATTTTGCATTTAAGCCATAAATGCAATTCATTCAAGAATTTTCAACACCATAATCATAACCAACAATATTTATATACTCAATATACAACTTTTAGAACCCTATATGCTTACAACACCTTATATTTCCATGAAATGATCAAAATTAGGTACAATGGTGAAATATTTGAGTATGTGCTTGAGTATAGGCAACTAAAGATTAACTTTGAGTACCATACTTGAGTATATTCTTGCTTATGGACAACTTGAAAGCATTATTGGATGTCATACTTAAGTACGTATTCACTTATACCCATTTAGAGAGCACTTCTTTTAGAATACTTGAGTAATAACATCCAAAGAGCAACTTTAATGCCATATTCGCTTATATGCTAAAGTATATGTTTTAGATTTATGGAAATCCTATAAATTTATTGTTTGTATGGTCTAAACTCATCAATTAGACATATACATAAGCAATAACCTAGAATTCATCATAAAATAAGCACTCAAACTCATTTTTGGACTACTTTTAGTAATAACCTATATCATATCACTACTTTCTAGCATTTACACAATCAAATTCATAATTTAATCAATATTTCAATCTATAAACATAGGATTCATGTACAACTATTAATTTCAAGCATATTGTCTGCTTACTTGTCTATGGATAAGATGAGGAGAAGTTAAATGAGTAGTTAGTTTGCCCTAAACAACATTAAATTGGAGAAAATCATATCATATACTTCAATCTCTAATTTTCCTCATTTTATCTTAATTTCCATTAAACCATTAACCATAACTTGGAAATTAGATGAGTTACCTAGGTTATTTGAGAAGATTAAGTGATTCTTTGAATCCTTTGCTAATTGTTGCTAAATTTTGAAGAAGATAGAAATGAAAATGAAAGAGGAAGGGAGGTTTAGTGGTTATGTTAGAGAAAAATGGGTGTTGAAGCTCTTTATAGGAGTTATAAGATATGAGGGGTATTTTAATAATTTAGGGGTGGCTAAGGGAAAAATGGAAAAAATAGATTCTAAAATTTCTCTATACACATTTACCCCAATCTAATTTTATGCTAACCTCAAATCATTTTTATTTCTTCCCATTCCAATCCAAAATTCTACTTTTCATATTAAAACTTTCTTCATAAATACTATCATAACAATGTAATAATTATTACATGACTACAAATAATAATAAGATATATCCAATTTTCTAAAGGGCATAACATTTTAGTCATCATATTTGATGTTTCATCAATTTCTTAATCTTACTAATAAACTATTTTCACCAAATGCTTTCTTTATATTAACTTGAAATAACTTATATGTAGACACAAAAGGAAATTTTTGTCTAGATATTAAAAGTTTTGAATAAAATTAATGAATTGTATATAAAAGTTTGAATTTTTTTAATAGTTCATTATCTACAAAAATTCAAAAAAATGTAATAAGTACTTAGTGATCAAATAGTAATTGATAAAAATTAATAGAAATCTAACAAAAGGATCAAAGTTACATTAATTAAGTATTTAAAGGAATTAACATAGATTATGTTAATTTAGGAGATTAAAATTGCATAATATTGATTTTAAAGAAACTAAAATTGTGTTTAAACCTAATTATTTTTCATTCAAGAAATGAAATCATATTATTTATGGTTCCTTTCTTATTATTTAGTTTATTAATAAAAAATTATAATCATACCATTGTTTAATGCAAAAATTATGATAAGTAGTATATTGTGAATGGAGTGAGATAAGTATTTTTTTAGTATTTAAATTTAATTCATTATTAGTGTATACTAATTTTTTATTATTATTATTCATCCTAAGATTGCCATGTTAATAAAAAAATTATTAAAATTATCATACTATTAGCGAAAAGCCTTAATTTTTATTACTCTTTAATTAAGTATTATTTTTATTTGCTAATAGTTTATATTATTTTACAATAATAATAAATTAAATTTAAACTCTCTTTTTTATTTCAATGAATAATATAATATAAAACTTTACAAAAGAATATAATTTTAGATGAAGAAGTTAGTTAAAAATAAATAGTGATAATAAATTTCATTATATATAAATTAAATATCTAATAAAAATTAATTTTTTGATTCTATTACTCACTCTTAGCGCACAATCTAGTTGATAACTTATTCTTATTTAACTAAATAAAGGCAAGTGTTATACATAAATTATGCAAGAATATCTAAGTTATTAGGATAGAATTTAGGCTCTTTTTCATGTACTAAATAAATCAATTTATAATTTATTAACTTTTCTAATAAATTATAAACTTGCTTTTAAATATATTTCCTAAGGTAACTTATAAAAAAAATAAAGTTTGATTTGATAAGGTACCTTTATTAGCTTATAGCTAATAGCATATAACTTATTAGTTTTTCATTTCAAATTTATCTTTCTTTATTTAATTAATTCACAATCTATGCCCTTAATTACATCAACCTAAATATTTTTTTGTTCAATCATGCATTTCTTCCTCCAAATTTAGTATAAATAATTAAATAAAAATAAGTAAATAGGTTTATGACATCATAAATTATAATTAATTTAATTTATATAATTATATTCTTGCCCTAATTACTACATAAATAAAAATAATTAAGTAAATATATAAATATATGATGACATAAAATATAATTAATTATATTTTTAGTAATTATATTTTTATAAATAATAATTATATAAAAATTTTATAAACAAATAAATATGTAAAGTTATGAGATATCATTAACTAAAATTTATAGTTATATTTTTATTTTAAATATTTTAATTGCATTAATATAGTTTGATTTTGAAATGAATAAGAATTAATTTAATTTATATATCTACTAATACTAACATGTTCTTTCACTATAAGAAAATTTATATTAAGTAATGAAATGTTTACAATGGACTTAGCGACAAATTACCCATTGGTAAATAGGTTTGTAAGCCTAAAAATATTTGATAATAGATTTTGATTTTAAGGATGAAATTAGAGATAACTATTTTAGTGACTATCACTAATTCTATCATTAAAGTTCAATAAGAAATTAGCGACAATCTTATTTATCAAAAATTTGAATTTTTGTTAATGTAATAATAGAATATTTTTATTAATTAATGACATAATTTTAGGTATTCATTGCTAAATTTATTGCTAAATGTAACACATCATTTCATTAAAGGGCTTTTTTAACAAATTTATTCATTTCTAACCTAAAAATAGACTCAAGTCATGATAGTAGCCTACACTTTCCCTTTTTCCTTCTCTTTTTTCTTTACTTCGGTGTTGCACTTCTTCATCATTGCGCCTTTATTAAAATTTGGTGACCTCCTTACTTGTTGTTGCTACCCATCACCATACTAGCAACTTAACTAGTGTCCTTGTTTAACTTAAATTCATAAGCTAATTGGTGAGTCTTTTTCAATTTGGCTTTAATATGGGGTTTTTAGAATTTATGTTTTTTTAATTGAAATTGGAATATAATGATTTGAAGGTGAAATAGGAAGCCATTAATAGATAATGTATTAATTTATTGATTAATTTCAATTGTTTAGTAATTTACAAGAATTGTTTAGGTTTTTTCTATTTTTAGTTTTCTTTATTAAAATTAGGATATGATGATTTGAAAAAGAAATATAAAGTAATTTATGGATAATTTGCTAATTTGCTAATTAATTTTAATTCTTTTGTTAATTTGTATAAATTGTTTGAGATTTTTAATTTTTATTTTTTATTAATTAAAATTAAGATATGATGATTCAAAATGAAATAGAAAGCCATTATTAGAAAATAAGCTAATTTGTTGACTAATTTAAATTATTTTTTAATTTATATGAATTGTGTGAACTTTTTTTTATTTTTAATTTTTTATTAATTAAAACTAGGATATGATGATTTGAAAGTAAAATAGGAAACCATTGGTGGATAATGTGCTAATTTTTTGATTAAATTTAAAATTTTTGTTCATTCATATGGATTGTTTAATTTTTTTTATTTTTAGTTATTTTTTATTAATTAAAATTAAAATATGATGATTTGAAAGTGAAATTGATAACTATTGGTGGATGATGTGCGAATTTATTGATTAATTCAAATTGCTTTGTTCATTCATATGAATTATTTATGATTTTTTATTTTCATTTTTCTTTATTGTTTAAAATTATTTTTGAATTAGGAAAGCAATAGAAATTTGAAATTACTGTATGTTTAAGTTAGTTTAATTTTAGTATTAGTATTAGTTTTAATTTTTGATTTGGAAAGAAGTTTGAGTTTATGCCTATATAGATTTAGTTTTAGTTTTGAATTCTCTGCAATTGTTTAAAGCTTGATGCCTACATGGATTTTGTTTAATTTTTATTTTTCACTATTTTAAATTACTATGTGTTCATTTTGTTGAGGTGGTAGAGAAGTTCCCACTAGAGGTGGCCATGCATTTTTCATTATGGTGATGGTATGATGACACCATTATCTTTTACAACTAGGAGAGCTACACAGTTGTGACATTATATGCCACGCTATCTACCCTTATTGCATTAAGGCCATTGATTGATCACCAAATGCCACACCCACTAATTGCTTGGGTAGGGGTTTATGCTTCACAAGCTTTTATGACAAATTTCAAGTAACATACTTAGGAGCCTAGCTAGGAGTAACCCACCTAACATAGTGCTCTTATCTTAGTAGCTCAACTAAGGTAGCCACTAGCATTGCCATGGGATAGAGACTTAGATAATGATAGACTGTAAGTCTATTTTAAGGGTGACTTGTAAGTTTTGACTCAACTTTCAATTTTTGATATTTTTGCAATCACTATATAAATGTTAGTGATGTGTTTGCTTTATCTACCTATGGTCCTATTAGGAACATAATAATGGTGATTCAGGTTAAGTTCATAGAGTTGACCTTTATCATTAATAACATCTTTTAAAAATTTGAAAGTGAATGGTTTAAGAATTGACAAATAAATTTAGTATTAGTATTGCTAAAGTTGTGTTTATACTTTAATTTTAGTATCATAAAATAATTTATTGACATCGTGTGTTTAGTAATTACAAGTTAGTTTTCAATCAATGTTTAATCCATAATTTATTAAGCATTATTGTATATTCATTATTATAACTTTGATTATATAACCAATATGAAAAATGATTATCATATCAGTTTTCAATAAAAAATTATTTTTTTTCAAAATATTTCTTTTTAACATCTTAGATTGGTTTTTAATAAAAAATCAACATGAAATATTTGCCTAATTTTTGTTAACATCAATTTTGACTTCCCTACTGGAATATTTATAATTAAATTTAAATAAATTTAATATCTCATTAAAATATATATTTGAGCAAAAAATTTTGAAAGCTCATAAATTTGTACTTAATTATCCATTTAGGGCAAATCTTATGTTAATTTTATGTAATTTTTTAAGATCTATCTATTTTTAACTTGGCATTTTGCCTTTCCTAAAATCATGAAAAATGCTTATTTTTATGGACATTTTTTTCATTTTTTCTTCATTTGTGATCATTATTTGATTAGTTTCAATACTACAATATTTTATCAAACATATAATAAATATATATCACTTACCTATAATCTCAGAAGTTATATAAAGGAAATATAAATAAAATCTTTTAAAAACATGCATAAAAATAAAAAAATAATAAAATAAAAAAGATGAAGATCTGAGAAATAATTTTCACAATAAAATTTTATTAAACATATAATAAGCACCTAACATTTGAATACAATCTCAAAAATTATACAAGAAAATATAAAAAAAACTTTTAAACAACATTAAAAAAATCAAAAAATAGAAAATGCAAAGATATAAGAAATAAAAGTAAAAAGATACCTCTTATGATTTGAATTTACAGCCTAAAATATTAAAATATTTGCTTTGTCCTTAATTTTAATTGAAAGAGTATCAATAACTTATTGATATATGGTAAAGGACAAAAAGTCATCTAAGGTTCTAAGGAGCAAGCTAAACAAAGATAGGGATTGAGCTTGAAAATAATTAAGAAGGAAAGTAAAAGTGATAATGAGGAAAAAAATAACACATATTTTTTTATAGTGCAAAAATATCATTGTATATAGGATTCTTACTAAAGTTTTGTCATACCTTTAGATGTCTAATTGTTCTAAAATTAACATTTTAAGTTTCCTCATTTTTCTAGTAACTTTCAAATGCCATAAATTTTAACATCAATTACATAAAAAATTAGCATTTTAAGTTTTTCAATAATTTTAAAAATGTTACCGCATCTAAATAGATATACAAGTTAAAACTAACATCGAGATCTTAAGCTTCCTCATTTTTCAAACAACCTTCGAATGACATATATCATAACATTGGTTATGTAAAAAATTATCATCTTAAATTTCCTAATAATTTAAAAAATGTCACTATATTCAAATAGATATTAATTAATTCTAAAATTAACAACTTAAGTTTTCTCATTTTCCTAAATACCTTCTAATGTTATACATTGTGATGTTAGTTAGGTGAAAAATTATTGTCTTAAATTTCTTAAAAAATTTAAAAATATCATTGTGTCAATATAAACGTCGATATAAATATCAATTTTACCTTTTGTCAACCTTTATCCATTGATGTAGAATCATAAGTTTGTAATAGCATTTGGTAATTTACACTCATTCAACTTCAATTGTTTAATTTTTGCATGTCACATGAAGGTGGAAGTCCAAGGTCATATACCTGATAAAGAAATTTTTTGCTTATAAGGTTATTGTGAATACAAGGCTATGATGGATTGGACAAGGAAAGCTTACAAAAAAAGCTTTAAGTGGATGCCAAACCATATTTTTTATTATCTTAAAAAGAAATAGGTTGAAAATACTAACTTTAAGGAAAAAAAAAGTCAGCAAAAAATAAGGTAACTACTACTAAAGAAAGCCTACAAATTAGTAGTTCCATCTCTGTGTTTCAGTATAAAAGGAAGATGATCAGTTTTAGTTTTAGCTTTAAGTTAGTTTTAGCACTGTTTCATTCTATAATATACTTTTTATTCTATACATAAATTTTCAAAAAGCTACTATTAACTAGATGCCTACTAATCTAAATGTGTTCTTATGCATTCACATTCATTTAGGTAAGGAAGGCACTAAAGAATTTGTAAACAAAAGATTAGAGAAGACCTAGGTAAGATTTTATTTTTTTTATATATATTACATTATATATAGTCTATCAAAAGTATTTAACCTTTAAATTTAATTTTATTAGGCAAGCACTCTAAGATGTTAAAGGAGTACTTTTCTCAAGCACTAGTTAAGAATGGTGAGGATAGCTTTCTATAAGTCAATGAAACCTCATTCTAGATGAAGGCAATTGATGATCGACATAAAAATGGTCTTATTTGCTAGGCCTTTTCTACTATAATTGGTTTATCTTTATAACCTAAGCTACAAGAGCTATAAGGAACTATTGAATGACAAAATGTAGAACTTACAAAGGCATAAGAGAAAATTGCGCAAATTAACCATGTGATAACAACTGTGTAATAACCTGCTTCCTAACATATGATGATTGACACGTATGAATGCTACTTTAGCACATTATTTCAAACACTAAAGATACCACCTAATACTTTACTAGAGGATGAACCGCTAGTTGACTAATAGGGTGAAGATCATGAGGACAATACTAATGAAATGCTAGAAGTTAGCCTTATAAGGTTTAGGTTTTTTTAATATGCATATATATTATATTTCAATATTTTTGTTTATTGAATTTCATTAATTTTATTTTTTTATGTTATATAAATAAAATATTGATATTTAATTTTTATTTTATAAAATTTAATTGAAAAAATTTAATTATTGAATGGATATTCATTTCATGAACTTTAATTTAATGTAGGGTGTTTGCTGTTTGACTTGCTATAAAAAAAAAGGTAGATATTAACAATATACCCTAAATTAGAGACAAATTTTTGAATAACAATGCTGCTAATTTTTTAGAAATTCTCAATTTAGCGATGAATTTATTGATGGATTCAAAAATAGCATTAGAATGTTTCATCACTAGATAAAAACAACCATTGATAGAGTTAGCAATAGATTATTCATCATTAACTTATTACATGGTTATCATTTGTAAGTTGTCGTGGTATAAATTTAGCAACAAATGCAAAATTCCATTATTAATTTAATTATTGATGTGTGATTTACTAATAGCCTTAAATGCATCGCTAAATCTTTGACTAACTTGTTTAGTGATAGCTTTAGGGAGATATAGATTTAAAGAAATTAGCAAAAGAAGCGATGGATTTTTATAACATTAATTGATATTTTTTTAGCATTTTATGTTATTTTACATTTTTAATTAATTCAATAGCTAATTTTATAACACACTTCTTATACAATCAATTAGTTTATTAACTATCAATTATTAACTACCAATTAATTTATTAATTACTAATAAATACATTAGTTATCAACTTGTTTATTAACTATATACGTGAAACATAACCTTAATAAATTTTTTTTGTTTTTATTTTAAAGTTCTCCATTCATGTATTAATTGATTTATTAATTATAATTTGATGAATATAGCAACTATCAATGTTAAAATTATTTTCTTTATATAAAGTTATTGATATGCATATCGTAATTAGAATGGAGAACTTTATAGCAAAAACTTAACTTAAGTTTTATTGATGTTATTATCACTATAACCTTAAGAATCTATGAAATAAGTTAGAATGAAATATATGAATCTTCTTTAGTTTAAGCAAAATTACATGAATGTCTAATCAAATTCAAAAATATATACTAACATCTTGTACATTTGTTTGAAAAAAAAACTATTGCTAACTCCAAATTTGAAACTTTGTTAGCAAAATTATTAATTTTATCATTTGAGTATAGTCAACAGTTAATTTATATTTCATAATAAATGTTATTTTTGGTGTAAATGAAAAAGATAAGGAACCAAAATAATGGGCACATGGTATGAGGATATTATATCACATATACAACCTGTGAAGCCTATAAAATATTCAATTTTATCTTGAATTTTTTTATGAAATCTTAGAATTTCTCCAAATATGATATTGCATAACCATATTGGGAAACAATTGAGCCAATATAGTAGTGAAAAATCCCTTACGTATTTATAATATGTAGCTTGTGTTTAATTATGCTAAAAGATTTCATGTAAGTTATAATTAATACAAATATGCCCTTGTAAACACATCGTGTCAGTGCATATGCAAACCTTAAAGATTAATCCATTACATAACTAATTGTGAAATCCAAGATAAAGAGCCATCATAAATTAACATAACAACTTAAAAGCTAAATGTCAAATATTTCCTCACATTTACATTCAACAATAATAATTGGAAACAATTAGTTGTATTACTAACAAATCATACATCAAACAGAGGTTAATTAAAACACTAAAATATACATTAAGTACTTTACTTCTCTCATTAGCATTTTGTCAAAAATATTGACTACAATATTAATGTCTAACCTCTTCCTTTTCCAATATGATTTTGATTACCCTCATCATCAATTGTAGATGCAAAACAAATTACTATAATTATATAGTGCAACTAATACCACATTTAACTCATCTCAAATCTTATTACAATAAGGTTATCAAAGGGCACCGACTTATGCTATGAGACCACCATTGTAATCTCCTTCCTATAAGGCTATTTTTTTTTCTCTCATCACTAATGTGCTCAAATTATTGTTTGTGTTCCACCCTTTTTAAATTATAGTAAATTAAAAATTATTTTATGAGAAAGAATACATAAGGTAATGAGTAGTTCGGTTAAATTTGAAATTTTACGTATGAAATATAAAATAAAATAAAGTTAATAAAATTAAGACTATATGGATATGAATTTGGTGAAAAATTGATAAGGAAAATGTATCAAAATTATAAAGTATAAAGCTTTATATTGATATAAGTGAGTGTTTGAGGGGTTTATGAGAAAATTTTCAAAAATGCCTTTGAGGCCCTATTTTTCTCCATTTCAACCCCCAAGCCTTAACCCTTCTCTCATTTCCTCATTTCTTAACTTTTTCTACATAATATCTACTCTATTCCATCAATCAAGTAAGAATAATCTCCATTTTTCTTTATTTCTTCATCGGATCAAGATAAGAACATTATTTTCATCAAGAATTATTCCTGTTTTTTCTTGGTTGATGAAGAGATTTGAGGCTATTTAGTTTTTTTAGGAATTCTAAGCCCTAACTCTAGAATCCATGAATTTTAATGTAGTTAGGGTTAAAAGATTTTTAAATTAACTTTCTAGCATCCTTTTTTTGTACAAGGTAAATGAATAATCTAGTTAAATCTATGAATTTTATAGTTATATGATGATATTGATTAAATATGGGTTATTTTATAATTTTGCTTGAATTTGATTTATTTTGATATGATGAAAGTAATGAATGTCAAAGAGAGACAATATATTATGTTAAATAAGTATATTAATGATTATATTAAGGTTTAATATTTATTATATATGTTTAAAAGGTGTTTAAAGTCAGATGTACAATGAAATTTTCATAAAAAAATTGAGATTTTCATGTGTAAATCAATTTCATAGGTCCAGAGGCAAAACTGGCATGGGTGAATTAATTGGTGAATTGATTCACCGAGCCTAGAATTTTATGCTAAATTTAAAAAGGCATAACTCTTTCATCTGATATTCATTTTAAACAAATTATCTATCATGTTAAAGGTAATTAAATCTAGTTTTAAATGGAATTTGTCTCAAGTTAAAATCTTATGTATATTTTAAGATATCATCAAAATAGTAAATAAAGGTAACAAATTCAAGATTTCAAAAAATGGACTTTTCATATCTATCTTCTAAAAGGTATAATATTTTTAAATCTTAACCAATTTAGGTAATTGAGTAATTTATAGAAAGCTAATTGAATCTACTTTCACATGAAATAAGTTTTGCAAACAATCTATTCATAATTTTTGAATCATCCATAGGGCATCATTCAAAGGTCACAACTATGGTGATCCTATAATCAACTATGCCAAACCTATTTTATGTTTTTATGATTTTTAAAGGTCCAACATAGGGTATTTGATCTCTAAATATCAAAGATAAATAGTTTATGATATTTATAAGATAAGTATACAGCAAGATGATCACGAAATAAGTAGTATTAATATTTATAAATTATCCTATTGAATTATTAAGTAGAAAAAAAAGGAAAAAGAAATAAAAATGGAATACTTAGGAATCTTTAAAGCAAACGAACATTCCCAAGTAAGTATATATCTGTTTTAGGAACTTTTCTACTTAATTTTCCTACACTCTATTTATTTTATATATTAGGATAATATATTATAAAATTAAGAGACTGAATATGTGTAGATGTATACCTCAATATGAATGAGTATGAAAAACTAAATGTGTGTAGATGTACAAACATTCTTAAGTGAGTATAAATCTATTTTAGGAACTTTTCTACTTAATATCCCTACATTGTATTTATTTTATATCATAAGATAATATATTGCAAAATCAAGAGACTAAACATATGTAGATGTATACCTTAATATGAATGAGTATGAAAAACTTATAATCTTGGTCGCTTCCAATTATGATAATGATTATGGTGTGTAATGGTACTTCGAAAGCACCATTTGTTTCTTATTAATTACTATTAATTGCCTTCTAGTAAATAATACAATGAAGGCATTGTATGAGTTATTGCTTGGTTGTGATAAATGTATGCTTTAATTGAAATTATGATTGTGTTTAGGCTTGACTTGTGACCACATTTAAGAACTATAGAACTACCTTTTAACAATTGGATATGCTTCTATCCAAATATGAATTTATTTGAAGTTATAGTATAGTGAATGAGGATGATTGTAATGATGAATTGACCACCTCTTATTGTGGCTAAATTAAGATTAAGATATTACGAGATATGAAATTTATATGATATGTACATATATGATAATGTGATTCAGTTTGTGTTGTTAGTATACAAATGGTATCAATGTGATAAAAATAGTTTAGAGTGGAATATGAGAAATGTAATCAAGTAACTTTATTAAGGTAAAGTTAAAAATATTATAAATCAAATGTATAACTTCGTAAAATGATGTTAATAGAATGTTTTTATAGTATAAAATTTTAATAATTCAATGGTTTTATGTTGGATTTAGAAAAGAAGAGAATTCTATTTTATTATTATTTTCTTTTACCTAATATAGAACTAATAAAATAAGGATTGGATGCTCTAGAATGATATACTAATATCCTTAGAGTAAATCAGTATCTTAAACGTCTAATGT
This sequence comes from Sindora glabra, assembly GCA_020226215.1. Lineage (NCBI taxonomy): Eukaryota > Viridiplantae > Streptophyta > Magnoliopsida > Fabales > Fabaceae > Sindora > Sindora glabra. The sequence goes on from CM035226.1 coordinate 52,606,876, forward strand.
TTTTAATGCTCAAAGTTTAATTTAAGTAAATATTTAAAATGTGTTATTTAATTTCTTTAAAATAGAGTTACAATTACTAAGAATCAAGTATTTAGTTTTTTGATATAATATGATTTGTGCTTTTTTATATTATAAAGCTTTAATATTTTGATCATTTTACACTTAATTGATGAAGTCCTTGTTTATGAAGATCTTCAATTTCTTTATGATAATTTTTAAAGATATAAGAGAGAGATATTATAAGATGGTGGAGTGATATGAATAAAGCTTATTGAAAGCCTCACATTTTAATATTTTATTTGTATAGGCTCGATTCTAAACAAACTACTATATAAAGACAAATTTTGGTTTTAAAGTTAACATTGGAAAAATGTAAAAAGTCGATGCCTTAGAATAATTTATTATATTATGATTTGAACTTAAAATTGAAATATTTGGAAATAAGATAAGTAATGTTCTTACGTTTATAATTTATCATTATAAATGGTAAAAAAAGGAAGGGAGTGAAAGATAATCATAAATATCCTGGAACATCTAAAAGTAGCTAAACATTATTAGGTGAGTATATATCCCACTTTAAACTAATGTCTTAATAATAATTTATTTAAATGTCATAATTTATAATCCTTACTATAAATGGTACTAATCATGCACCTATTCGTATGTAAATTCTTAATAGTATAACTACGAATCATAATATATTACAAAATTAATCTTATGGCTATATATAATTAACTTGGAAATAATACTTGTGATGAGTTAAAAATTATTTGCTTGAGAGAATGTTGTTTAAATAAGCTTGTAAGGCATGGTGATGATATTACTAGTTATTAATTGATTATAACTAAAATGCGATGATAAATGATAATTATATCATGCATGGAACTACATCATTACCTTTACGCTGAATATTGTAATGTGATTTATATCAGAATGTAAATCAGTGTTGTGGTTATGTGAGAAGGCATAGCAATATTGTATTGAGTGTTGTGGCCATGTGAGAAGATATGATAATATTATTATTGGTGTATTATGTTATATGCTTTGATTTGCCCTATCATAATGAATAGCTGACTCGTATTGAGATTATATTGAAATTATGATTTGTAAAGTTAAGTTCTACTATGCATATTATGATATAAATTATGCCATGAGAGTCATTTGAAATGAGAAATGTAATAGGGGCAATTATGTAAAAATTGGATGGAAAATTTTTAATTTTTAAAAAAAGTAAGTAAGGTATAAGGTTGGCCTGAGAGGAATAAGGATGGAAAGGCAAGTAAGGTATAAAGCTGGATTGGGAGTCAAAAGGTGGATGCATATTTTTATTATATATATATATATGTATATATATATATATATATTTCTTTATTGTGCTATGAATTGAAATTCTATCTATCCCTAAATATTTTCATTTAATGTTATGGTGATTATATGATTGGCCATGATAGAGTTTTCAAGATTTAATTAGTGTAAAAAATAAAGTGTATGATTGATGATATGTGAAATAATGTAATTGAAAGGAAGCCCTATTCCACTTGTAATGTTGAATTGACTTCTCTTTAATATTATAATTGAATTGAATGATTGTGAAATTATGGAGAACTTTTTTTAGGTTCAATTATTTTTGTGTACGTGATTATGGATATAGGCACAAGCAAGAGAGTATAATTATTAGATTGTTAAATGAGATAAAGTTGTTAAGCATGAGTATTGGAAACCACTCAATGGTTATTTTATGTTACTGCTTAGATTAATTATAATCATGTACTAATGATGTTTCCTTTTATAGATATACATTATTTGATATTATAAATCTTATTCCATTTTTTTAACATTTTTAGGATATAACTTGTGAATATTGAGTCACGAAGCTCATACAAGAGTCTAAGACAATCTAAGAAGAACTTGACAATTGAGATTGAGTTAGGATTTTTTTTTAATTAGATTCAAAGATTAGAGATAGAGACGAAGTTAATTATATGTTTAATGTGTTGAATTGTTTATCCGTATATATATTTTTAGGTTGTTGTCGAGTTGTAAAAAATAAGTTGCTTGATTTTAAGTCACATGAACATAGAAAGATTTTCATTGGATAGAATTAATATGAATAGTATTAAGGCTAATGAAAACTGAATAATGGAGTCCACACCAGTCATAATCGAGCTTGGGTCATGACAATTTAGTAGTACCTTACCTAACCCACGCACTATATCATTGCACTTTAGCAATTTTTTATTGTTTGTATAACCATGGTCAAGATTTAAGGCCACTTCTTTCCCTTATCACCCACACACTTTAGATCATCATTTAGTAGCACCTTACCTAACCCAAACATTACACTATTGCACTTTAGTAACTTTCAAACTATTTTCAAGCTTTCGAAGTTAGGTGCCATTGTTATAGAAAACTATAAATCCACCTTATCATCATTTTTCTTTATAGCTACTAGCACTTTGTGATGACAAGACAAATCAAAGTCTTTCATATTGGACTTTATTGCTAATTTCCATAATTTTAAGCCACTTTTCAAATTTTACAATTCTTACACTCAAGCATTTTGTAATTGATGATGGAAATTAGCAATAGGGTCCAATATGATAGAGTGCATCAAATAATCCAAAGTGCATTAATTAGCTATATCATCCATTGCACCAAAATATGGTTTTGGCCCTATGTATGGTAGATGACACCTTTATAATATCTAAATTCCCTTCTTATGTTTTATTAAACAATTCATTTCCTTTCTTTCTATACTTTTATTATTTTTTACCCTTTTCAATGAAAAATATAAATAATTAAAAAATAAATAAATTTTTGAAGAAATAATATCAAAAAATAATAATTAACATATTAATAATAATTATTTTTGGTAAATATTTATTAAGTTTGTTAGTATATTTCTTAAATTATTTTTTAATATTATATTATATTTTAAAGGATTAGATAATTTTTTGCAATAAGATATTAAATTAAACATATGTAATTAAAAAATATTTCCTTCTTTGATTATTTTGCATAACCTTATATGAGATGTAAATGTACATTTATAAAGATATAAATAAGTGCATTTATTAATATTTATGAACCTATAAATTAGGGTTTTTATGTTAGTCTCACTAAACTCTTGCTCATCAAAATGTATCAAATTCCATTAGCTTTAAAAGCTAAACTTTATGTACTCTTAAATTTTTAGAATTTCTTATCCTCCGGCCATCCTTATTTCAATCACACTTCTTTAACTTTCACTCTCAACTAAAATCAACATTGTTGCTATCTTCATGAGACTTCCTAGGCATCTTGATAACTATATTGTAGTTGAATAATGGTGTGTAGATAAGATAATTATATTATAGTTGAATGGATTGACTCAATCAAAATGGTTAAGCATTAGTAATCGGTAGAATTTCTCGAATTGTAGCCTAGTGATAGTGTCCAATTACAAATTAGATTTCTTATCATCCATGTTTTCTTCAAGCTAACAAATCTAAACTTGTTATAAGCAGTAGATTTTGTGTAAGAATGAGCTTTCTATTCAATTTTAAAGTCTAAGATGGAAAATTTCAAATTTTGCTTTAAAATAGTAGGTATTTTGGTAATTCAATAATTAGATTTATAATAAACTAAAAAAATATAGAATTTAAAGGAATATTCTTAATGGTAAATAAATTAAATAGGGGCAACATGTATTTTCTAAACTAGATCCTTGTAATTTTACCTAAACTAAGAGAAGGTTAGTGTATTTACTCGATAAATTAAACAAAAGACAAAATATAAGTTGTCATTAATTCAAAAAGTCATTTAACTGCCTTCACTTAAGAATTTAAACACGGGCAAGGCCAAATCTCATCATATGTTAGCATATGTAAATGTTACCAAAAATGTGTTAAGACTTTTATTTATGTAATGGATGGAGATCCAAATGCTTTCTTTATTTTTAGACAAAATGTATAAATGGAAAGTACATATCCTACATGTTCCTCATGAAGCATAAGATGATGATCTATACATTGTTAACAAATTTAAAACTCTATCCTATTAAACTGAGAAGCCTATCTTAATTTAAATAGGGAAACATCACAACATTATCAACAACTATGTACAAGTTAGTCTCATGAAGTTAAGGAGAAGAATAGAATCTTATGTTATGTTTTTTTATTGAAAAAATTAGAGAAAAGTAAAAGGAAAAATATTATAATTTTTTTATTAAAAATATCAATTGTTATAACCCAAACATTTTAGAAATTATTCTAATAATTTATAAGGTAAATTTGTACGCATGATTGTAATTAAGAAAGTTATAAGAAAGCTTAAGATATAAAATTAATTGTACAAAAGAAATTTTAAAGGTGAGAATATGTATAAATAAATGAAGTATATTGTTGTATGAAATTAGAATTGAAATAGGATGCTTGAAAGAGACTTAAGGTCATTGTTTTCCAAGTTATCTTTGTAAACTCAAAATGCTGAAATTGCCTTTAGTGGCAATAAAAGCCATCAAAGGTAATTCCTTTATCATTCCTTCTGTAACAAGCTTTAGCTTCCTTTCCTCTTTTAAGTTCTAACTTTCATTCATCTCAATCTAAGTAATTTTCTTTGATCAAATTCTTAAGGGCTTATTGATAATATATCTAACAACGCAAGGTAGTCTCTTTTGGCATTATTCCTTTCAATGATTTTTTTATAAGCTCAATGATGAAAGGAAAATAGAGATTTACTCTTAAACTTATTTTATTGTATGAATTAGGTAATTGACTCATCTACTTAGTTATCTTGTCCAATTCTTCTAATTTAAAGTAAGTATATAATCTATTTAAAATAACTTAATTTGATGTTGTGGGTAGATTTAGGTAGTTGTACAAATTTTCATGAAAATTGATGATCGTTAGTAATAATATGTTAATGAAATTAGTTTAATTGAGTTTTATAAGCTAGGCAAACGTTAAATAAGGTTATTTAATGTATTTGAAGGGTTAGGATTATGTTTCAATAATTTTGGGTTAAAACTTGCTTGAGTTGTGGTGAAAATTTAATAAAAAAACTAGAAAATTATGCCATATTTGAGTACAGTACTCAAGTATAAGTTTTTAAAGGCTTCAAGGCACTATAAAAGTTAGATATGGTGCTAAAATTGCTTTTTATATCCAAGTATTCAAGTATAATACTCATGTATATTAGGATTGCACTATTTGGACAAATTTAAAAGAACATAAGTTGCTCATTTTACATTTTTTTTAAGCAAATCATATATCATTAAAAAGATAATTAAGCCTACTTTTTAATGGATTTCACATCAAAATATTATATATATTTTAAGATATTATTAAATTAGTGAAGATAGGTTACAAACTTTAATTAGAGGAAAAGTGAATTTTTAGGATTAATATGTATAGTTTATAAGTATTCCATATTTTACTTATTTTATAGTAAATAACCATTCCAAGAGAAGTTATTTGAGTCTAGTTTTACATAAAATACATTACATAACTATAATATTCATAACCTGTTAATTAATAGTAATATACTATTCCAAGTTAAGGTAAATTAAAGTATGACAAATAGAAGTTTGTTATATGGATCCTAGTAATGAAATTTGATATCATAACATTAAAACTATATGAAATTGTGATCATATGGGCATTTACTCTGTTACAGTGAATTATGGTAGTTTGTGATCCAACAAAGTATTGGATTATATTGGTCTATAATTTTTTATGGTATTAAATTATATTGGTTTATGATATTAGATTATAGTAGTCTATATTATTACAATATTAGATGATAATAGCTTATTTTCCATTATAAAAGTGAGGTATTATTCTCCTATATCTTATTATAGGTTTAAATTATATTACCTTATATTCTATTATAGTTCTGAACTCTATTATCTTATACTTTATATTAATATTGAACTGCATTATCTTATATTCTATTATAATGTCAAACTATACTATCTTACATTTCACTATAGTATAGAATTATAATATGTTATAATTTATTATAGTATTAAATTATATTAAGTTATAATTTACTATAATATTAAAATATATCACCTTATATTCAATTATAGTATTGAATCACATTATCTTATATTCTATTATAGTGATAAAGTATATTATCCTATATCTTACTATTATATGAAATTATATCGTGTTAAATTTTATTGTTGTATCGAATTATATTACCTAATATTTCATTATATTATTAAATTATATTGGGGATATATCCTATAATAGTATCTAATTATATCAACAGATATTTTGTTATTATAATAAACTCGTGTATCATATATTAGTTACTATAAAAGATTTTATAGGTAGACACTTTTGATTATTCAGACTAATTAGATAGTTTTACACTTGAATACTATAATAGTTTATATATAAGTATGTGTTTAGGCATTAAAGAAGACTATATATATATTAAGATACTCTAATTAAATATTAGATTAAGTGTGTAATGCTATTAATTAATATTTAAAATTTTATTATTTTATATGCCCTAAAGTATTTATTTTACTTGATATGGGTAGTTAAATTATATTTATTTAGCCAAGGTTTTATTTCAATATTTATTTGAATGATTTTCATAGTGAAATTCTCACAAATTAGGAAGATTTTAATAAGAGTAGGTATAAGGATTTAAGAAAAATATATACATTAATAATTTAAGGAATTTTCTTTTTAGAGTCTATAAAATCTTGAATTATTTATTTTAAATGAAGATAATATTTAAATTTTATTTTAGCTCATAAATTTATCTATTGAGAAAGGTTATTAAGAAATTAAGAAGGGATGACTCTGATTGACTTTAAAGAAAAATAAAAGAATGTGATTAGTTCTAATTTAAATAGCTTAGATCAAATAGCATAGGTCTAATAATGAATGAAAAGCTAAGATCGAAAGAAAGTGAGCTTACAGTAAGTGTAAAATGCAATAACAAAGCCCTTACCTTACCTTATTTTCTTTCTTTCTTTTTTTTTCCAATTGCGTCCCTCTTTCCTAACATCCTCTCTTTCTTTCTCTCTCCCTTTTCTTTTTCCTTTTTCCCAAGGTCACCTTTCATAGCTTATCATTGGGCTATGATGCCACTCTTCCTTTCTTCTCTATACTAGTTTAATGGTAGCTTGCAGATGTGGCAAAATAGTAAATCATGGTAGCAAAAATAGGTGTTTGCTTTTTATAATTTTTGGTGACTTTCCTTTTTTCCACCTAGCTTTTCAACCACTACAGAGCTTTTCTTCCTAAGTGACATCTCCATTTGACTACCATGGCTTGCCAATGACGGATAAATTTGCAAGTAACAACTAAAGCAACATATGATGAAGCATCTTAACCACTTCTTTTTCCAACATTCATTGTGTTTTCACTAGCAACTAAACTCCAATTAAAAACTTTCAAGGAAGATAAACATACCTAGAATATTAGACTCTAATGTTTTTGATTTTTTGAGCTCAATCTAAGAAAGAAACCCATTTATGTATATTATAGATTCTTAATGATACTTATGAAAAATATATTTTTTATGTTATAGGGTATTAAAATAGCATAATTAGAGCCTTTTTTATATTATTAACCTTAATATTTTAGGTGTTTGGAGTTTAATCTAGAAAATTTTTAGAATATATATATATATATATATATATATATATATATATATATATATATATATATAAATTAATGATTCTTTAAGATAAAGTTAGAAATATTAAGAAGTAAGCATATAATTTTATAAAGTAACATGATTAGAGAATTCTTAAAGCATAAATTCTTAATATTTTAATTGTTTTATAATGGATTTGGAAAAACTTTCATTTCTAAAAATTTTCAATTTCTTTACAATAATTTTGAAAATATAAGAAAGTGATGATATAAGATGACAAAGTGACATAAATAGAGCCCTTTTAAAGCATCACATTTTAATAATTTTACTTATAAAAGTTTAATCCTAAAATTATTATATAATCATTTTTATGAGTTAATATTAGAAAATATGAGAAGTTAATGATCTAAAGTGTCAGTATACTATAGTTTAGATATGGAATTGTAATTTTTGGAATGAAAATAATAAATGCCCTTATGGTTATGATTTTTCATTATAATTTGTGAAGTAAGAAGAAAAGGGAAAGATGAAAAATGGAATACTCTGAGATTCTTGGAATGGATGATGCTTACCATGTCAATATATCTCTATCCCTAAATATTATTTTTCTTAAATGTAATATTTATTATTTATTTTACATAAAGATCATATATTTAAATGATTATAAATTTAATGAATATAGCTAGGTTCCTTACTTATACTTATGTGGGAAGGGTGGTTTGACTATTTTTTGTTGCACTTAGTATTGTAATTGTTTATTGGTCTTTTAGTGCACTATCTCTTTCTTATTAATGATTGTTGATTCTCTCTTTGTGAATGATGTGTTAAGGGTATCATACAAGTTATTGCTTGGTTTGTGATCACAATAAGAGGTGTGGGACTTCCATTTGATATTATGGTTATGTTGGTGTTGAAATATGAGTGTGTTTGGAATTACTATATGGTGATTGAGAATGATTTCTGGTAATGAATAAATACTTGCGTTATGATTGAAGGGAGATTGTAATGCTATATGATGTGATTCAATTGGTGTTGCTGTTATGTAAATGGTACTAATGTGACAAAATGGCATATAGCTTAACATGAAAATTATGGAAAGAGTTGATATGAATACCAAATGGAAAGTTCTCAATAATATGCGTATGAAAAATATAAGGCCAGTCTTGGAAGGACAAGAATAAGAAACTTATAGAGGATATAAGATTAATTTGAGAGTTAAAAGGTGGATGTATGCCTTATATGTATATTATTGAACATTGTGTTATTAATTTGTAATTTGCTGTCCTTGCACATTTTTGTTAATATGATTGTAATGATTTGGTTATAGTTAAGCTATCTTAATTTATTGAAAATAAGGTGAATGGCTATGAACAAGTTTTTGAGTTTGATGAAATGTTGAAAATGTGAATTTGGAAATGAATGTGCATGAAAAAGTGTATTTGGGAGCTTTGCTCCACTTATAGTGTTAAATTGATTTCTTCTTAGTGTTACGATTGAATTATTATAGGTTCTATTATTCATGCATATGTGAAATTATTAATATAAGTATGAGTACGATGGTTTGAATCTAAATTATTAGATAAGGTAAAGTTATTAGGTATAAGTGTTGGTAAATCATTCAATGGTTTACTTTACGATGCTACTTGAATTAGTTGTATCTAGTTATTGATAATGTTTTTCCTTTATAAATATACATTCATTAAGTTTATAAAACTCATTCTTTTTTTTAAACATTTTTAAGGCTTAACTTGAAAATATCAAGTAGCATAGCTCGTGTAAGAGTCTAAGGCAATCCAAGGAGAACTTAACAACGAGAATTCTATTGGAATTGAATTCAAGAATTTGAGATAAAGATTATGTTGATTATGTATTTGAGTTGTTGAATTGTTTATCTATATATGCGTTGTTGTTGAGTTGTATGTAAAATATATGTAAAAATATAAGGTGTGTGATCTTCAAGAAGTGTTTAGAAATAGCGAGACTCTATTCATTTACTTCAAAAATTTAAGTTAATCTGAGTTGTCATAGAAATAGAGACATTTTTAGTAGCAAAATTAACACAATCAATATTAAAGCTAGTGGAAACTAGGTAGCTAAATCCACACTAGCCAGATTGGTTTAGATTATGACAAAATGTTATTAATTAGTTTTAATTAGCAGTAGTATTACTTAATTGAATTACTAATTCAAGAGTGATTAAATTGTTTAATATTGTTTTGTATATTGAATTATTATGGAGATAAGAACTACTTCAATATATGATGATATTTTTATAACCTTTGAATCTGATTGAGTGTGTATGTGCAAGTGTGTGGTGTGCTAATAATGATGAGATCTTAATATGGATATGTTATTAAATGAAAACAAGAAATGGAGGGATTACTATGGAAATAAGATGACATAACATTGAATTGATATAGGAGATTAATGATAGAAGGATAAGGTGGAATATTTATTATTATGATGCATGTGTGGTATCAAAACCTAGGTTCTTTTGTATAAGCATAAAAAATCAAGCCTTAAGAGCTCTCATGTGTTAATAGTGTTAAAGTATGACTCTCCACCTAAAGCCCCATCTTATAAGAGATGAAATGATTTTGGTAGATATTAGAGGTTGTCACCTTGTATCTCATGACCGAGTGCTTGTGTCATGTTAGATGCTATATCTTACCTAAGCATTCATGGGGAGTAGGCAAAAGAAATGATAAGTAGGCTGGTCGAGTATGCAGTATGAGAGTAACCCTTGATACTAGAGTGAATTAATTTTATCTTTATTACTTATGCATTTATTTCATTAATGTAATTTGTACTTATTGTTTGCTATTAGTGAGAATACTCTACTATGTTACAATCTAATTGTGTATGCTGGTTATAATAATAGAAGTTAAACAAGATAGCTTATATGTATGATATTTTGCATTTCTTAATCAAACATTATTTGTTATTATTAGTGTATGTTAGAATTATGTAATATGTAATTTAGAGTGATGAATATGACTATGAATTATTATACTTGCTTAGATGAAAAATATAAGATGAATGTGAATATGATTGACTATGATTATTAAGTAGGTTATTTACTTATTGAGTCTATGACTTATTATTTATTTTAATTATTTTGTAGATTTATCTATAGTAGCTCCTAAACCACCACTATTAACTTAAGAGCAAATACCGTCGAGAGTACTTTTGAGAGCAACCATAATAATGTTAAAGAATATTTAGAAAATAGGTTGGATTCATTTAGATAGTAGGATATCAGTTACAACATAAATTTTATTCATTAGTATTTTTCTATGTATGAAAATGAAATTAGTTAATTTATCTTATATAGTATCTATGTAATGATGCCACATAAGGCTAGACATGCTTATGGGAACTATGAAATAGGTTCTGCACTAGTCACGATCAAGTAAATTGGGACATTAATTAAGGAGAGAAAAAATGAAAAATTTATGATTACCTTTTTAAAGTTCTTTAATACCTAGCATTATTTGTTATTTTACTTCTTTAATTTGGAGAAAATTAAAATCATTGAAATGACAAAAAGAAAATTCCTTTCTTAACCATCCATTTTCTCTCATTATTTACCCTTTCATTCTTTTCTTAACTTCCAAATATGGCACTAAATTCATACATCAAGATGGATTATTCTCTTTCAAGTCATTTATTTAAAGTGAGAATAAAAAAAGGGATTTAAATCCAACAATAGACTTAGAAATTTTAATTTGCAAAAAATTTATATAAATATAAATGATTTAAATATTATTAAAAATAAATATTTAATTAGTACTACAATAATTATTTGATTCATACCTCTTTTTATGTATGTCAATATATATTGCAAGTAAAATTCTACAATAATAATATCTCACTAATGATATGGGAAAGTCTATCCATGCACAGAATAAAAAGGTATGTTAGGAGAGAATCACCTTACCTAATACCTACTGAAGGAATGAAATCAGATGGTTTGCGTCCATTTCAAAGAACATTAAAGGAGGTAGATTTAATGCAATAGATGATAAGATTAGCAATAGTTAGCTCTAAGTTAATTTAGGATAGAACTTTTTCGATAAAGTCCCTGTTAAGCCTAACATAGGCTTTTTAGTTATCTTTCATTACAAAGAAGCCCAATTTCCCCTTACCTTTCTCATAGAGTGAAACATTTCTTGGTTTATGATTGAGTTATCTTGGATGCATCTCTTCAGGATAAAACTAGCCCAAAATGGTGAAACTAATTGAGAGAGCAAAGGCTTAAGTCTATTGATTATGATCTTTGTTGTTATTTTTTATAAGATATCATATAGAGAACTTGATTAGAATTAATTAATGAACTCTAGTTTCTTAAGTTTCACAATGAGACAAATAAGAATATAATTCATCAAAACTCTAGTTTCTCAAGTTCCAGAATGAGACAAATACAAATATAATTCACATGCTAAAGATTAACCTTTTTGAAAATTATCTTTCACTAGCTTAAAAACTCCTTTACTAATAATTTTTTGATTTTGCTGGTAGAAAATTGTTGAAAAAGCATCTATACCTAGAGTTTCTAGACCTCTAATGAAAAACATAGCTTTCTTTACTTCTTTAAAGGACATTATTCTTCCAGGACTCTCATTATGATAATAAGATAAAAAATATTTGTAACAACTAGGATTTTATTCTTCAAATCATCATGAAATAATTTTCTATGAAAATCATAAATAATATTCTTAAGATAAGATTTATCATCCACCTAATTCCCATCTTAATCTCGTAACACATTAATTTTATTTTTATTGTGATGAATAACTACTTTAGTATATTAGTATCTAGTGTTCTTGTTCCTCTACGCAATCTATTTTTACTTTGATTTTTGGTGCCATAGTAACTCTTTTTGCCTAAGAATTTAGTCTAGCTCCTTATTAAGCTATTGCTTAAGACTCTTCAAATGAGGATTAAAATTACGTTCTAATACTTTTTGAATGTCAAATAATCTTGTAAGAATACCTCTCTCTTTTTTTAATGTGATTGAAAATATTCTTATTCCAATCCTTTAGAAAAGGAATGGGAACATTTTAATCCTTCATAATATTAGAGCTTGCCTTCCATATAGTAGAGATAAATTGTTGGAATAAGTTATGAGTAAGCCAAATAGCTTCAAATAAAAAAAGATTATTTTTAATATCTACTTGGCAACCATATAATTGAATAAAAATAGGATAATGATCATAATATATTCTAGGAAGAATTTTAACATATGCATCACTATATTTAATTTCCCAATCAATATTGCATAAAACTCTATCAAGTTTCTTAAACAATTAGGGATAGTTTAAGAAGTTTAGACCTTTCCATGTAAAAAGCTTCCTTGAATTTCCACTTCTAATGAATTACATTAATTAATTTTGGCATTAGAAACATTAGTTTTATGCCAATTAAATAGAACCTTTTTTATTCTTGTCAAGATCCTTCTTTTTTTAGTCAAGATCATGAACATCATTTAAATTTCTCACAACAAGCCATGCATTTTCCATGAAACTACTGATACGAAAAAGATTTGCTTATAAATTTAATTTTATCTCCAAATTTGAATTAGCATAAACAAGGGTCATAAACCAACCCTTCTTATAGTTAGGAATAACTTTCAAATGAATGAATTGAAAATTGTTTTCAATTAGATTCAATTTCACTTTATCACTTTTCGAACTACTTAAATGCCTCCAGAAAAACTATTCCCCCTCAAAAATAAATACGTATTAAAACCTACTACTTTAAAAATATTATTTGCTTTCATACTTACAACATGAGTTTTCATAAGAGCTAATATTTCTAGATTAGCTGAATCCAAAAGAGGATTCAATCTATTCATGAATTCCTTTTTACTAGTACCACAACAATTTTAAACTAATAAAAATAATATTAGAAAAGTAAAAGAACCTAAAACCTTATCTAGGCTATCTCCACAGCTTCATTGTCTCTGTTTAACTTGACATATATCTGCTCAACCAAAATTACTATCTTCTATCAACAAGGAATGAGCTAATTTATTAAGTGGTTCTCTCTTCATATGGACTTCTATATTATTATTGAATCTAGGGTCAATATCATTAAATCGTATTACATTTGTATAGCCCACCACTACTTGCACACTCAAAGGAATATTTAGGACATGTGAAATTTGCATGGCTAAGGATGGCAATGGAGTAAGGCAATGATAGATTGATTGTATATTGCCTTACCTTGAGCCTTCAATAATTAGCCCTATCCTTATCTTATCCTCGATTGTAGGGCAAGTTGATACTTTATTTTTATGATTTATGAGGCATTAATGATCTATAGGAAAATTTAAAAAAATTAAAAAAGTTAAAAATTTATAAATTTTAAATGTATATATATTTAATATTTAATATTTAATATAATATAATAATATTGGTATTAAATCAAACATCATTTATCGAATTTCTTGAAAGAAAATAATTAAAATAAATATTTTGTAATTATAAAATTACTAAAATGGGTTTATAGTAATATATATTCCAAAGTATAATATAAAGGATAAAAAAGTAATTTTAATTGCTCTAGGTCTAAAACTTGTTTCGTAGGGTAAAAATTCATATTAAATCTGCATTCTGTAGGGTAAGCCTTGAAATTCAAATTTTTGCAACTCCTATACATAGCTGATGCTAAGGGACCACAATTCTCTTTACCTCAATTTATCCTATTTCATGCATTTCTTCTTATCAAAGGTATAATGCCAAAATTTCCATTACTTAACCTGTAGAAAACATACAAATTACTTACATCCTGAAACAAACTTTTTTCAAACTATGTGGGCTTTTGTTTATTAATAATGGGGCTAGCACTGTTTTTAGTAAGAGATCAAGTTTCATTAACTACCTTAGCCACAGGAACCTTTTTTATTCCAATTGTCTCTAAGTCATCATTCTCCACTTCATGAATATTTTCTTGTTCAAAGTTTTCATTATTAAGAACTCCTAAATTTGACCCTACACCTCTACATGTTTCCCCTTTGTTGCCATTATTTAATCTAACATTTTTATTCTTTATTATCTTCTTGGTCTTTTTAATTTTTTAAGCAAGCATCTATTGGCCAAATTTATGAGATTGACCATTGTCTCAAATATCCTTAGTAAATTTAATAATGATTTCTTTTTCTTTATTAGCCATCACTTTGCTTTCGAACAATGCTTATATAAATGTCCATATTTGTCATAATTAAAGCAAATTATGTGCAAACCTTCATATTGGATACAATAGAACTTACCATTGAAAAAGAACTTTACCAATAATTTCTTTATCAGATCAACCTCAACACATACTCTAACATATTTCCTTCTTGCTTGGTCTATTGTAGTTGCATCCACTTTTAATGTTTTTCTAACTTTATTACCTAGGAACTTAAGAAATTTCCTATCAAAAAATTTAATGGACAAATCAATAATGTGGATCCACACCACAACATTATCAATAAAATCCTCTGCCAAATCAAAATTAGGATCCCAAGTACAAACCATCAGATAATGGTCAAGTAAGGTCCATGGACTGCCAATAAGGGCTAATTTCATAATCCAACACAACATTAAACTTAATTAAATTGTAATCATCAAACAAATCAATAATTTCTAGCATACCATTCTTTGCCTACAATTGATCTAGTTTGTTCTTAAGGACTTGGAATCCTATTTTTCTTCCTAGCAAATTAATGATCAATGTTTCCCTCTTTGGCTTATTCATCCTTTCCTTTTCCTTTTTCAATACATCAATTATTGGGCATGGTTTTTCATCATTCTTTGCTTCCTCAATTTAAATCCATATCTTCTTTTCCATCAGTCATTCCCCTCATTTCTTATCTCCATTTCGTCATGCATGTTCATATCAGTATTGCCCATGAGCATCTCTTTATAGAGTCTGTTTCTTTTATCTCCTTTGTCCACACCCTTAGCCAAATTTGCATCATTGTAGGCCACCACCTTTCTCCTTGAACTTAAGAAATCCTTGGCTCCTTGTTTGAATTTTTTTTTTTTGCACTTCTTTTCAACTAATTTGTTTACTTCGCAATTTTCTTGAGATGGATATTCAGAAGTTCTCCCATGCAAACCCTATTAGAACTCTCTTTTTTGATAATGCTTTGAATATTACATTAAATTAGTTTTTAACAAGAAGTAAAAGATTAAGCTTTAGTATAAGGGAAAATAGGTAGGAAAAAATAAAAATTTAATTGAAATAGGAAATAGAAACAAAAAATTCTTAAAAGTTTAATATGTTAAAAAAAATAATCATAATTTATTTTTTCCCTTCTAAACCAAATATAAAAATATTAAATTTATATATTTTTGTTCTTTTCATTTTTCATCCCGTCAAATATAAAGTAAATGGGAAATAACACATATATTTCAATAATAATATGCGTTTTTATTCCTAGTTAATAAAAAGAAAAAAAGTTCAATTTTTAATATATTAAAATTATAATTTTTAATACTTATAAATTCTGCAAAATTAACCATCGTCTTTTTTTAATTAATTGAGAGTAAAAAATACTAGAATTAAAGAATTACCCAAATATTATAATGGGAGGAGGCAACAAAACAGTCGCACACACGAAAGAAGGTCAATAAAATTCTCTCATTCAAATACTAAATAAATACCTTTTTTATTTTGGCAATGAAATACAAAATGCCTTTATCTAAACCTATGTCTCCCTCTCTAGGACCTAATTAATTGGCTAATTTCCTTTCATTCAGAAGAAGAAAGTCAAACCCGCCCAACCTCTTTTCTTCTCTCCTTTGCTGGATCTCAATTCTCACTCGCAAGCTCAATTCTGCTTTCATTCTTCTACATCACCTGCCTCTCCAATAGGTATATTTTCACTACCACTACCAGTGTTCTCAATTTTCACTTTCGCAACTTTTTCTATGAATTCCAACCATTTTTTTATTTCATTCTTTATTTTTTTTTCTTTGGTCGTTGTAACTGTCTTTTTTTTTTTCCACCAGAATTAATCTAAATTGAATTGATGTACTATCTTTTTTTCCTCTTTTCCTAAGTGATATTTAATCAGAATTAATCGAAACAGAATTCCAAGCCTTGATTGCCGTGAACCCCCTGCATTATCAGTGGGTCCCACGGCAAATCAACGGATCAGTCCCGCAACTGCAGCTGCAGTTACGGGAGAGGATCCCTATCCGTTGTTTTGTCAGTTGCCAAGCAGAGTTCCCTTTTACCTGATCCAGATTCTCTGAGATTCTGGCGGCAAAGATAAATTTTCTTTTCTTTTTTTCCCTCCCATCGTGAGTGTTATACGTTAACAGTTTAACTACGCTGGATGTGAGATGCTATAAATTTATATATATTTTCCAGAACTATATCCATTTTGATTTTGAATCGTCTCAGCTCTGAACTTTTGAAATCGACACTGTATTGCAGCTTGATCCAGTGATGGCCGATTGTAAATCTGAGGGCGGCGGGTTCTTGAGCAACTTTCTCATCCCAAATTACATACTATTACCTAATTCAGAAGATGAGAATCACAAGACCGATCAAGATCCACCTAGTTGTCCAGTGCTGGTTTTCGTCAACTCCAAGAGTGGTGGTCAGCTGGGAGGGGACCTTCTGAAAACATATCGTTCTCTTCTTAATGAAAACCAGGTATCATTAGAAATGAAAGTCTATTATGGTAATCTTTAAGGGGACTGAGTGTAAATCATGTAATCTTCAGGTTTTTGATTTGGGGGAAGAAGCTCCTGACAAGGTGCTGCGCAGAATCTATGCTAACTTAGAAAGCCTCAAGCTTAGTGGTGATGAATTTGCTATAAGTATCGTGGAGAGGTTGAGAATACTTGTGAGTTCAGATATATCTGATACCTTAACGTTCTGATGTTCTGTAAGCAAATAGTTATATTTGCGTTGTCTTATTTGGTGATTTTGTTTGTTTCCTCGAGTTTCTAATATCTGCCTTGCCTTTAGGTTGCGGGGGGTGACGGAACAGCAGGCTGGCTACTTGGAGTTGTTTGTGATCTGAAATTATCTCATCCGCCACCAATTGCCACTGTTCCCTTGGGCACAGGAAATAATCTACCTTTTGCATTTGGTTGGGTAGGAAATTGCGTTTCCTCTTGGGTGCTCCTGAAATCCTGATGAAACTTTGAGTTACTAGTAGAGCATGACAACAGACTTGCTATTTTCTGGTTTATTCCTTGAATTTTCCGTAGTCCATCATTTCTTAGGTTTTAAAATAACCATCCAAAACCTAATCTCATTATTATGTAAATATCTGTGCTTCTAAATGTCTTTATATTCATCATATAGTTGATAAAGTTTTCATAGCAGCTCTCATGACTAATAACTTAAGCTGTAAATTTAGTGGTAAATATATAATTTATTCAATTGGTTCTAGTTGAAAAGGCAGTAACTGCTTACAATCTGGAAGTGGGGATAACATGCAGTTTGTTGATTGCAGGGGAAGAAGAACCCAGGAACAGATCGACACTCTGTTGAGTCATTTTTGAATCAAGTACTGGAAGCTAAGGAAATGAAAATAGACAAGTAAAGAATTTTGAACCCGTTAATTTTTTATACTGTGAGCTCTATGGTTCCTATATTGTGTAAGTAGTTGATTTAATAAATTTCTATTTGAAAACTTATGATTACCGTACATCAGCTGGCACATCCTGATGAGGATGAGAGCTCCAAAAGAAGGTTCCTGTGACCCCATTGCACCACTTGAGCTACCACATTCTTTGCATGCATTCCATCGTGTATCTGAGGCAGATGAACTTAACCTGGTACAACCCCGATTACACCTTGTGTACAATTCCAAGAAATAGTTTTTTTATTTTTTTCCCTTTTTTTTAAAGAAAACTCCGTCACCCTAATTGTCAAAAGTTGTCTTCTTTCATGTGCTTATGTGGGTGTGACTGTTCTTTAGGAGGGTTGCCACACATTTCGTGGGGGTTTTTGGAATTACTTCAGCATGGGTAAGAATGTTTAGTCATGGGTTCTTCTCTCACTGAACTTCAATTCATAATTCCATTTTCCACAAGTGTGGGAACTACTTGACTTATTAGGAGCTATAACAATATCTGTAGTTTTTCTCTTTCACTATCTCTTTGATCTTTTCTACTTTAAATGATATTAAACCATGAAAATGCAAAATGCTGTATGAATAAATATTGGCATTCAAAACTACCTCCACTTTTCAAGTAATTTGGAAATTTTTGTAATGAGAACGTAATCTATTAGGTTTGTCTGCCATTTATTAGTGTGGTTGTTCTTACTAAACTCTAGATCTTGGGTTATTTTGTAAAATTTTCCTCTGTGCATCTTTTATATTTTGCTAACTAATGCAAAATATTTGACTGCTGAGTGTAGGAATGGATGCTCAAGTGTCATATGCATTTCATTCTGAAAGAAAGTTGCATCCTGAAAAATTTAAAAATCAGTTGATTAATCAGGTATGCTCTTTTTGCGGTAGTTACCAAAAATTCATAAACAATATACAGTATGCTAAGAAAAATGGTCGCTTAATTTTTTGCTCTTTAATGGTAATCCTGCATTTGAATTTGGATGGTATATTTCTGTACACTTCTGTTTTTTTTTTTTTGATATTGTGATTATGATGTCAACCTTCATGTCAGAGTACTTACGCAAAGCTTGGATGTGTGCAAGGATGGTTTATGGCTCCTCTTTTTCATCCTCCTTCCAGGTCAGTTCAAGGAGATCGATTGACCAAGCCATTGGTGTGCTTTTCTTTTATGAGTTTACACTGCTTGTCCACCGTAGTAAATTCATTTACCATCTATCTAATGTCTACTATAAATTCAAGGTGTGCTAGGAGAAAGTGAACTGTGTATCATATATGGAGATACATTTCATAAAAATTTCACAGTTAATGACTATCGAAGAGAAATTTTTTGAGACTATTTGTTTCTGCTCCAATTTGTAAAATTAAAATAAGTAAATGGTGGTTGGTATAGGAGAGTGGATAGCTGAGAGCAGTCTTAGCTATTTGAAATTTTGAATGTTGAGTATATAGTTCCATTGTCTTTATACATACATATATACATACATATTCACCAGCTAGACAAAAAAGAATGTTTAGCTTCATCTTATGCTCTCCTGTCACACTTGTCGTTTGTGCTGTTAATTTATTAACTTTGATCTTCTAATGCAGAAACATAGCACATCTTGCTAAAGTAAAAATTATGAAGAGACATGGTCAATGGCAAGAATTACACATACCTTCCTGGTAAATATTCTCTGTACTTGACTACTCTTTGTGGATCTATTTACTTCTAAGACAACGCCTAATATTGCTTTTGGAAACCCTCTTTCCGTTTTACATACAGTATCAGGTCAATAGTTTGTCTCAACTTGCCAAGCTTTTCTGGTGGACTGAATCCATGGGGTACACCAAACCAAAAGAAACGGCGTGATGTAAATTTTATGTGCTAATTCTCCAATGATTATTAATCGAGTAATCCTTTAATCTTAATCTGAGTTCCTTGTAGTAAATAAAAAAATGTTTTCTTAATGGAATACAGAGAGATTTGACGCCACCATTCGTAGATGATGGTCTCCTTGAGGTTGTCGGTTTTAGAGATGCCTGGCACGGGCTTGTTTTGCTGAGTCCAAAAGGGCATGGGACTCGTCTTGCTCAGGTATGTGCTGTTTGAAATTCCACTCTCCTAAACAAAACACAAAATTTGAAATCGAGTTTGCTTTCTTTTTAATTTTATTGTGTACAAAAGTAAAATAAGAAGACAGCGTTTATTCTTATCCAAACCAAATTTACAGTTTACTGCTAGAAACTTGCTGACCATCTCCTTTTGCATTCGTTTGGGGGGTCATTTTACTTCAACTCATCTTGACATTAGGCGCACAGAATCCGCTTGGAGTTTCATAAAGGAGCAGCAGATCATACATACATGAGGATTGATGGCGAACCTTGGAAACAACCTCTCCCTGTTGACGATGATACTGTTGTAGTTGAGATATCTCACCTTGGCCAGGTCAACATGCTCGCCACTCATGATTGTAGGGCTAAAAGTGTACATGATTCGTCGTTGCTGCACCATGATGATGCTGAGGAAGATGATAGCAGTGAGGAAGAGTCCTTAGCAGAAGAATTTCGTAAGTTTGGCGCAGCAGATACATTTAAAATCCCAGACGAAGTTGATCCTTCTCATCTTAGTTAGGTCCTTTTACATTAAGCCATTCTTAAGTGTATTTACGTATCTGATGAGATTGGCATTGCTTTCGTTGTTACGTATTTATAGCCAATATGCTCATATTTGCAACCAATACATCTCAAGTGTTCTTGTAATCTTATTCCGCAAAATGTGGCCTGGTGTCAATGTTATTACATACTTGCATCTATTAGAATTCACAATAAAATCCATTTGTTCGTGTTCATTATTTACAAGGGATTCATTCTAGTTTTTCAATCAATAAAGGAATGTCGGACTAGTCTTCTAGATTATTTTCCTTACTATATTTCTATTATCAATTTTTATTAATTTTTTAATTAGAAAGGAGATTTTTATTATACATCGGCCTATGACTTTTATGCCGCGTCAAAGGAATCTTGTTAAGTTTTCACAAAAAGAATGGGATGTCAAAATCCAGTTTTACGATTGCATCAGAAAGTCCAGTTCAAAGATTTTCACCGGGACCGAGTTACTTATATACATAAGTAACCAGGAAATACTAAGAAACTTTACGCTGGAGTAACCCAGATGCAAATTACAAACCTTTTCTCGGACTAGCTAAGAGAAGACGGGTGGAATGTATAAAACATATAGCCACCAAACATTACCCCAAAATCCGAGGAGTGGGGTGACAAAGATTAGCAAAATTCGAGTGACAAGGCATTAGCTAGGATATTCATGCCTTGGGCTTGCAGTGGAGAACTACAGAATACATCTGTAAGGAGAAAAAGAAATTACACGGAATCAAAGATAGTATTAAGATGGATGGATGAATAACTTGGTTGTAATGGAACAAGGATTTATTTGATTAGTATATCAGAAAGAAAAATGCTGCTTGCACACATAAATCTCTCATGGACTCCTTCGCATTGTCCATATGACAATTTGAGTTATACTTGCTGCGTTCATTTTTGAACGGATGAAGTTAGTATGAATTATATTGCGCCAGACATATATAGTAAGGGAGTGTGAGAGATTTATGCTTGCAGATAGCATTAGGCAACCAACAAAAGCCATTCAAGATCTTCAACTGGAGGTCTTTTCATAAGAATCACCATAACTACAGGCCAGAAAATTGTCGTTGTCCAAGAAATTTTGTGACGGTCTCGTTAGCTTTTTGTGATTCAGACCTTTCTTCTCTTTTCTTCTTCTCCCTGAAGCAAAATATCATTTTAGGGAATTGAAGTATTTAAAGAAAAACGAGCAAGTCATCATATATATAATAGCATCCAAGGATCTCCTTTTACCTGTCGACATATTCCTTTAGCAGCTCTTTTGCCTGAACCAACTTGGAAAGCAGATTACGATAAACATCAAGGTCTCGATCAACACTTCTTTTATCTATGTTCAAAGCTGCACAAAGCTGTTGGATTGACACCAGGCACTAGTTTAGATTTTAGAAGAGGCGTAAAATAGATAGCCATACAATCTTGTCAAATCTTCTTTTATACTTCATGTTTATCAATTTCATCTCTATTGTTGATGCCTAAATAAGTACCAGAAAAATTTATCACAAATATTATTTTCCTTTACAATTTATGGAGTACTAAATTATTTGAGCAATAAAAAGAATGGAACCCCTTAATCTATGTAAATTAAGTAAAAATAAGTGGCAACCCTGCCAGTGAGGTCTGGCCGCAGAGGGATCAATGTGCCAAGGCAATTTGAATTTTATTCACTTCAGCTATAGCCCAAACGGATCACATCACAGAGATAGTATCAGGTGTCCAGAGGACACCTAAATATGCGGCCAGTGAGGTCTGGCCGCAGAGAGATCAATGTGCCGAGGCAATTTGAATTTTATTCACTTCAGCTATAGCCCAAACGGATCACATCACAGAGATAGTATCAGGTGCCCAGAGGACATCTAAATATGCGGGGTTGTTTTTTGGATGTGCAGTTTGCTGAAACTTGTGAAGATGAAAGTTAGAAGGTTCAAGCTCAAATCATATAAAAAATAAATATATATAAACATTTGAAGAAGTTCGTAGCATTATGCACTGAATGAAACTAACCTTCTCCAAAATTGTCGGTTCTGTTGCATTTGTCAACTCGAGAAGACGAAAGAGGCCTACTGCAAAGAATCGACTATAACTGAAATCCCCCTTTCCACTGGCTCTTTGTGCTATATCCTTCAATATGGCCTCAATTTCTCCATCTCTGGATGAAAAGTCAACCAAGGAAGTTGGATTCTGAGCACGAGCCCATTCTTCCAACTTCCGTGCATCTATTCTGGAGAGTAGCATATTTCATTTGATGTGAGACAGAATTTTCAAGCGCTACCTTCGTTTTTCCTTTCATTTTTTTCTATTTAAGTGCGATGTTTCAAATTTACAACTAAAATGTTAACATAGAATGCTGCCTTGGTAATCCCAACAGCAGCACATTTTTCTGAGATGCAATTTGGTGTCAACCTTTCGTAAAGAAATATAATAAACTCTAATATTTACCAACATACATATTATAGTTCCATGTTTTCCTTTCCACACCAATTATCAAGGACAATGATGATACTCAAATGAATAATTCAGATTTCAACCCCCATGGAATAAATCTCAAAACTACTAAAGAATCCATCAGATTATCATTCAAATATGGATCTTTTGGTTGTAATTTCTTCCTTCTCAACTAGTACTCTATGCACTTAGACTCTCTGGTTAATTAATCTAAAAAAGTCTTCAAGGGCTCAAAGAACGACGGCCACAGGTTTTGAGTTTTGGCCAGTTGAAGTTTGGAGTAGAACTCACAAAAAAGAAATATAAACCAAAGCCAAGTAACTCAATTTCAAACCTGTATTTTTCTGGATCTTCCTCCAGTGCATTTATGTATGCTTGGAAGATGGCATCTCTATCTTCATCACTAGGATACCCTTCCATGAGTTGATCATATACAGTGACAAAACCAAGGGCAAATACAGGGTCATAGCGGTATGATCTCTTGTATCTCATCAGATGCTGCTGAACCATGAGTTCTTGAAGCACAGTGTTGTAGATACTAGGGATTGGTCGCTTATATGCCTTGAGGAAATTTAACTTTGTCTCAGAAACAGTGGGTGGCACATCTGTTGAACAGTTATGTAGAAAAACCTTTATCAACAAACAATTGAGGTTTATTTTCAGCTATTATTTCTATCTATCTTTCAGTGGGATGAATCTGGGAATGATGAAGGAATTAATTGAAGAATGATTGGTAGCATTTCTCTACAAAACTAAGTGAAGCATACTTCCCCAAAAACTAAAACTTAGCCACTAGAATCAGGATGATATCTCAATACATATCCATATGTATATATGGAAATACTTCTCATGAAAATGAACCCACTATACATAGTTTTGAGAACCTCTTCCTTGTTAGACCGAAGGCACGCTGGATATAACAGAATCTCCCTTTTTCTATGTCTCTTTTTTCTATGTCTGCAAAGAAAAAAAAGTCCTAACTTGTGAGGACCAAAGAAAGTGGGCTTAATTTGTTAAACTTTCCAATCAAAGATGTGAGTTTTAGCTGCTCTAGGTATGCACAAGCAATTACCCTCCATCAATTTAAGACTGAAATAGTGTTCAAACTTTGGAAGTAGCTCAGAAGCCCCGTTAGCAACAACTGGGCCATCCAAGTTCACCTCTCTAATAGGCATCCGGCAACTATAAAACATGGTAGACTAAAATTAGTTTCCAAGGGGTACCTATTCTCATCCGGTGCACAATATTACGCAAACAGAGTAAAATCTACAGGATTTTCACGTCAATGATCAAGTTCCAAGCTGCAAACCCAAGTGTATCAATAAAAGGTAAAAACCAATGTTTTGACTCAATTTTCAATAATTTATACATCAATCGGATCCGAAAAGAATGGATAAACCAAATCCCTAAAGGGGAAGCACTTGAGAACTATATATTCCAAATCAAAATATCAATGAAATTCACCATTGGAACTTACTTCCATAGCCTCAATAAATTTGAACTTCCAGATTCTCATAAAGCTTTAAAACAACAACAACAACAACAACAAAAGTTCAACTTCAAAAAATTTCTTCTGTTTCCTATGCTTTCCTGGAAACCAATCAATATAGAAAAGAGTTCAATACATGAACCTGTCACAGAAGACATGCATTGAACAACCATTCTAGAAACCGAATTCGAAGCTCGAGCAGCCACATGTTGATGTGAGAAATTGGTCCGCAACTGAAATAACTCGGAATTCGAACCCAGAAACCGAGTTGAGGAAGCAGTTAGCTTTCTTTCCGAACACTGACTCAATGCTGAGAAAGACAAGGAAGTAACAGCCGCCATTTGTAAGTAAGTAAAAGAGAGCGCGGGGAGGTAATCAGAGTCAGAATATTTCGGAGAAAATAATGGTCATGGTGGAATTGCAGGGAAAATTCAAAGAGGAAGGTGCATTGGCGTGAACAGTTCCCGGTATGAATAAAGAGCCACGAAGCCGACGAAAAAGCTTATCCAGAGTGGTGACACTGAAAGTTTTTTGTGAATTTTTTCTCAAAGGAACCGCTGTTATAATGACAAGTGGAAATTTGTAGTGACATTGATTTGTCGTTTATGCGAATTCTTTCCTAGTCTGTGCGGTCAAGTTTCGCTGAAAATGAGCTGCCCCGATACCGCTGATTTTAGCTCAGCTTCTAGCGGTCTAACTTGTTGGAAAGGCAAGTGAGAGAAGGTTGATGGTTGCTTTCCTCCAAAGTTATAGAACCCCGTTACGCTATGAATGTTTGTTTTAATAAGCAACATTTTACTTTCATAAAAATTTCCTTGGGGAAGAGAGTAGAGTCATATTTCAGTATATTATTAAATTTAATTTTTTAAATTAAATTTTATATATTATATAATAATATATTAATAATTTGATAATATTATTAATATACTATTATATAATCAGTATTATATCATAATTTTTTTATTAAATTTATGAAGAAATAACTTTCTCCCATAAAACCTAACTACAAGGAAGATTTTATGAAATATTATTAATATATTATTAAATTTGATCATTAATATATTTTTGTATGGTGTAAGAGATTCAATTTTAAATAATACATTTAATTTATGATTAAATTTAATAATATATTGATACACTATTATATTAATAATATATTAAAATTTTTCATTAAAAATGTTAGTGCACAGAAAACGAAAAAATAAAAATGTTGGTGCACAGAAAATTGAGGTAAGTGATTCTAATTTTTCACAATTTAATTATAATCAAATCCCTTCAATTTTTAAAAATTACACTAACACTCCGGATTTTTATAAACAAAATTTCAAAAACCTCCCCCGCGGTCAGCCCTCCATTAAAAAGTTGGCAACCTGTTGATTTTTCTGTTGCCTCTACTGCTATATGTGGGCCCACTTTACTTGAAATACATTTATGAACTAATTTACCCTCCACAAAATAGATTAAACTTAATCTTTATGCCTCACTAAAAATTGAAACCAAATAAAATTAATTATTTTAATAATTGTTTAAAAAATAATTTTTTATTGAGATTTAAATTATTTTGAATAGTTATTTACCTTAAATATTACATAGTTATATTAGTGTGCTTTATTATAGAAATTTAAGTATAAAATTTTATAAAGTAGTGTTAGATTTTATTCAATAAGATCTAAATATTAATAATTGTACTTACCAAAAAATCAATAGTTGTGTATTTTTTATACTTTATCCGTTTAATGTGTCTTAGATAAATTACAATGCTAATAATACAATCACTTTGAATGAAAAATGAATTATTTATTGTTATTTTAATGATTAAAATTTATTTATTTCAAATAATAAATAATTATTTTTTGAAAAATTACATCCTAAGTTTTATTGAAGATTTTTTGAAATTTTAGGTAATTAAATTTTAAAATTTATTGAGAAATATTTACATTTAATTTAATAATTCCATTATAATATATATTTAATATACCTAAAAACTTATAGTTAATAATTGCATTTAATTTGTATAACCCAAAAAATAATTACATTTAATTTGTCTGAATTTAACGCATTTTTATGTTTAGTTTATTTTGAATTAAATAAATATTTTTTACTAATTTTTTCTAGAAGTTTTACACTAATGTTTTATACTTAATACTTTTTAACATTTTTTACGTTAATTTTATCATACTATAATTAACTTCAATTTTAATATAAGGATCGGAAATTTCTCCAACGCCCTCTAAGATATGGAAGTGGACGTGATAAAGATAGAATATATCATATATTAATTCAATTAAATAAAACTCGTAGATTATTTAAAATGTTTTTATAATAAAGCTCTATTGTTTTACATTTATACTACACAATATTGTTGAAAGTATAGATAACAAGAATAAATTCAAATAGAAGAGAAAAAAATATGCAATACAATTGATAAAAGAAAGCAAAATAGTGCGTGAAGTTTAAAGCTGATAGAAGTGAATATAAAAAAAATTTAAACAAAATGAGCAAATAAAAAGAAGAAAAAATGTATAAGTTGTAAAGTAATAAACATTAAAAATAGAATTATTTAGTAAATTAATTTAATTAAATAAAATTTTTACATAGTTAAAATATTTTTAAAATATATTATGTTATATATATATACACATTATTTAGTGATTTCTAAACTGTAAATAATAAAAATGGATTAAAAAAAAAGAAAAACATACAATATGAATTACATAAACAAAAGAGAAACAATTTATGACCCATAAATCCTTAACAAAATCTTACTTAATGTATGCTTAATTTGAAATATAATACTTAAAAATTGATAAAAAATATTATTGATAAAATTTAAATAAATAAAATTAATTTTAATTTTCAAATATCTTTATTAAAAAATAGAATATATAATTGGTTCATTCTATTAACATATTTTGATAGAGTTTTAACTTATGTAAAAAATTATAATGAAAATAAAATGCATCATATAATATTTATATTATATAATGTTACTAGTGTCTAATTCATAAATAACATAAGCGGATATGGAAATTGAAAAACAGACAAGAAATAATAAATAATTAAATATATCAATTGTAAAGGAATAAAAGTTAAAAATAAAATATATAATTAATTCAATCAAATTAAAATTTTTCTATACATTAATAATACACTAAAACATAAAATTGAAAAAACCTACTGGCGTTAGCTTTAAATAATGGGCAAATTTATCTTTTTATTATATAAGTTAACACTGTTTCCATTATTGATATGGGGAGTCAATGTAGTTTTTTAAAATAGGGTGAGTTTGAATGTAATTAGATCAAACTTCAAGTTGGACTAATTTACCCTAAAAATTGAAAGAGAACTTACTGGCGTTAGCTTTAAATAAGGGGCAAAATTACCTTTTTATTATACAAGTTAACACCGTTTGTTTTCATTACTGATGAAGGGTGTCTGTGTAATTTTCCAAAATAGAAAGAATTTGAATGTAATTAGACCAAACTTAAAAAGAAATTGGAGTAATTTACTCTAAAAATTAATAATGCATTTGTATTATCATTATTTTAGAAGAGAAAATACACTTTATTTCTATGTAGTATGCCTCTATTTATAAAATGTTAAACTTGTGACTTAAAATATTAAAAAAAATTAAAATTTACATTATTAATACTTTATTTATATGTATTAAATTTTTATCCAAATCTAATAAAAATTATCACGCCAAGTCACTTACTCTCTTACTAGATCTAAATTGATATATTTTCATTCAAATATGTTTCTAATTTCACTTCATGGTTTCCAATATTTTCCATTGTCTGAAACATAAACCCTAATTAGAAATTGACCTCTAATTTTTGCATAATTTTTTTGGATAAGGCAATAGATGAGGACTGAATTAATTGCAACTTACATCAAAGATTTATGGAATACTAATCAGGTTTTTGTCTATTCATTTGTGATACTTCTCAAGCTGTTTTCTGTTTGTTTGTATAGCCACAACAGAATACTTGTTGGGAATACCGATCTTCTACATTCTGCAAATTTTTATTGGAGGATGCAATCGATTCCATCCTTCTTTTCCGCATTATATTGAAGAAATTTTACAAAAAATAAGGGTAAATTCTTGTTAAGATTATGTTTTACATAAAAGAGGATATTAGCAATTACAAGGAGAAGTCATGGGAAATTAAGATGAAATTAGAACCGATAAAGATGTCCATGACTTATATGTAATAATTTTTATTAGATTTAAATAAATATTTAACATAAATAAAGTATTAGTGATCCAAATTACAGATTATTTCTTTTTTGATACTTTATATCAGAAACGGATTAGTAGCAAATAGAATCATATCCACATTTTTTTTCCATATTTTTTAGTTTTGTTTTTATAATACTTCACAGAATAATTGACTTTTAATAGTGGTTTATAGGATGTGCAGGTTAAGAAGCATTTAATTTTATTAGAAATATAGGCTTTCAAAAAATTTATATATCTCTATCTATTATTCTCTAAAATTTATAAAAAAAAGTTAATAATGAATTAATTAAAATTGCATATATTTTGAAAATAATAATGATATATGCATAAAAATAATATTCAAAATTCAATTTCAAATACTATTTTAGATGTATATAATATTTTTATTTTGAAAACAAAATGTTTTCAACACAATCAAATGCTCTCTAAAATGGCATTGATTATAAGGACCCTTTAATAACATGTGGATTTAATTACAAATTTTAGGTTTATTTTTAGTCTCCTTAACTTTTGTGCATTGATTAAAAAATGGAGAGTTTAGTATTTTATGCTATAAATTATATTTACTGTAAAATATATGCAATTTGAACTAAAATATTATTAACGAACAGGTGTTATTTATTCGAATATTGTTATAATATTAAGTAATGTTTTATGCATAGCATGTCAACATCAAATAGAATTACCATTATCACAAAAAGAAACATAAAAATAGCACTTTTGCCTGCTAGTGAAAGTGATAAAGTTGACCTTATCCGATCTACAAGTCCTGCTATCCTTTACCTGACGTGTCCAGATGCATTCCGCTCCAATGCTCGGGGGATTAACGAGCCTGACGTAAATTTAAAAAATGCATCTCCACTATGAAGGAATAGAACAAAAGAATAACAGGTGGGGAAAAAAAAGTAACAATGGTATTAAATAGCAGGATAAGTTACAATATGTGATATATTATCTAATTTTAAAAGTGCTGTAACCATTTTCCCGAGAGATAGGAGAAAAATTGGGTAAGGAAAAGGACAGTCCTAATAACCAAAATATAGTATGGATGTTTTTTTAGTTTAAAAGATAGAATCGAGTTTAAGATTCCCAAACCTACCATTTAACTGATGCTTTGTTCTCTTTGACGTCGACACTCACTGATCTTATCTTTCATAGGTGCCAAGGCCAAGCATACAACCAAGCGTTAAGGAATGCTCTTTTTTTCTTGAAATTATATATAAGTAAGTAATAGTTTACTTGAAACATATAAGATTTTACCTTCAAATCTCAAATATAATGAAACTTTTAAAATAATATTAAATGTTATCATATAATTGAAGTGCTAGCTAGACATGCTTTTTTTTAACGCATAAGAATTATACATATCATACAATACTATTATGAAATTATAATACACCGTCACTATATTGAAATTGATTAAAGTAAAAATTAAAGTATATAATAGTGCACTGATATTTTTAAAAACACAAGTAACTTATTATATCAATTTTAATTAATAATTGACGTTATAAAACTACAATACTTTTCCTACATCAGTTATGAGTGAATTGGCATTTAATGAGAACAAAATAATTAGATTAGAAAATAAGAATACATTTATTATATCAATTTTTTATATAATCAATATCTATATATCTATAATGATAACATACTATATTTTATTGTAATATATAAATTTTGAATATAATATTTGAATGTGATATATAACATTATTTTATTATTTAGTGAATAAAATGGTAATTGTTGATTGTAATGATGCTTGAGAAAATTTTTTGTTTTTGTAAAAGAAAATTAAACAACCAACGTGGTTAGAAAATTATGACTTATTACGTTAGTTATTAGAAATTTAATGTCAAAAATAAAAGTAAACCATTAGGTTTGAAGAAGGAATTGATCATTAGATGTCTGTTCTTATTGACAACCAATATTAAAAGTTGACATTGAGTGGCATTTCTATAATTATGCATAAAATATTAAACGTTAGTTTTAGTGATAACTAATATGAAAAACTTTATACATTGATTTTTTTACTAATAACTAATGTAGAAAGTGTTGCCACCAATATATCCTCATCTTTGTTACTTAAAACCATAGACAAACTTCATTCATATGGTGATTTACTCTTCATTTGTGTGTGCTATTCATTCCATTTTCTCTAGCCTTTGTTTAATGATTGTGTAGCGTTAACATTCTACTATCTTTAAGCATTTACTATGTATTATCTTATGTATTTTCCTAGTTTTTCGTATATCTTATGAGCATTTTGTATTTAGGTTGTGGTTTTTAGGATTAAATAGGTAGCATTATCATATATTGTTGAAAAACTTTGATTTTTGTGCTTTAAAATTACTCTTTAATGATTGTGAATATAGTTTAGGCTTGTTACTAAACATAGATGTTTGTGTACCCGAATACATATCTTGTTTTGTACTTTTATTTTTCAAAATATTATTTTTGCTTATATGCTACATTTTTAGAAAGGATTTTTACATTAAAGTGGCTCTATTAGGATTCAATTTATTGTGGGTAAAGTTTTACTTTAGGATCAAATTTGTGATAAAATGATTTCCAATCATTCCTTATTATTTAAGTTATCATATATATGTGCTTAGAAACTTATCAAATGTTTCTTGACACAAAAGTTAAATATTTGTGTTGCTTTTGGTATAACTATTTAAATAAAGGAAAAGTATTAAGGATCCTATAATTATGAAAGACATGATCTTTAAGTGTGCCAAAGGAGAGAGATTAAGAGTAGATTTCAATGATAAAGGCTACACATTTGGGCTTGGTGCAATATGTTTTAGTAGCTACATTGGGACATTGGCAAGCACTAAGGTGCTTATTATCATTAAAAAATGACACTAAGTGCCAGAAGATATCAATGAGGTCATCTAATAGGGTATATTTATAAAGAATCTTAATACTTATTTCTATTTCATTTTTTACCTATGCATAACAATCTTTGTGAATAACATATATATAAGTATTATTTATGTGTGCATTGCCCTGCAAACTACTTTTAACATGCTCAAAGGGTATAAAGAACATGTTTTGCAAGTGGCAAGCATGAGATAAAAGGATTTTAAATATAATTTGGCTAATGACTATATCACTGACTAAAGGAAGGTATATGAAAGTCCCGTTGAAAATGATGATTGAATCAATCCTAAGATGTAGGCAAACTTTATGGAGATATGTAAGGAGGAGAAGTTTCAAAAAAATGTGGCAATCTCACTATTATATTTATTCCATTATTGACAGCTAGTCTATTTTCTCATCATTTGTTTTATTTTTTTGGTGACAAGCCC
This sequence comes from Sindora glabra, assembly GCA_020226215.1. Classification (NCBI taxonomy): domain Eukaryota; kingdom Viridiplantae; phylum Streptophyta; class Magnoliopsida; order Fabales; family Fabaceae; genus Sindora; species Sindora glabra. The sequence continues at coordinate 52,639,194 of CM035226.1, forward strand.
AGAGTTCAAAGAATAAGGCAAACTAAGCCAAAAACACCTACAAGTATAGGTTGTTTCAGGGCTATCATAAGAAACTTAAGGAAAATCTCATTAAGGAAATGACTCAAGATATTACTAAAGCTCTTGATTATCTTATTGATCAATCATCCATCTTTTTCATATTTATACCATGACATGAGTTATGAGTGAAAGCTAAAGTTAACTATCAATGGAAATACACAATTAAGGAAAGTTAGCATGTTATTAAGCAAATAGTAAGTGATACTATATTTTGTTCATCAAATATGAAGTGTCTTGTTTAGTTTTTAGCACATGATTAATTATGTTTGATTATATTGTGCTAGGATGAGCTTGCATATTAGGCCTTCTTAAGAAAGTTTTAGTTGGAAGGGAGAATAGATATATTAACTACTGCTTTGGGAACTTAGAAGCATTTTAGATGTATTAGGGGTATTAAATGATCAATGGGCTTTAAGGGCTACTTAGAGAAGCTTTAAAACATCTTCACATTGGAGGACCACCTGATAGAGATATTGAAGAACTAAGGGTATATATAACCATTAAGGCAGTATAGAAAAAGAAAAAAGAAGTTATAATGGAGATGAGGGCCATGTTCAGGCAAGAGGATATGAGATCGATTGTTGCCTTATGAAAAAAGGATGAGGTATAAATGGTGACCTATGTAACAGAGTAAGAAAACTACTACCCTGCGACCCTAACCATTTCATTCAACTACCATAGATAAATGCTTGTCACTTGACTGCTTATTGCTTGATACTTTCAATAATGTTCTAAGTTTATATTGTTGTCGATCAACTGGTTTATTTATAATTAAGGAGTAGACATAGATGTTTACTTATGGTTGCTAGATCCCTAATTAAGTAAATGGTGATGGGTATAGCTTTTCCAAACCATGTGCTCCGTACCTTTATATTGCCAAAAGACTGGTGTAAGGTTATGATAGATATTATCAAGTAGAGAACAATTGAGAGGTATCATTGCTAATCAATGAGGTGACTATGATGGCCCAAGCAGTTAGAATCTACCTAACTCACCCAATGGTCTTGATTACATTGTACACAGAAATAAAGTTTTTTCATTACTTAAATTATCTTGTTTTTTATCAAATACATATTGCCTATATTGTTTGATTCTTATACTTTTTTGTAATTCATTTTAAGCATCTCATCCAAGAGAAATTGGTAAAAGGTGACTAGAGGTAGACAAAGACAATGATGTCAAGTCCAAAAGAATTAAAGAATTTGGTAACTCATCCTCGACAATCCCCTAAAAAGGCTAAATCTTAGCAAGAACTCCAATTTGTTGTAGTTAGATGTACAAAACAAACATTATACTGCTACATATAAGGTATGAGATTGTGGCACATAAATATGGCATTAGCCTATCCAAAAAGTCCATCCTACAATTTTTGAAGTTAAAAGAACTAGATATATGTTTTGTGAAAATTTAGATTAGGTATGTTTATCTTTACCCCTCAAGTCTTCTTAATTTTTGTGTGCATAGTAAACATTATGAAGTTAAGCTCATGTATTATAAAAATGATTAGTACTTAAATCATGTTGTTGTGAATATGAAATTAGATTCTTACTTTATCTTTCGATATGCATACCTCACTTAATAGGAAAAGAACATTCTTAAAGAGCACTATAAATACATAGATGGGGCCATATCAATAGATAAAAAGTAAGAATGTTACATGGCACCAAACCATAAAAGGTATATAGGTGCAATGATGATTACTTCATTTTTTATTATATTTTCTTATCAGTCGTCTTAATTTGGTATTAATAGTGTTGTAAGCAACACTGCATGCTCTTTGTAATCTATTTGAAGAATAAAATGATGTACTAGAAGGTAGTACTTGACAAGTCTCTAAGGGTACATTACATGATACGCAATGCTAAGAAGACGGATATTGTCGAATGGGTGCATATATAGTTAACATTATGGTGCATGTTTAGGCATTTAATATAATAATCAATCATTATTACATGAAATTGACTCTCTTTTGAGTTAGTTCGTTATAGTGCTCCATAAAAAAAGCAATGTTGAGTGTGGATACTTCATAATGAAACACATGATTGAGATAATCAAGCATATGAAAAGGGATAAAAATCCTAAAAAGGTAATTCAGTGATTATATCTTCTTATCTAGTTTTGTATGGAAATATGCAGTTCTTCAAAAAAAATGTAACTCTTATAGTAAAGAAGAAATAAGAGGCTTGCAAGAGGAATGATTTGCATATATCTTAAAAAGGAGACTAGCATTGGCTTGAAGGAGGCTATTAAATGTATAACTTAGTGGGATTACTTGTAATTGAAAATGTACATATACTTGATCTTTGTAAGACTTAATAGGATTACTTGTAAATATATATACATCTTGTATGAATTATCAATATTATTTAGAAGTGTCGTTGATATTTTATTATTGTTTAAAGTCTTACCATTTTGCATTAATAAGTTTAGTGTGTCTACCATGTTATTTATGTAATAGGTTTAGTTATTAGTTTTTGGTTTTCAGTCAGTAACAACAATAATTATAAGAAAAACAATAACAAAGAGATAACGTTGATTGTTTATTAAAAATTGATGTTAATATGTTATAATATTAATTTTTTAAATACAACCAATAGGGAAAATTCAAATATAGACATTGGTTTTTAATAAACTAACATGTTATATTTGATTGCTAAACATTTTAAAAACAATATTAGACATTAGTTTTAATATATAAGCGACATGGAAGATTAAATTGATGTCATTTCACATTTCTTAAAACTTGGAAAAATTAAAGCAAAAGTTGAAATAAAAGGCAAGCTTATCTCAGTGCCAAAGTATAGATCGAAGAGCGATAGCATCTTCCTTGTAAAATTGGTAGTGCCTTACAGAGAAATACACACTAAAAACAATTAAAGCTTGAGTTCAACCAATTGTTTGGCCCTATCTTGTTAACTTCTTTTACTCAATGATAAGGTGCATTTGAATGTCTTATTTTTCCTTTAAATCTAATGAAGAATATCTAGTTGTTATGATTGTGTAGATTTGTTTAGATTATGTATATTTGATTTCATTTTTTAGGACCTTGGATGGTGTGGATGTTGATATATTACCAATGATATAGATAGATTATACATCTTTAACAAGTTGTCTGCTTTATTTTCAAAGCATAGGTTGTATATTGAAAATAGTAATTTGAAAAGTAACAGACTTCCTAGCAAAATTGGTAGTGCCTTATAGAGAAATACACACTAAAGATAACTAAAGTTTAAGTTCAACCGATTGTTTAGCCCCATCTTCTTGACATCTTTTACTTAATGATAAGGTGCATTCAAATACCTTATTTTTCCTTTAAATCTAATGAAGAATATTTAGCTATTGTGATTATGTAGATTTATTTGGATTATGTACATTTGAATTCATTTTTTAAGATTTTGGATGGTGTGGATGTTGATATATTTCCTATGAAATAAATAGATTGTATACCCTCAATAAATTGTATGCTCTGTTTTCAAAGCATAGGTTTTATATTGAAAATGGCAATTTAAAAAGTAATAAACTTTTACGTGCCAAGCATCATGTTGATTCTTCCAGTGATATTAGGAAAAATTGAAGATAATTGGATTTATATTTCTTAATCTCATATTCTATATATAATTAAGAGTGCCTTCTTGATTATTAGTTTCTAATAATTTTTTATCTTGTATTAGTATGCATGTATTATATTTTAACTTTTCTAGTAACCATATATGCCAGATACTAAATTTCTCTTCAATAGAAACATTTAGTATTACTACTGTAATTATAACATCAATTATGATTTGCTTATGCCTAACCTTTTTTGTTATAGTGGGTTTTGCAAAGGATTCTTTTAATAGCCATGTTATAAGAAGATAATATAACTTCTTTTTTTAATTTTTGGAGGTATTACTATTAGTTTTTACAATATTTACATATTATTCATTACTTTAATGTTTTCAATTTTTTGGATTCAATTAAATGTATGAATTTATTGTTATTAAGATTTTCTTGTATTAGAGGTGTTGACCTTATTTAACAATCAACTGATAGTTGTAATAATTAGCTGATTCAATTAACTGTTAGTTAATAGTTGATTGTGTTAGCTAATTTGATTAACTAATTGTATTAGCTATTGAAATAAAAATGTTTGGTAAAATTAACTGTTTATGATTAACTGTTTGTATGTAAAATGATATATAAGGATATAAGTATATTTTATGAATTATTTTAATATTATTTTATTTTAATAATATTTTAGTAATTTTAATTTTATATATTATTTAATAAATTAAATTTTATTATAAATAATATATTATTATAATTTATTATATATTAAATATTATTTAAAATTAAATTAATATAAAAAATTGATAATTTATTACATATTAAATAATTTTCTTCTAATCTAGCGGCTACAATTGGGTTCATAGTTTTGTTGGTAACATTGCAATGGAAATGGTGCAGCTGTGTCACACGCTATTGAGAGAATCAGAAATGCCTTACGAACGAAGGGTAAAGTCGAAAATATAAGGGCAATCAGCTAGTTTCTTCAGAAAGGCTGATCAGAAACACCGGGTTGTTGAGCGTTTTCATTTCGGCTGTTTCAAGGATAATTAACTGTCCAAATAAGCTGATTATCAAACACAAAAAATAACTTATCAATTAATCAATCAGTTAAATTTTAATCAAACAATTAAAATTTATTTCAAAAGCTATTTATCAAACAAAGGTATTATGTTTTACCATAAAGATATTAAAATATAATTTGGACATTATATTGGGTGTATAATAATATGGTTAGATGCTACTTGTAATTAAATTCAATCGAATACTACTTTAGGATTAGAAAGGTATAAAAATTAAATTGAATATTAGATGTCAATTGATTAAACCAAATCAACGTTTTATATTAATTATCATATAAGAGAGGATTTATGTTTTCAATAGATGTTAATTAATCGAAATCGTAACTAAATTTGTGATTGTCAAACTAAGTGATATCATATATCCATGTGTTTAATACATTAGTTTTATTGTAATGAACCAATATTATTATCATTTTTCATGTCAGTTAAGGAATTAACATCAAATATTCAAACATACAACATTGCTCATTTTTATGTCAATTTATAATTAATATCTAATTTGATAAGCAAACCAACATTGTATCACAATTTTGTAATATTGTAATAAGTCATGTAATATACAACACAAGTTCTTTTGCATGTAATCTTCACTCCACTATTATTTATTATTGAATCATTATGTAAAATTTAATAAACAATAAAAATTTATCCTATAAAATTATTGCATATGCAAATAAAGTAAATGTATAGTTAATGCTTCAGTAGTACAATAATATTTAATATTATTTTAAAATTTTTACTTTTTGTTATATTTAAAATTTGAATCTAAAATCTTATATATATATATGTATTAAGTAGATTACCGCTCATCTTCTAAAAAAATAAAATACATGTATAGTTTGGATTTTTCAGTGGAGTTCTACTAGACACATATTTATAAAAATGCTTTGAAAATACTTTCTCTCACATGTTGTACGCCACAGTTATAAGAATGTCACCATTCATATATAAGAAAAATGACACAATCGATAATGCTGTAATCAAATATTAGGAAAGACACTTGATTTGTGAATTTCACCGCCAGAATTGGCTTAGTGATATAATCAATGCTACAGTGAATGCCGTAGTAGTACAGTAATATTTAATATTATTTTAAAAATTTTGCTTCTTATTATATTTAAAGCTTGAATTTAAAATTATATATATATATATATATATATATATATTAAGTAAATTACTATTCATCTTCTAAAAAAATAAAATACATGTATATTTAGGATTTTTCATTGGAGTTCTACTAGACACATTTCTATAAAAATGCTTTAAAAATACTTTCTGTCACACGCTGTACGCCCCGGTTCGAAGAATCTCACTGTTCATATATAAGAAAAATGACACAATCGATAATGCTAAAATCAAACGTTAGGAAAGACACTTGATTCATGAATTTCACCTCCAGAATTGACATATTTTTCGTTTTTTATGGTAGGTACATGCACATCGTAATATATACGCATAACATTACTCCCCTACGCATAAAAATCTACTCATTCTTTTCGGCGTGTGAAATGGATTCGGCTAGTTTTTTGGGCCAAAATTACAATCTTAATTACAGTTCCGTATTACCCACAATTTCTTTTTATAAATAATCGATTACCTCTTATTCTTTTAATATTTTAAATTTAAAAACATTTTAAATAAATAAAAGGAGAGAGAGATGGACTCAGTAAATAGAAAGAGCTTTAGATGAGACTTATATATTTTTAATTTTTAAATACATATCTATCTTTCATAAGCTATTTTAAATTAAAAAAATATAAAGTCGGTTATACAAATTAATAAGTTAAATAAGTAGGATTTTATAGTTGAGAAATAACTGTCATTTTAATGTGATTTTACGACTGCCACATGATCCTTTTTCATGGGGAAATTATGTGGGCACAATGTGTATATCATACACATTTTCTTTTTGTTTCATTATTCTTCCCGGTTCAAACGAAAGCTAAGAAATTTAGCAGGATAAAATCATAATAAGCATAATTCAATTTTCGAATTGCAATTTACAAGTCATTATATGTATCACCTTTAATAGAAAGTTACCATTAATCATAATCAAAGGAAAATTAAGTAGACAGATATTGATGGATGCCATCTCTGCTTATATAAATATTGCAATGCAACTCAAGTTCAAACGCCCAACTAGTTGAGAGAGGCTCTCTCTTTAAGTTGCTTTTCTCTAGCAGCCTACCTTCTTGTCTGACACTCTGACTCACTCTGTAACAATGACTCAAAAGTTGGAGACCATCTTGAGAAGCCTCAGAAGAGAAATGGAGGAAGGAATCAGAGATGGGGTTTCAAGAAAAGAATTCATCACTTCCCATAAAGGATCTGTGAATCCTAATTTCTCCTCAACCTCCTCTGACCAATCGAGAAGTTCCAGCCGTGATGTTTATGGAAAAATTATTAATAATCCTGCTAAAAGCAGCAATATTGGTGCTGGTGCTGGTGCTGGTACCGGCAAATTTAAAAATGCAGAGGAGTCCTTCCGAACTGTGATGTACTTGTGCTGCTGGGGTCCTAATTGAAGGTTCCAATTCAGTAAACTGTGTATCTAATTGATTATGCTTTGTTATGTGAATTGGTGCTTCCAGAATTTTAAAATTCAGAATGATGTGATAATTTTTAAAATTATTAGACGGAGATTGATCATATCTACTAAAAAATAAATAATTGTGATTGAATGATTTTAATTTAAAAATTTCTATATTTCTTGTATTATTTCGAATTTTGAAATCTTGAAGAACTATATCGAGAGCACCGTTTTGTTATTACTGCTAATCTCCTACTATCTTTCCTTTACTTGTTTGCTAGCTACCACTTGGCTTGTCTAATTGTACCAAACGGCTGGCAAAGTTCAAGTCTCTTAAGCTCAATAAACAGAACCATCCGCATGTCGTGCGCATTGAAGTTATCAGATTTTTTTTTTTTTTTAACTTGATGCTTCAGATTAATTAGTGAATTATTGAAATTATCTCTGGCTAAATGAAGTTGAGTTTAGGGGAATTTAATGTTTAGCTCTATTCTAGGTTGAAGGATTTTTATGACGAGCTCTGATGTAATACAGCAGCTAGGCCCTCAAAACTCCCGAAGTGAAGTTGTTGTTACAAGAAACCAAATTTGATACAAATCAAATGAGATCTTAATTATGAGAAATTATCAGCTCAAGTCATTCTATCAATAATTTCTTGAAATTCAACATTAGGATATGCTGACTAATTGGTTGTATATAATATTGTAAAGCATATGATGCATCCATTTTTATTCAAAAAGATGCACCATGAATCACATGCTTTCAATCGATAAACTTGAGGAAGGAAACACAGCACAAGATCTAAATATTATTTAAAGAACAAGAAAATATATATATATATCAAAATTTAAATCTAAAATGTACTAATATGCAGTATATATGAAGGATACTGATTTAGTAGGACCTCAAACAAATGAGATGCATTGCATTTTCAGCTTTCTCAGCTTCCCCATCCAACCCTTATTCCTTCAAGCTTACGTAGTTCTGAGACAGAACCTGTATATACATTGTCATTGGAACTGCAAGAGATTATATTTATTTTCTAGAAAATATTTTCTGTAGCAAAATTTTGCTTTCTTATAAATAAATGAAAGAGTATTATGTGTTTATATATCTTACGATGAAAAAAATAATTCTTAAAATTATGATAGTAAAAAAAAATAACTTCTTTAAAAAAAAAGAAAAGAGAAAATTATCTTCTATTAAATTTATTATATTTAATATTGAATATACACATTATTTTTTTATCAATTTAATAGTTTATAACTATATGAAAAATATTTTTTATCAAAATAAATGGAATATAAAAGGAATCTCTTTTATCTTATATCAAAGGGCAAAAACAGGGTAAATATGGTTGAGGTCCCGAACACCACACCCCATTTTTGCCCTTCCTCAAAGTTCAAAACTAGACAACTGCACTTGGCAATTTATTAGGAAATCCAAGTTACAAAATGGCACCCTACAAACTAAGTGTGCATACTTAAAAGAAAAAAAGGGCATTTAGTTCGATTCATTTGGGTCCCCAGCAAATGAGATGCATGTGTTTTCAGTCCTCTCTACTTCCTTGAACTTGTATTTGCCTTCTTCTCCGGCAGCCAACTTCATTTTCTCTTTGGTGGCCTGAAAGACGGCAAACCTGAAAGAACTAGAACTTGTCACAGTCGGTATTAGGTTTTGTCCCAGGCATCATGCCTTTTGGCTGCCCTTTTCCTCTTCTAGGATGGAGCAATCTCCTTGTTACTTAGGACCAATTTCTTATGGAATACTTTCAGTTGAAAGAAAAGCCACCCAAATAATAAAATGACAAATCAACAAGAAAATGACACATAATTTTTCTTGTTGGATCGGATAAAAAACATAACATAATTAGAGTATATAAAATTTTTTCTAATACACCCTAACATACAAAATATGCAGGCAACATGATATGCGTATACCTGCATTGTTATCTAAAATCATGAAAGAAAAAAAACCCATTATTTGTAAGTTTGACCTCTTTACATTGTATATTATAGTTGCATTTATATATAGCACACTTTATATCAAATTAATTATATTCATCATTTTTAAATAAGAACAATTCATTTCAAAATATGACAAGGGTACAAAATTTCATATATTATAAAGCTTGTCATTCATGAGTATCATTTCAATGACCCTACTTCTAGCAAAGGACAATTTCATGTCCAAGCAGTATAAACTAAAAAATGCACAGGGAGAGACATGAAACGCATGGTAGTAAGTCAGAAAAACTACTTGCTCTTTATAAAATCGTAATCAGTTTTCAACCAACACGGAATTTCGGGTGGGCTGTCTTTAGCTTGGGTTGCCCCACATTTTCATAATCAATCATGACATGCAAAGAATTGTTTCACTGTCAAACTAGTGGCTGAAATAAACAAAATAGGTGCGGATGGATCAACTCCTACAATATAAAATGTATTTTAAAAAATAAAGTAAGACATTCTAATATTTAATGAAAAAATTAAGAGTTCATAATTAAATAAATAATAAATTGATAAGTGAATAATTTTTAAATTTATATTATTCATTTTTAAATTTTTTATAATATTTTATTTTATTTTTTAAAGTGTAAATTGAGAGCAAAACCATGTGTCACAATACAACTAAAGCTAGCCCTTGCCGCAAATAAAAGCCAATTCCGTCCCCGTCAGCCCGGCCAACAGCAACAAAAGGCCGAGATACAGCTCTTTGAAACCACTGGCTATCCATTTACTGCAAGGCAGCACTGGTTTTCACACAAAGCCGTAGGATAAGTAGGCCACCTCATCTGGTCCGCCGTTTTTAGAAATTATATATAAGCACCAACCCATCTCATCTTCTTACGATCGAACTACAACGCAAAAAAAAAAAAGGAACATCGTAAAAGCATCATCATTAACAGTATGTGTTCAGCAAGAGGGGCTTTGGTCGTTGCAACCACTGTCGGAGTAGTGGAAGCTTTAAAGGATCAAGGTTATTGCAGATGGAACAACGCTGCAAAGTCTATGCAACAACATGCAAAGAAACACTTAAGGTCTTCTTCATCTCAGGCTAAGAGGTCGTCTCCCCCCTCTTCTTCCGCTGTTTCGAAGAAGCTGAGAGAAGAGAAGATGAAGAAGTCGGAGGAGTCTCTAAGAACGGTCATGTACTTGAGCTGCTGGGGTCCAAACTGCTAGCTTCCTCAGACAATTCAGGGGGGAAAAAATAAAAGTCTAGTACACGACAAAGTTGGGACAGGGCATCTCATTCTAGCTATGCACATCAAATAAGAAAAAGGGAGGATGTGCAGCCACATCTGTACACTAGTAAGCTAAGTGTTAGCATGCAAGTGCAATTGCACTACTGCTTGAGGGTTTTGGATTTGATGATTTCTCTGGCAAGAGAAACATATGTATAATAACATAATTTCTTATTCTTATTCATGTCCTTGTGATATAAATTGTAATAGCGTTTTTTTCCTGGAGCCAAGTACTCGGTTTGTCGGTTTTGCTTTCCTTGGAAGCACTTGATATAGGTGTTATGTTGAAGGTTTTTGTTTTTGAATGCTCTGCAGCTTTTGAACCCAAAACCACGAAAAAATCTAATGAAGAAGTGGACATAAATTTAAAAATAAAAAATGATATCGTGGATCAATTTTGGAAATCCTCAGCCTTCTTTAAATTTATCTCTCTGCATATATTAAAAAAAAAGAAATCCTACTAAAAAAAAAAAGATAAGACAGAATATCTTTAAGACGTGGTGTCATACTCAATCATCATTACCATTATTTCAGTGTGAAAAAAGGGGAGAATATTGCCACTTGCGCACTTATCCTTTATATTACTTTTTACATATTACAATTCCCATTCTCTTATTTTATTTTGGTCATTATTCTCATAAAAAAAATAAATATGAAAATTATAATTGTAAGTACAATTAAATTTATAATTTTGTAAAAATGATACAAATTAATTTAAGCCTCCCTGCTAAAATAATATTGAATAATCAAGACTAAACATAGAATGCCCTGTCATATGAGGAATATTATCAAGAATCAGAGTGCTACATGCATTCTTCATAGTGCGTAATTTTTACACTATGCAGACCTAACAAGAGTCAGAATTAGTACCACTTATTGGTTGTGTTATTGATGAAAAAATTGAAGGGAAAACAGATTGACTTCATCGTTGTCATGGCAGAACGCACCGTATTTGCTACGAAGCCTTGCCGGTGTAGATGAAACCCAAGATTTACTGTCTTGAACAAATTTCACTTAAAAGCATTGTTAATTTTAAAATAAAAAAAAATGTAAAATACCATTAATTTTGTGGTGATTAGATTTTGTCACATTCAATATTAAAAATTTGAAAATTACCTTCTTAAATTATATAAAATTTATAATTAATGCGCATTTTTTTATTTAATTTTTTATTTTATCAAATTATATTATTTTTTATGATCTTTTTAAACAAGAATTACAATAGTATAAATTGTTAGTTTATCTTGTTATATTTTTGTGAATAATTTATTTGTTATATAATTAAAAAAAGTAAATTAGATATATAAAATTTTAATTAAATAATAAAAATGAGTTGTAAAAAAATATGTGAAATAATGATGAAATGGACTAATATACTATACTATTGTAATTTTTGTATAAAAGTTCATTAAAAATGATATAATTTGATTAAATGGTTAATTAAGTTAACAACGGATATTAATTTTAAATTTAAGAATGTTTAAGAAGATGATTTTTAGATTTTCAAAATACAAAAGGACAAAATCTAATCACCTCAATATCAAATGAGGTATTTTATATTTTTTCCTTTAAAATAAATAGGATGTCTATAGTCAAGACTATACATTACACAAGTGGAAAAGATAAAAATATCAATACCCAATGGGTCTTATGCAAACTAATGGATATTTATTTAATGAGTCTTACTCAATTTAGAATTATCATTTAATGTTTTGGGTCTAACTATTAAATATTCAATGCTTTTGAATCTTTTTTTTTACCATATTACACCTATTAAAATTTATATTAAATTATAAAAATATTTTAATATAATATTTTTATTTTATTATATTAGTTGTGTATAACATGTATCTATCTCTTATAAATATTTAATAATTCTTAGATCCTTTTTGTATATCACATTAGATCTATTTGAATAATATTTTTATAATTAACTTATTATTATATGAGAATCAATATTTATCATATGTATACAAATAATTATTTAAACTTTGGACACAATGGAAGGCATAAAACCTTCAAGGAATATTAAATATCAGTTGAGTCAAAACTCTTGGCAATATGACCTTTCTTTAACAAATTCAATAATGATACAACTTTGTTCTAAAACTAAAAGGTCATTTGGTTCACCTCAACATTAAGAATTCTATTTCCTAGAAAATTGGAAAAAAATGAATTGTTTACTTAGCTATTGTTTAACAAATTAGGGATAATATGACTCTCTAAAAAGTTCTACTTCATATAAAATATGGGAAGTTACTTACCCACCCCTCTTAGGTAAGTTTTATTTTCTATATTATTTATGGATACAATGATAAAATTATCATTATTAAATTTAATTAATAATAATTAAAATTTATTAATTTGAATTATAATGATATTAATGATATAGTAATTATTTTATTAACACTTCATAAGATATTCAAAGTTAAATCAAATAAGATATAAAAGTTATTTATTAAGAAGTGTTACTTTCTATATATTAACTAAATAACTTTCAGTATTTTTCAGAAAGTTCACATTAAAAATTATTTTCTAGAAAATAATTTTTCGCAAGAAGTTATTTTTTATATAAACTAATTAGCTCGTAGTATAGATGAGTTAAAATAATAATCTAAATAGAAAAATAGATATGATTCATAATTGTCAAGTATAATTATTATTAATAAGAAAAGATATTTTTTAAAAAATTTTAAAATTATATGTTTATTAGAAAATTCAAATGAATTCATTTTGAATCTTTTAATTGGATCCTATCATGTTTTTAATGGATTTGAATTGTGAATGAATCCAAAATAATAAGGTGTATTTGGATATATTTTTATTATTTTTATTTTTAAAAGCTATTTTTTAAAAATTATTTTTGAATTCAATGAAAATAAAAAATATAGGATATTCAGTGAAATAAATAAATGAAAATTTCATTTAATTAAAAATTTGTTTACAATAATAAAAAAATTTAGAAAATATTAAAAAAAATTTACTTTTTAAAAAAAGAATTTCAAAAATAAAATTTGAGATCATATTACCAAATAATTTTTAAGAATAAAATATTATTTTTTAAAATGGGATCCAAATAAGCTCATATGTTCTGAATGAATCTCCATTTAATCATGTTTAAATTGGATTTACCCAAAACCTAATCCATTTCCTTCCAAATTTTGGTGAGATCATACAATGTCACCCTATCCAACGTCGCCTCACACTCACACTCAGGACTCAGCCCAAAAACCATATACCTTTTTCCCCTTACTTGCATCAACTGTGGTTTTCCATCCAAAGGCCAATTATTGTGTGATACCTTTTTCCCATCCCACCCCACACCTTCTATATATAGGAACAACCAACCTTTTATTCTCTCCATCGTCAAACAAATATCCCAAGTCGACTTCATACATCTCAAACAAAAAGTTGAGCAACACATCCAAAGGAGCAATTGGGATTCAGTTAAGTGAGAAAAGGCAGCATCAACCAGCAGAGCATGGAGTGTGGCGGCAGCAGCGAGTGTAGGAGTAGTGGAGTCCTTGAAAGACCAGCTGGGCATCTGCAATGGAATCATGTCATAAGATCAGCACAGCAACATGCCAAAAATCAAGTCAGATCTTTTGCTCGGCCCGAGAATCTTTCTTCTTCCTCATCTGCAATGGTTTCCAGCGAAATCAATCATGGGAAGGCCAAGCAGTCCGAAGAGTCTCTGAGGACCGTAATGTACTTGAGCTGCTGGGGTCCCAACTAATGGAAGACTGCCCATGATTTTGAAATCTTAATTTGCAGAGCGGCAGTTAGAGGCGTATCTGAATTTGAAGTCAGTGCTGGTAACCTTATTGAAGAAGAGCCTTACCCATGATTCTTAAACATTAGTTCTGGCTGTTTTTCACAAAATGCTGAGACCAGAGACAATAGTTTTCTCGTAGAATCTGGCTTTCATCTACTGATTCAAACGAATGCGTCGGAGAATATTTAGACAGAGATACGTACTGTTGGACGTGAAAGCTTGTCTAGACATCAAATAGCAAGTCTAAATTTTTATTGCCAAACAATGAATATCATTTTGATTTATTATTAAGATTTCTCTCCTTCCTCTGTTAATGCGTAGTTAATTTCTCAACGAATGGGTACCGAAAACATAGTTTCCAATACGTAGATCCTGGTCAAAACATAGTTTCCGGTAACTATGCGATGATATTCTTGAATTTCAAATATCCTTCAGGAAAAGATTCAAAGGAAATTGAGCAGAAATAAATAATATCTAGGCTATACAATTTTCCTTTTGTGTTTCCTAACACACAGTGGCTAGCTCATGAAAAGACAGACAAAACACTAATTGTGCTGTTGGAGTCACAACAGGAGAACAATAGCAACATAAAGAAATTTGTAATATTTACTACATTTATCATTAATTATATAAAATATTTTCCATCATTATGAAAAAATTATTTTCCTCCAAAACATAATCATCAACAGGACCTGCAGAAAATTGTCACAGAAATTTCTTGAAAAGGCATCTGATTGATGATGAGGAAATTGAAAGGTTAATTGCCTTTTTTCAAGTAATGAAGGATTAAGGGTGGTGAGTTTATTGTAACTCTAAACAAGGGGGTTTTAATTCACTTCCCCGATACTGGGGCTATAAGATCCTGATTTTGTAAGACCCAAAACCGCATGCGCATTGTCTCGTAGTCAAGCTGCAACTGTCTCCAACTCAATCCAATAATACGTGGAATCTTATTCTCCGCTAAGCCATTATACAGCAACTTGTGGCACAGACATGTGGTCCTACACTGAGGATACTTCACTATCAAAACCGCCAGTTTCAGCTGCTGGTTTCGCCAAAACTTTGGTCTTTCCTTCTACTTACTGACTTCGGCATCTTAACCGGCTTTCTCTATAAAAAACAACTACGCTCACTCCATTTCCTTCATCAAACAAAAATCCAGCAAGTGTTCTATTCTACGATTACCCTCTAAAAACTTAGTTATCATCAGAGTGTTCTTTCTTGGCATCGAATTCAAATCCAAAAGCTTATCTTTTAAGACATATAGTGGAAGTATGGGTTCAGTAACAGCAAGCAGAGCTTGGGTTGTGGCAGCCAGCGTTGGGGTTGTGGAGGCCTTGAAGGACCAAGGCGTTTGCAGATGGAATTCTGCTCTAAGATCAGCCCAGCAGGCTGCGAAAAACCAAGTTAAGTCCTTGTCTCAGAGAAAGAAGCTTCCTTCTTCGTCTTCTGCTATGGTTTCAAGCCGATTGAAGGGCCAGAAGGCCAAGCAATCCGAGGAGTCCTTGCGGATGGTCATGTACTTGAGTTGCTGGGGTCCCAACTAATGTGTCAAGGGCGCCGTTTGGGAATTTGTTATAGTTTCATCACAAAGTAAGATGGGAGTTTAAATTGGCCTGTATGGGCAAATTGTATAGTACGTAATTAATTTTCTCCTTTCTGATGTAGCGATGCAATTATGAGAAATGACAAGTTCAGTGGTAGATTTTCCCTAAATTAGAAACTTGTGTTTCTGTGTTTTTTTTTTCACAACAATTTCAAATGTGGTTTGCATGAACATATCAATTTAAAAACTGCATGTTTCTACTGAAAAGTGCCTGGTTGCACATATAAAATGCATGGAAATCATTAAAAAAATAATGTTTGATACTAAAGTCAAGTTTGGTGAAGTGCGCACTACCAAACATGTATGTCCAGTTCTGGCGGAAGAGTTGAAGTATGTGTAGTTGAAGAAAGTCAACCAATCTGCTGTATCTTATAAATGTGAGGAGCAAATTATAGTTTTAGGGAATCAGCTAGAATGTAATCGGTGCGATGCACGGATATTAATTATCATATAGAATATAATTATGATAAGATGGCATTATTATCATTTAGTATAAAATGATAAATAATTAAATTATTATGGGTTAACATACACCTAACATAATTATTCCCTAAAAGATATTTTAGTTAAGCCAATATATTTAAACTTTGTATGATCAAATGTATAATTACTTCCTACAACACATAATATTAAATAAGAGAATGTTATTTTGATTGGTACATGCTCGCTTAGTACCTCCTCTTATTCATTAAAATGGTTGCTATATATATATTAGACAAAGAAAAATAAGTGCACCAATTAAATGTGCAAGTACTTCCCAAAACATTAATATTAAATAAGAGAATGTTATATTGATTGGTACATGCTTTCTTAGTACCTTCTCTTAAGAAAAAAATAATAATAATAACACAATTCGTGTAGAATTTAAAATAATGTAATAAAATTAATATAAAAACATATTTTTATTTGAGTATCATAAATATAGATCTTTCTCTTCTTTTGTTAGAGTATGCAACTTTTAATAAGATAAGTCAAAATTAAATTAAGTTGGAACATAATCAATAAAAATAAAATTATGTGAGACCCTCCCATTACAAGCCAGTAAAGATATTGATTTACACTTTATCCATTAAATACATTAACCCATAATCAAATATCTATGAGTTCAAGTAATCAATCACTTTGATAAATTAGATTTCAAAAAAAAAATTCTTCAATCATTATTCAACCAATTTTATTTAAAAATAAAATACTTACAATTAATGGTAACTCATATAAAAATTTTAACATTTTATTCACTAATGATTGCTAATTGTCATGTATATATAAAGAAATTCATAATGACAAACAAATTAAACAGAGAAAAAATAAGTGCTCCAATAGATGAAATAATTCACGGATGTGGAAAAATTCGTATACTTACACCTACTAACATTGTCAATTTAAGTTTGGGAAAAAAAGTTCTTCTGATTTGGAAGGAAATCAACTTATTTTCATTAGTAATAATTTAGTTATTCTAATGAAATTATAAATAATTTCAATGTTAAATTTTAGTTTCAAACAATTATGAAAATGGTATAATATCATACGAAGTTGTAAATTTATTGTATTTTAACCTAAATTGCGTATTAAAAATTACCAAAATTCCTATAAATTGTGTATTATAAATTAACAAAAATTATTATAAATTATTAAACATATTTTTATCAAATAATTTAGTTAAATAATTAAAATTCAATTTTTAATATTGATTTAACTCTAACTATATGAAATTTATGAATTTTGATCAAAGGCATTTCTAAATTATATAATTCCTAAATTATATGCTAATATAGATAATTTACAAATTCCCTATCATGTTTGACTATGATAATACTAAATTGATCATTGACTATGGTTATACCAAACCATAGTTACAATGCATTCTCATTCTTTTATTAAGCCTTGCACGAAACAATATTCATTTTAACATAATTCGCATTATTGCCGCTGGTCAAAGATCGAGATATCACTCCTATTATTGTTGGTATTTTGTTCAACTTAAGTGTACATTTCAAGTAATTAATAATTTATTAGCATTAATCATTACTTCGATCAAACATGTCAATAATGTTAGGATCATTATATTAATTAAGACTACAGTGTAATAAAAAGAGTATAAATTACTTGACTCTCCTGTTTAGTCTACTTCCACTTTTACATTTTTTGTTTTTATTAAATATAAACTCACTTGCCCTGCTATACCAAAATAAGAAAGAGTACAATTCTTTGGTGCTAGTGCTGGGATAGAAACTCAAAAGCATATGGTAATATAAGTTAAGATGGTAATAATTATTCGTGTTTACAAGAGTCTTTCCTGGATTTTCTCTCCGCCACCCGAATCTATAGTTAATAATTTTTTTTTTTACTTCTCTCTTTTATTTTCCAATCTTAAAGAATTAATATCTCTTTCTAAAGTTTTACTTCATTTGGCAGTAAATTTTTTTTCACAACTTTACACAGAAGGAGAATGGAGCATAAGATACCATTGCAAATTCAATCTCATTGTCATCTTCTACTTTTCTTGCAGTTCTATAGAAGCTCAGAGAATATTCGAATTAACTCAATATAGAAGACAAATTTGCGGCAGAAAATTAGTTGGCTGGCATGCAAAACCAGTGACATGTTGAATTTATGGAGATGCGAACTCATTTATGTAACAATTATACTAAATCAACAAAAATACACTGGAGGTTCTGCTATTGTATCCTAGTGATGTGTTTATATAACAAATATACAAAGTTGAGCTCTCATTTATGAAATAATTACACTAACTCAAAATTTGACTATTCACAGGATCTCCAATGTTTCACTTGTAGTTGTCCTTCAAGTCTCTCCAATTCAATGACCAATTTGACATGCTCAATCATACTATAAAAAATTAAAGAAAATAGAATATATCATGAATAACATAAGCTTGCTTATTCAATAGCTCTCATTAGCTATATTAAAGTCATTAATAGGAATCAAGTACTCGAAAAAGTCAAAATAATTAAATTAGTAGAACTCAAAAGTTCAACATCAATTTTAAAAATTAGCAAATAATTTAGCCTTTTTTTACATGAAGCAACCACAGCCATACATCCAAGTCCGGGACAAACTAGACTTCCAAATCAAAGAACAAAGATAAATGCATAATAATGCAATAAAACCATCTTCATCCTTCAATTCTTATAATTTTAATATAGCTCCTATCTACATAGGTATAGCAGAGTTCACATATAGCAAGTGACCTTCCGCATGAGTCAGCGGGCATCTCTACTAATGCAACTATAAACTAATGGCTAAATATAGAACCCATAAGTATAAATTTTCCTTAAAAACTTTGCACTGAAAATGTGGTTAAAGGGGCAACTCAAAACTGAAAATCTACATATCTACCTATTCACAATGAAGGCACATTGTACCTACCAAAAAGAATTAACCGACATTACTTTGTCCACAAAGCATAAATTGCTCTGCCATATTAATATACTTCTGCTATACAGTAAGGACATCCCTAAACATATACATTCAATTCCTATATCCACTACGCAGAAACAAAAAGAATAGAAAAAATTAATTCCATCCTAATCAACTTTAATCCTCTAATCAGATGTGAAGTAAATATCCTTGTGGCAAGCAAAAACATGACTCAAAGGTCCCAAATGAAGTAAGACTGAAGGAAAATTAAATTTAATACATAAGAAAAGTTATTTGTAAAATTAAGAAGGATATGGAGCAATAATACTACTCAATATTTTTCTTGAGTGCTTTACTTCTTAAATTTCAAATATCACATATTTCTTTAATTTCTAGTGCCACCCCTAGAATATTATATTCCATTTTTCTTGAGTGATATAACCACTAAATCATCTTGAATTCATCAAGGTAAAAAAACGGTAAAGAAATTAGCAAGGTGAATATTTCCACTTCATGACAAACAGACATATAATTATAAAGGGTGAGCTACATGCCTCATTATGCCCGGATTTAAGATTTATCCAAAAGTTTATAGTAATGCTACCAAAAAGGTTAATGAATGCTCCAATAATCCACTTTCCCATGGATTGAAGATATGGTACAGTGAAGGAAAACTGACATATAGTAAAAATATGGACTAATTATATACAAATTGAATACAAATTTTATACAAAGTATTCCTTATCGGTGGAACATCAAAATACTTTGGTGAAAGGTGAAAATCAAAGGAAAAAAATACTATCTTGGTATTGAGTTTTGTATGCCTTAACTATAACTACTTATAATAGATCCATTTTATCTTCAAAAACTTGCACATAGGTTCCTTCTGTCAAAAATTTTCAATGATTTACACTTACTGAAATTATTACACAAAGAAATTTGGATAGCATGATAAAAGAGTACTCACCCAGTAGGTTATTCTGCAGTACGCTTTAATCTAGCTACACCATCTTTAACCATTTCCAGTTATTTCTCTAGAATAGTATTTAAAATCAAATATTGACCTTGACTTGATATAATAAAAAAATGTTACATTTCAAAGGGAGAAAAAACACATAAATCTATCTCTATGTGTCTTCCATTTAATACTTAAGTCTTATAAATAGCCAAGTGAAAGAGGCAGCATAAAGACTAAAATATTATATGTGCATGTCAATGGAAGTTGCATGTCTTGCCTAACAATCACCAAAGGAAGTTAAAACAAACTATTAACAAAGTTTCAAGTCAATGAATAATTGCTCAAGTCAAGCATCCTATTGAGATATCAGAATAAATGTGAAATAGTACCTGTCCATTTGCACAAATAAAATAATGGTCCAAAGGATTTTTTGTTATGTCAAAATGTGTGAAAATTTCAAGTATCATTATCATAGTTTGCTGGAGCATCTTTAGTATCTAAGCTGCATACTTTTTTTTTATTCCATTTCCAAAGTGCAGAATGCTTCTAAAGCAATAGTTCCTTACTTTTTGTATCCACCATCAACAATGATAGATCTCTGATTATTACACTTGTTACCAATTGTTGTTGCCTGATAAAACATGATAATCCTTTATGATGAAAGATCATTTTTCATTTTTTACTACAAGTGAACTAGAAAGCAAATGCAAAGAACCAATTAAATGACAAGATAAGTTTGGAAGTGTTAAGCTACGCTTGTGTAGTATGAAAAAAATTAAAAGATAGCACTTTAATCCTTTTAAATCAGATCACCTGGCATGCAAATTACACATCATGGATTTTATTTTCCTATTGTAGAAAAAAATCTAAAACTTCTAACTTATAAGAAAAAGTTTTGAATCTTAGTAGATATGTATATCATTATAATAACATAAGAACTCAAAATAGAAATATGAAGAAAGCAAGTAAAATGATGCTATAGGAAACTATTGCAGTAATTAATGAAAACGAAGATAACAAATTTATAAAGGCTATAAAGAAGCAACCAAGGAAATTGACAAACAAAACAATGTATTATTTACAAATCACAACACCGATAGATGTTTTAAAGAGCTATTATAGTAGCATGAGACCACAAAAAATGCAAATGAAGAAAAGCAGCACAAATTGATTGAGTACAGGAAATTGAAAGGAAAAAAAAATCAAATCTTAAAATATGACTTGTCATAGAATGTTAGAAATCTCAGCAGTAATGATTATTCAAATAACAAAATTATTCAAGGAATCATGAGAAAAAAATGAAAATAATAAAAAGTTTTAATGATATCAATTTTAAAATTAGCATATAGAAAAAAAAAGAGAGAACCAACTTTAAAGTCTTTTAAAATCTAGCAACATATTTAAAAAGGATTTGGAAGGAAAAAAAAGGAAAAAAACCATGACTACATAGATATATTACTATAGTTTACTTCAATGATAAAAAAAATATAATCAAGACCGAAGTTCAATTGGTGGACTTTTTCCTCTACAACCTAAAAGATAAAGTAGGCTTAGAATTTTGAATCAGTAAAAAAAGAATTCTATATAAAGAATATGAAAATCATAAGTGCAAAAAAAATTTCATCCATGTTAAAACAATTTACATAGATGAAAAAATACAAAAGCGAATAAAAAATTCTCAGCAATAATTGTTCATGGCTTTCACCCCATTCTCATCTTATGGAGTAAGAAACTGTTCACTATACTTAATCTATCATCTTATTTAAGATGGAAATACCTAACCAATCTTATAATATGATGTTAGTACCAAAGTAACATCCCATGATATTTCTGTCTGATAAATTAATGCAGGCACAGCTTCAACCTTCATTTAAATCAAATCCAAAATTGAAAATTCTACTTAAATGATAAAAGACTAAAAATAGCTATAAAGCTAAATTCCAAAACACTGACACCTTAATAAAAATTTCAAAATAAGTTGTCTTCTGGATACAACATTTCCTTATATCCCTAACTTGAAGTCTAGCCCACCGTAAGAAAAAATAGAGGAAGTTTAAAACTATTAGGTGTTAGATTTAAGCAACAGTATGTCAGAACCATATATGTATTCGAACAATAACTTAGAAAGCTTGCAGTCTCTTACCATAAGATTTCTCTTCTTCTTAACCAACTTCTCATTCTTTTTTAATCCTAATGAAAATGTGAGTTTTGTCAAATATCCATTTACCAATATTACATTTACTTTAACTTTCTGCAAACCACACGTATATCAATATTCACAATAAAATATATTTAAGTTTTATAATAGGCTAATTTTGGGTGAATAAAAAAGATATACAACAATTGGATCAAGTTTTTAATACCAAACAAAGAAAGGTGAAAGCAAGACCATATCAAAAATAAAAAAATAGGAATAAATAAATGAAAATAAGAAAAGAACGTAATAAGCAAAAAATTATAACACTCAAGATTCTTCCTTTAAGCAAATGTTTGAAATGATTAAATACTAAAAAAAAGACAAAACTTTTGAATGTATGTTTGTCTTTTTAGATCTTTCAATCTTCTATTACATAAAGATGATTTTTTAGAGTGGCTTATAAATCCAACACCAACATTCATTAGAGATTTCTAAAAAACGTAACACTTATCAAAGGGACTTATGAATCCAAACATCATTAAACATGGATTCATGGCAAAAGTTGCGGTTTTCAACTTTTGAAAAGATGATAACAAATATGAAAAAGATTATTGAGAAAATAATTTTTTTAGTCAAGAAGAAGAAAATAAGTAACAAGGTGAACTGCGAACTCAAAAATCTAATTTCAAAAGGTATATAACACCAAATGCAATAAAATATGAACACTATAAGACTCAAAAGAAAGGATGATCAAGGCAGAACCATATAAAAAATAAGAAATAAAGAAAAGAAAAATTGCCTTAAGAATAGAAGATGGAACACAAACAATGAGCAAATGTTTCAAACTACCAACAAAAATAGCAAAATGCTATAGATATTAGGGAGAAAGAATAAAAAGGATATAGGAACAATGAGAAGAAAATAAAAGTTGAAAATAAGTAAGGGGAAGTCAATGCTTCAACATTACAAAATAATATAATATTTTCCCAGACTTTGAAATTCAAATGGCTATTTTTGTAGTTAATTAGTAGAAGAAAAACAAAATCACATAAACCTTTGAATTATGCATCATATTTACCTTAATAAAGCTGAGTATTCAAAAATTAGGGTTCCTTAATTTAGAGTTTACCAAATAAGTCAAACAATTGAAAATGAAAATGCATAAATCACACATAATTAAGCTTCCTAATTTAGGGTTTATTAAAACAGAGAAGAAGTCAATAAGGCTAGAGTGATAGCCAAATCAAACATTGGGTAAAACAAATCGGTACAACAGATAGTTAAATAAAAAAAGTAATATAACTTAATCACCCAAATAGTATGTTCTTGAAAAAAATTGCAATTACCAAAAACAAAGAAGCACAAAAAAGGTGAAAATAAGTAAAAGAAATCAAAAAGTTACTAGCAAACATGCTAAAAGGTTGAATCAAAGTGCAAAAAGCCATTAATGGCACAACAGCGTGTAATAGAAAATCGAAGCAAATCAACCAACGTAGCAAATCAAAGGCAATTATGAAACGGCACAAGTATAGAAAAAGAGCAATGCACTAAATAGGAGACTGAAGCAATACTACTCACCAGCCTTGAACAATAAAAGAAAGGTGATGATGTTATCTACAAGCCTTTTAGTATAGATTAGATTAGATAGATAAACATGGAAGAATTGACTAGAATGTTCGATGGATTAAAACTAAAGTAAAAAACTCGTTCCTGCAACTACTTATATAGCTTTTGGATTTCTAAACTAAAAGATAATGGAGACTTTGAAAAGGGTCGTTTGAAAACTATTTATAAATTTGACCTATTTACATTATTATTAAATTTGACCTTTTTTTAGTAACGTGATAGTTAACTAGCCCTTCAAATT